>JAKKZN010000015.1:22286448-22300236 GCA_033441825.1 Pangasius elongatus | reverse complement strand
TGTTTTAATGTGAACCCTAAATATCAACACATTATAAGTAATAATTGAAGTGAAATACACTGTTTAAGTAAATAATGAAAATTAAATAACTCTAAAAATGAAGGAATGAATTAATTTATGAGTGTAAACGTGTGTGTTTCCGTAGCGACGGTGTGTGATGGACAGTTCCTGTTGCTGGGGCCGAGTGGATCTTTCCACAGCGATAACTTCCCGCAGGATTATAACAGCTCTACAGCCTGCCGCTGGATCATACGGTATCCTCTCCGTTTTCTTCTCTACACTCGCTCCTCCGGGATTTTCTCCTTCTTCACTCACTCTCTTTCCACTTCATCTAAACACAACTTTAACACAACTTTAACACAACTGTAACACAACTTTAACAGTTTCTTTCATCATCGTCCCGAATCTCGTCGTACTGATAGCGATATATCGCCGTAATCGCATCATACATTAATCATCCATCTGCACTCTGAATAAAGGGTTCGTGCTCCTTAATCTGTAACTCTGTTGTTAATATTAAGAATGACTCATGGAGTTTTCACCTCCTTGCCAGTGTTAATGAAGGTCTGAGCATAAAGATCGGCTTCGCGACTTTTGATACGGAGCCGGAATTCGATACTCTGAGAGTGTACGAGGGAACCGGAAGTGCGAAAACACTGCTGTGTGAGTTTATAGACTATTCTTCAGCTATGATTACACTAACACGCTTTACACCTGTCAGCTCATTTGCATAATGTTTATGAGTATAATTATGATTTAATTTAAAAATAGAAGAAATAGTGGAATAGTGAATGGAAGAAGCTAAAAATACAAACAGTAGAAAGTACTCTGAACTCCCATGTGATCATCAGCAGGAATACGGTTAGTGTGATTGGGGTTTTATTATTTTTAAAAAATAAAAGTCACTGCACTTAAACAAATATGTAAATACAAGATGGTTTGTTTATTTCTTATTTAAAAGTAGCATAAATGTCCTCACAGATTTGCTTTCAGGCACAAACTCCTGTATTTGGTGTTTGATAAATGTGAACTGAATGAGGAGTTAACGAGTCAGTTAATCAGTATACAGCAGATATGACGTAAGGTGAGTTGACGTGAAGTAAGACGTGACTCAGTGTCCCGTGTCCTCCTCAGACTCGCTGTCAGGTTCGTCTCCTGGAAGTGTTTGGGTTATTTCCCACGAGGCCACAGTGATGTTCGTATCTGATGTCATGAACAACCAGCAAGGCTTTAACGCCACGTACCAAGCGGAGAACCTCGCACAGCTCAGCAGTATGTCACGAACCTGCACACTAACCTGCACACGAACCTGCACACGAACCTGCACACGAACCTGCACACGAACCTGCACACTAAACTGCACACTAACCTGCACACGAACCTGCACACTAACCTGCACACGAACCTGCACACTAACCTGCACACGAACCTGCACACGAACCTGCACACTAACCTGCACACTAACCTGCACACGAACCTGCACACGAACCTGCACACGAACCTGCACACTTCTGCACTTTATACCTTCAGTTAATCGCCGTTATCAGCTCGAGATAAACACACGAGGATCAAGTCGACTTCGCTGCAGACTTCATGATGAAAAAGGCCTCACTGTGATCACACACACAATCTCCTTTTAATAATTTTTTTGACGTGTTTCGGTCCTAACACGTGAATTACTCAGGAGGACGTGCATGATCATGTTAGTGAGTCGATATGAGCGTGCAGAGTGTGAAGGAAAATGATTTTTACACATTATTCTCTCTTCTTGAATAATATTGCACTTAGCTAATCTTCAAGTCCCGTATTTATCATCAGGCTAATACGCTTGTCGCTATGGTTACGTCTTAGCCATTTCATGCTCTTTTCATTAAAACATTTCCACACCGGAGCAGGCGTGAATTTATTTTTCTTGTCCTAATGCGTTGTGCTAATGAAGTGTAAGCACGGGCCTAGCACAAACCCCGACTCATGCTCGTTGTCATGGTTACATGGCATCTCAGGTCAAACCTCCAGCCAAATGAGAGCTTTTTCTGTAGGTGTGGAATAAAATACAGTAATTATGATTCTGTTATTTTGTCTGTAACATTCGGCCCTGATGCTGAGATGAATAAATGAACTGCGTGAGTAAACAGTGTGTTTCTGGGTTCAGATGAGGGGAAGATAAACTGCTCGTTTGAGGAGGGGTTCTGTTTCTGGAGACACGACCTTGTTGGTGATGGAGAGTGGATGAGGAAGAACGGAACTTCTTTTCTGAACGGGCCGAGCTTCGACCACACGTTCGCTAACGAGTCCGGTAAACTTCCACATCTGCACTCCATCCAAAACCATTTATTTCAGCTTCCCATCGTGTGAATTCTGTCCATCATGGCTCCATGTTGGGCGTGTCCCAAACCACACATGTTTTCTAGGGTACTACATCATAACGCCGGTGAGTCCCGGAAGTTGGGAGAAGATTTTCCGTCTCCGCAGCCTCCCTTTGGATCCCGCAGCAGAACCGATGTGTCTGAGATTCTGGTTAGTGCCGTTTCCTTTTCTGTCTGTTTTTCTCTAACGAACACAAGTGCTGAGCTCATGAGCTAAATATTAAATATTAAATATAATGTTAAATATGTTAAACTCGTGTTTTGTTCTTTGAGGTATCACATGTACGGCGAGGACGCCCGGACTCTCACGGTGAACGCGGAGAGGGGCTCGAGCGTCACGCTGCTCTTCCAGAAAGAGGGAAACTACGGCAACAGCTGGAACTACGGACAAATTACCATAAACGACACGACCAATCAAACAGTCAGTATAACATCCAGGGAATTTTTTGTTTTATTTGTTTGTTTGTTTGTTTGTTTGTTTATATTTGGCGCTCATTCTCAGAGAAATTAGATTGAAATAAAATGGTGAAGTTTCCCATCGGCTGCCTTCTCCCTCAGTGAGTCAGAGAAACGCAGCTGAACGTTATAACATTCTTTATAAAGACTTTATATAAACTTTATAAAATTCACTTCATTTTCCTGAAATAAGTTTAGAGCAGGAAAATGTTCAGTCTCATCCGCAACTTTATTTCCATCCATCATCGATCGTCTCGTTTCAGATCGTCTTTGAAGCGCGAAAGAGTGGAGGCATGAGGACCAATATCGCACTGGATGACCTCAGCATGACCTCTGGGCCGTGTGGACCAGCACCACCGGACCCGACCACCGTCCCGGTCCCGACCACGCCCCCTCCAGGCCCGGGTACCTGAGGTTCTTCATCAGTTCTGCTGAGTTCTCTCTCTCACACCTCTAATGTCTTCACACTCGGCTTAATCCTGACATTTAACCCTTTCATGCTCTGTGTCCAAACCCACACACCCTTACTTTACCGCTGTTTTTTGGGATGTAACTCACCTCTAAACCTCTCCAGTGTTATAAGCACCGTGATCCTGATATTTATTCCTCGTTACGTTACAGAGTTACCTGAGCATTTCCTATCACAGGTTTATAAAGTGTTCTGTGATCTGTTAGGTCCAAATAACTGGCAGATATTTCCAGTGTTAATGTTTCAGCCCTGTTTAAGCACCAATAACAACTTCTGTCTTCCTCTTTTCTAATCCTACTATCGCTCTGCCTGATTAACCGTTATGTTTCTCCACTACAGCTGATTGTGGAGGTCCGTTTGACCTTTACGAACCAAACTCGACCTTCAGCTCACCAAGTTATCCTCACGGCTACAGACATGATGCATCATGTGAGTAATTCTGTAAAACTAATAAACTGCAAAACACGATACAAAGTCAAAGAAATACTGAATTTTACACCCCAGCGCTGCTGAATCCTGCGCTCTGATTGGTCAGAAGGTGTTGATTAGTTCTCTATAGCAGCAGCTCTGACAGTAGCGCAGGTTTATATTAATGCTCTTGCTCTAATACGTTATCGTTTCTATAGTAACGGCTCATTCACAGGGACGTGAACAGCGACGCTCCACTGATAATAAACTGATTTAATAAATTAGTTGATATGGTGAAGTTTTCTTAAAGTAAGGAGATGTTTATGTAACATGTATGGAAGGAGCTGCTATAACGTAAGCAACAACAGGAACTAACTCGTTTCACTGATGTTCCACACCATTATATGTAACTATAAATGGATAAAAAGTAAAAAGAAATTATCGAGCAAATACGTGTTTTATTGTTTTAATGTTTTATTACTCTTTTATCACAACAAAACACTTATTGTGATTGGAAAACAGTTTTTTCTCACTGATGGAATAAAAGGAGCAGGTGTTGGAATTTTAGACCGAGTGTGTGTGTGTGTGTGTGTGTGTGTGTGTGTGTGTGTGTGTGTGTGTGTTTGCTCAGGTTTGTGGATTTTACACGCTAAACCAGGGCAGAATATCCAGCTGCATTTCCAGGACTTCTCTCTGGAGGCAGGCTTCGACGTGGTGGAGGTTCGCAACGGAGCCGAGCCGCATTCCACTTTACTGAGTGAGGAGAAGCGTCACATCTCCATCACTCACTCCGGCCAGCTTTCTGTTTACAATCTGTATTAAATTAATAATAATAATAATAATAATAATAATAATAATAATAATATAGTCCCAAATGTATTTCCTGGCGTTTAGACTCTCCTCATTTCATATGATAATAATTTCTTTACTGTTTGCTGTGATTTATGTGATTTATGTTTATGTTTTATGTTTGTATATGTTTTTATTTACAGTAATTAAACACTGTGGTTTATTGATATCGATTATTCACATGACGTTTATTTGATCATCGCTTCTCAATGTCTCATTTTCAGCTTCCTAAATTTCTGAGTGTGTTGTAGTATTTCTAATTATATGAAAATGAAACATATATACACTTAAGAAAAATATTTTATTATATTATTTAATAGTATTTTATTATAATATTGTGATTTTGCTGGTGGTTCTTTTGACACGTTTTTATCTTGTGTCTTACGGCCGTTGTTTTTGTGTTGTTTTCTTTTTCTAGACGTTTTCGTATAGTTATTGTTATTATTATTATTATTATTATTATTATTATTATTATTATTATTATTATAATGTTACCTGGTCTCACAGGTGTGTTAACGGGCGAGGGGAATTTTCCTGACCTTTTCTCCACGGCCTCTGAGATGACGGTGATGTTCTTCTCCGATTCTTCCGGAACTGATCGTGGATTTCTCGCTAATTTCAGCACGGGCTTCAACCTCGGCCAGCCAGGTAAGAAAATAAACATAATAATAAACAAATAAATAAAATATAAATAATGAATTAATGAAAAAATGATGAATATTCTGCTCAGTCAATCCATTTTATTGATTTTAAATCTAATATCTTTACGTCACTGTGTTCAGCTCTACATTAGAAGGAGGAAAGTTTAAATGAAATGTAAATGTGACGTGGGAGCAAGACTTTAACTCATCACTTTCATTAATAAACTGATTTAATTAATCAGTAAGTGTTTAATTCTGCGATCAGATCGAGGTGTTCCTGAATAACATACAGTGTAGAATTTAATTAGAATTTTTAAATAAAATTAATTTATAAATTAAATCTTATTTTACTTGAAGGAAGTAAAATAACAGTAAACTCTTTAACGCGTCCTGCAGAGGCGTGTCAGGCTGACGAGTACCAGTGCAGATCCGGAGTGTGTGTCGCCGCCGGCAGTGTGTGTGACGGCGTCAGTGACTGCCCCGACGCCTCAGACGAGGCAAACTGCGGTGAGTTTACACTACCCATGATGCACTGTGGTGAGTTTACACTACCCATGATGCACTGCCGTGAGTTTACACTACCCATGATGCACTGTGGTGAGTTTACACTACCCATGATGCACTGTGGTGAGTTTACACTACCCATGATGCACTGCCGTGAGTTTACACTACCCATGATGCACTGTGGTGAGTTTACACTACCCATGATGCACTGTGGTGAGTTTACACTACCCATGATGCACTGCGGTGAGTTCACATTACCCATGATGCACTGCGGTGAGTTTACATTACCCATGATGCACTGCGGTGAGTTTACATTACCCATGATGCACTGCGGTGAGTTTACACTACCCATGATGCACTGCGGTGAGTTTACACTACCCATGATGCACTGCGGTGAGTTTACATTACCCATGATGCACTGGTAATATTATATATTATATTATATTTGTATTTATATTTCTATTATTATTATTATTATTATTATTATTATTATTATTGACACATTTATTCTGTTGGTATTTCAGTGCGTTTAACAGGAGCGGATTTTCCCGGAGCTCCTCGTCTGCAGGTTGAGATTCAGAGGCGTCTCTACACGGCCTGTTCCTCCGACTGGAGCTCTCACGCCTCCTCATACTTCTGCAGATATTTAGGCTACAGGTGAGGAGGCAGATCCAGATGTGCACGTCATATAAAGCATCATAAATATAAATATAAAGCGCTGTTAGTGAGCGGTGCTGCTGTTGGAGACCTGCTGATCTGCCACACGGACATTTTTCCTTTATTCCTGAATTTATATTCATATTGATGGATTTTAGTTCTTGGACATATTTAATTGCTTTAATTATTACATTTTTTCCCGATCAGTCCCACAATTTATTTATTACATTTCTTTTCAGATGTGCTTGCTCTCCTTCCTAATAAATATCAGATCTATTTATATTAATTATATTATTTAAAAAAAACAATGTATTAATTAAAAATTGATAAATTAAAATGTATGAAAATAGCCCTATAAATGTATTATTATTATTATTATTATTATTATTATTATTGTTAGATCTGTCTTTAGGGAAAACTTTACTAAACAGACTGTGCTGCTGGTTAATGTTTATATTTTCCTGTAGATCAGGAAACTCTTCGTTCGTGTCCGCTCTGGGGGAAGACGCTCCCTTCGTCATCGTGTCTCAGGCTGCCGACGGCTCAGTGGATGTGAAACCCAGGTAAAAAACCCTGTGTGGAATAAAACCTGTGTTAATTTATGATAAAGTAACAATAAAATAGAAATAAAGGTGCAGTATTTGTACTGGGGTTGGTGTAAAGGGGCTACAGCAGCTTAGCAGGACTTTTATTTTCTTTTTAATTTGGCATTTAATTGAAACTCCTTCCTCTGTTTTTTATTAACAGCTTCAGTGCAGGTTTATTTCATTATACTGACGTTCTTTTACTTATTTTTTCTTTTTATCTAAAGTGAAAAATGTCCCAGTGAGAAGGTCGTATCGCTCCACTGCGATAACCAACGTGAGTAACTTTCCGCCAATCAGATCCCTTTAATTAAAGTTCATTATTATTATTAAAATCAAATGTGTACTTTTGAAAGCCAGATGAAAATGTAAATGAATAATATAACGTTGCAGCGTGTGGAAAGCGGAAGGTGGTAATGAGCACAGAGTCGGGCTCGTCCGTGAGTGAAGCGAGCGAAGGTGTGGAAGGGCGGATTGTGGGAGGAGAGGACGCGGTGAAGGGGGCGTGGCCGTGGATCGCCTCGTTACGCTGGACAGGACGAAGCGTCTGTGGAGCCACGTTAATCGACTCGCAGTGGCTCGTTACGGCCGCGCACTGCGTTTACGGGTCAGACAAAAGCTCTTTTCACTCTTACAGCAACTTAAATAGACAGAATTACATTTTATATATAAATAATTCTTTTCCGTCACACAGCCGAGCTCATCGTGAAGCCTGATGATTATAATGGTAGCATTAGTACTTTGTGTTTCGCAGCTGATCTTTTTTGATCTTTAACTCCTGCAGGAAGAACATTCACCTGTCCAACTGGAACGTGATTTTGGGTCTTCATGCTCAGTACGAGTCCAACACTTCAGACAGACAGAATCATAAAATCGACCAGATTATCATGAACCCGAGCTACAACAAAAGAACTAAAGAAGCAGATATCGCACTCATACACTTACAGAACAGAGTCAACTTCACAGGTAACTATTTCATCACACCCTTTATACGCTCCATCATTACGCTCCTCGTGCGGTTTACTTCCTCTCAGGACCATATTAAAGTTCAAAGTTCAAAGCGTTTATTGTCATGTGCACAGTGAGGAAAGCAAGTTTCCCTGTACAATGAAACTCTTTCTTTGATGTCCACATTGAATGCCGAGACAAGTGCAATGAATGCGTGAAGATGTGTTTTGGAGATCAGCGAGTTCAGATCCTCCACTTCACGGTTTGGAAATGTTGGAACATCATGGCTTTGTTTCTCCAACAGGACTCACTCCTTCATTATCATCAGACCAAAAATTGCATTCTTATTGGATAAATGTAGCAGAAACAATAATGCAAAAAAGAAAACCTCTTCAAAGCACTGTCATGGCTGACCTTCTAGTGTTTGAGACGCTGGGTTCCTGGGTGAACAAGGGCGGAGCTTAAATTCAATTTGATCAACCAATTAAAACTTGATCATATGACATCAATATCTGCCTTTCTTAAGCATAAATGACTCGCTAAGCTAAGATTTGCTAAGCTAGGCGGCTACCTAAAGTAGGACTGTGCTAGCATTAGGCAGATAGCCATAGCTTTCGGTAATTAGCTAGCCAGTTTCATCAGCAAGCTTGCTAAAATTAGCGATAAAAGCACAAGGCATGTTTGCTAGCCTGATTGTGGTGATGTCATATGATCAGGTTTGTGATTTGATGATCAAATGTAAATGAATCTTCATCCCTGTTTAAGCCAGGGAAGCTTTTCACTAAACAAACTCACAACGTGAGAAACAAAACAGTTGAAGTTTACGTAAGAACACCGGCGAGACCTGAATTCTGAGTCACTTATAATCACAGTACTGGTTTGTGGTTATTAAAGAATAAAAGAATAAAATAGGAGTAGCTCTTTTTATCAGACTCAGACTTCTGAACAGACTGCACACAGGCCAAAAGCTGTATATCTGACGAACTGATAAGCATTTTAAAACCTGTTTTTTTTTAAACAATCATCATATAAATGTTATTTTTGTCAGATTACATCCAGCCGATCTGCCTGCCGGAGTCCGATCAGCAGTTTGCAGCAGGAAGAAAGTGTGTGATCGCAGGCTGGGGCACATTAACTGAAGGAGGTCCGTCACTCGGGATTAAAAATATACTTCATGGCCAACAAACAGCAACAGACCTAACAATCAACCAATTACAACCATCAACCAATTACAACCATCAACCAATTACAACCATCATCCAATTACAACCANCCAATTACAACCAACATCCAATTAGAGCAGAAATTTATTATTTATTTAATGATATAAAATCTGTTTTTAATTCCTGTTAAATCACAAACCAAAACCCATGTTTTAAACTTTATTCAGGGATTGAACTTTGTGTAAATATATTCAGTTGCAGGTAATAAGGTAATGCATTACTGTGTGTGTGTGTGTGTGTGTGTTGTAGGTGTTGTAGCTGATGTATTACAGCAGGCCGTGTTGCCCCTCATTAATAACAGTGAGTGTCAGGCGAGACTTCCTGAATACAACATCACTGAACGGATGGTGTGTGCAGGATACCCTGAGGGCGGAGTCGACACCTGTCAGGTGTGTGTGTGTGTGTGTGTGTGTGTTTTACCACATTTTATGGCTGGAACAAAGTGGGGACTGGAGAGAAAGTGGGGACTGTAAGACATTGTGGAGATTGAAGGGAAAATGATTTTTTCTGTGTATCAGGGTGACTCTGGAGGGCCGCTGATGTGCGAGGAGGATGGTTTCTGGATTTTGGTGGGTGTGACGTCGTTTGGCGTGGGCTGTGCTCGACCTGGACGTCCTGGAGTTTACGCGCTGCTCTCACAGTTCACAGACTGGATACTGGAAACTCGACGCCTGTACGCACCCTGGGATGGAGCGAGATGAGCACATAGTGGCAGGGACATTGAAAATATTGTCGATTTCTAAATAGTATATTGTTATTTTTCAGATGTAATCTTGATATTCACGCTAATGTTCAAATCTCACTGTACAGGAACAAGTTCTCAGTTCATTAAAGAACAGCAGATAATAATACCCAAAGCTACTCTGATCAGGTGATTGCTGTTTTATTATTTACACTTGCAATCAAGTGGATCTAAATAAAATGAGATAAAAACAACTACACCTGTGATTGATGGCTGTTGTAAAGACTCATGTTGTGTCGTGGTGCTTTCATTCTAAAGCGAGAAGTGGAACTGATTACAGTACCTCAGTCTGTAAAGAACACACAGGAGCTCAAAGTTTACCTGATGTGCAAAACCTGCTGCAGGTTTTACCAGAGACAAAGCGAGGACCTGCAGCACTAAACCTGCTGTCCAAATCCACAGCCTGTCCACTGTAAAGTGCACTACTTAGGGAGCAGCACAGGAAGCACAGTGGTTTATTGGTTAGCACGTTTGCCTCATATGTTCTCCCCGTGCTTCAGGGTTTTCCTCCGGGTACTCCAGTTTCCTTCCCCAGTCCAAAGACGTGTTGTAGGCTGATTGGCATCTCTAAATTGTCCGTAGTGTGCAATTGTCCCAGGGAAAGGCTCCAGGCTCTCCGCAACCCAGTGTAGGACAAACAGTATGGAAAATGATGGATAGATGGAATATCCAGCACATTCCCAATATTCCACAATGCACTGCAGTACTGACATCTGCTCCCTCAATAGCTAACTTGGATAACAATCAAAGAATTTTTACACTGTTTAGAAAAGTGAAATGATCAATACTACTACTACTACTACTACTACTACTACTACTAATAATAATAATAATAATAATACAAAATAATTTCTGATTACAAAGTTTCTAAAGAACTCTCATTAACAAAGTTGGATTTCCTGGATACAGAGAAGTGAGAGAAAGTGAGACACCTGGTTCACATCTAGAACAGATACCTGTTAGGACAGGTAAAGCAAGATGGCGGTCTTTACCACACAGTAGCATACTGAGTGCGACCTCCTGCTGCAACACGCAGTTGGCTGAAATTAAACTCAGTACACATGAAGGACAAACGGTGAAACATGTATTACTACAATGCAATATTCAGTGAAAACCTTTTAGGTGTTTAGAAAAACCGGAATCAAAACACTACTGCATTTCTGTGTATTTTATTGCGAACAGCGTAGCGCTGTGAGAGTTAGCCACACCTCCAGGCCTGTAGGTGGCGGTAAAACGCCTTGCTGTTGCTTGTCAAGTCAAAGAAGAAGAAAGTTCCCGTATGAAAACGCGGAAGCGCATCACAGCAGCAACGATGCTGCAGAGAAACTGTTTAAAAACTTTATACACTGCGCGAAATGTGTTAATAATAGTTAATATCGCCACGGTTCTGATCGGTCATGGAAAACCGGGACTCTGTCAGGAAGATAAAGTTAAAATAAGTCCAGAAAGATGTATAATTTGGGGTCCGGGGCTGGATCCGCTCGTGGTGGTTCCGGTCCGCTATTTCTACATCCAGGCGGTGAATAAAGCCGGAGAAAACATCACCGTGTCCCCGGGTGAGAGCAGCAAACACCGCTAAACACCGCTAAACACCTGTAAACACCGCTAAACACCGCTAAACACCTGTAAACACCTGCAAACACCTGTAAACACCTGTAAACATCTCCAAACACCTGCAAACACCTGTAAACACCTCCAAACACCTGCAAACACCTGTAAACACCTGCAAACACCGCTAAACACCTGTAAACACCGCTAAACACCTGTAAACACCTCTAAACACCTGTAAACACGTTTAAACACCTGTAAACACCGCTAAACACGTTTAAACATCTAGTCATAATTAAACACCTGTAAACACATTTTAAACACCTCGAAACATCACCATGAGTTTAGAAACTTATCTATCTGTAAAATTATTAATTTACTTTTATTCTTTATGGTTTTCCACGCAGTTCGTAAACAGAATCAAGTCAAGCAAAGTGTGTAAATGTAATTTAGTATTAAAATAAAATGTTTTTTGAATTAATAATACATTTATGAATTTATTTATATAAAAACCTCTACTCTTTATATTTTCCCACACAGTTTATTTTGTATTTAATACGTTTTTTGAATAAATATTGAATTTGAATAAATGTATAATGTAATAAAAATACTTTATTGTTTAAAAGAATAAAATAAAAAACTGCTCAGTGGTTATTGCTCTCTCTGGTTTGTAATAAATTCTATTTATTTATATTCATATAGTAATTTATTTATTGTGTTAATTTCAAGGAGAAATGAAAGGTGACATTTTTATTTTACATATATTTATATATTTTAAATATTTATTCCTTCAGAGTAGGTAGTTGACTTTAGTGTGTGTGTGNGTGTGTGTGTATCAGGTTCAGACTCGTTCCAGGTGAGTGTGAGCGCTCTCTCTGCACAGGAGCGAGTCCGTGTTCATGTTCCTGCGCCTCTGGATCGAAGCGACGGCTCCTTCCTCATGAGGTTCCGGCTTTACTCGAGCGTGGTTAACGGTCTGAAGGTGGAGGTGTTTCACAAAAACACACCTGTGGCTCGGTCTCCGTACACACTGACAGGTGTGTGTGTGTGTGTGTGTGTGTGTGTGTGTGTGTGTGTGTGTGTGTGTGTGTGTGTGAGTGAGAGAGAGAGANGTGTGTGTGTGTGTGTGTGTGTGTGTGTGTGTGTGTGTGTGTGTGTGTGTGTGTGTGTGTGAGTGAGAGAGAGAGACACTTTAACACTCTGCACTAGAGCATGGTGTAAAATATCACACACGTGATCCTGAGTGTCTAAGACTCGTACAACTCTGAGCTGATCTGAGACTGGCCTGGTGGGTGTGGCCTATTATTCTAATGAGCAGCTTGATTGATAGACTCCGCTCTCTGAGACTTTACCCGTTTGTTTGTTTAACATTTATTTGCTTATTTTACATTCATTTATTTTTCGTGTTTGCATATTTGTTTATTTCGTATTCATTCATTTCACTTTATTAGTTTGTTTATTTGTAAATAAAATCTGTGTGGGAGGAATGAAATCAGCCGTGTGATTGATGTGGGTGGAGCTTACAGAAGCATAACCCAATATAAGCTCCTCCCACTTTATGTTAAAAAGGAATCAATTATGGTGATGCTCATGTAGATGTTCAGGAGCATTATTATTATTATTATTATTATTATTATTATTATTATAAAACCCTCTGGCCCCGCCCCCTGCTGCAGGAGCGGTGTATCATGAGGACTGCGATTGTCCCGATGAGGACGCGGAGGCGTGGCAGAGTGTGATGAAGTGTCCGAGCGCAGATCCTCAGATCGAGCAGGATTTCGGCGCTTTTCCCTCCATCGAGCTGCGGCGAGCGAGACAGGAAGTTCCCTCGCGCTTCTCTAACAGAGGCGTCATTCACTACGCCATCATCAGCAACCGGCTGCACCGCCGCTCGCTCGGGAAATACACCGACTTCAAGATGTTCTCCGACGAGATGCTGCTTTCACTCACGCGCAAAGTGAGAGGTTTCTACACGTTTCACGTCCCATCATCACAAACGCACTTCTGTCCTGCGGCTCTTCTGATTGGTCAGCTGTAAAATCTGCTTACAGGTCCGTGTGCCCGACGTCGAGTTCTTCATTAACGTCGGAGACTGGCCGCTAGAGACGCGCAGAGTTTCCGACGTTCCTGGACCAGTTCCCATTATCTCCTGGTGCGGCTCGGAGGACACCCGTGACATCATCCTGCCCACCTATGACATCACACACTCCACCTTAGAGACGATGAGGGGCGTGTCCAACGACCTGCTGTCTGTACAGGGAAATACAGGTGTGTGTGTGTGTGTGTGTGTGATTCATTGGTGAATCATGAATGCAGTTGGTCCTGACGACATCCCGGTGGAGGTCTGGAAGTGTCTAGGAGAGGCAGCAGTGGAATTTTTAACTGGTTTGTTT
>JAKKZN010000015.1:22270380-22286348 GCA_033441825.1 Pangasius elongatus | reverse complement strand
CTCCTCTAAATAAAAAGTGGTTCTTATTCTCCCAGTGTCAGGTTATTTATTTATTTATTTATTTATTTATTTATTTAACCTTTATTTAGCCAAGAAAGCCCTTGAGATCTGCTTTTTGAGGGAGACCTGGCCGAGATGGCACGCTTTTACAGTCACACACTTAAAATTAAACACAAAACAGACGTAAAAACAATCCAGAACACGTGCTGCAGAACGCAGTGACGCTCTGCACTTACACTCACCGCTTTAAACTCTTCCACGGTGATTAAAAAGTGACGCGTGAAGAGATTACGCTGTGATGCGTTCTGGAGTTCTGAGCAGATCGGAGTTTTAGTTGATTAAAGCTGCTCAGCGATTTCAGAGAACGTTTGGTGCTAATGCTGTAAATTTACTTCTTCATTCTTGATTAGTCTGAGCCCAGAGTGTGCGTTACTGGTTTTATTATTGTTTATTGTTTTTCAGTGGTATGCAGATCGACAGGTGGATGAACCTGCTGTTCATCCTGAAATGGAGAGAGTGAGCCAGCCGTCTGAGCCCAGCGCGGCGTGCGACTGTCGCAGGAGGACACGGGAGCGGCCGAGCGAGGAGCTCTGACGGAGGAGGCGCGTGATCCCCGGCGTCTGAGAGCGAGCGTTCCTGCAGAGAGCCTTTCCACCTGACGGACTCACCTGCTTCCTCACAGGCCTCCAGATACCTGTACACCCAGTCCGCTGTGGGCGTGTCCCGAACCGCACGCCATGTTTACTACATGACCACAGAAACACCTGCACCGTAAACACACAGGAACCTCGGACCATTTCCTTTTACTGTTCCATATGCTGATGATACGGTGGGTAAATCATGTCCTAATTTCATATGAAACACACACACACGCGCACGCGCGCGCGCGCACACACACACACACACACACACACACACACACACAGTGATTATATTTTATAAGTGAAGATCCTTTTAGTGTATTATATTTTCTCAAAGAGAAACCAAGTCTGGCTTTTAAGCTGATTGTTTACTGTCCTGTACTGTAATAACTGCAACATCAGCTGTGTGTGTGTGTGTGTGTGTGTGTGTGTGTGTGTGTGTGTGTGTGTGTGTGTGTGTGTGTGAGAGTGAGAGAGAGANGTGTGTGTGTGTGTGTGTGTGTGTGTGTGTGTGTGTGTGTGCGTGTGTGCGTGTGTGCGTGTGTGCGTGTGTGCGTGCGTGCGTGCGTGCGCGTGCGTGTGTGTGTGTTTGTTAGTGTGTGTGTGTGTGTGTGTGTGTGCGTGTGCGTGCGTGTGCGCGTGTGTGCGAGAGAGAGAAATGATTTTACATTTACTGTTTACATTTCACAACAGAGCTGCTGAGATTCTGTCTGAGTTATTCCTCACTTTGGATCTGCCAACTGAATAAAATGACTTTTATCTCATATATTTAAAAAAAAAAAATTATTTAAATGGTTTCATCTACAACAGAACATCATCCCAAGACTCCTGCTCACACTACACACTTATTAGATTTGTGGACATAGTGGAGTGATTTGGAACAGACAAGAGACATGGAAAGACATGGAAAAACATGGAAAAACAAGGAAAGACTGGTTGTGGAGATGCGGGCCGGCGAGAATTGTCTGTTCTGTAAAGAGAACTGGAGGTACAGTGCAGAGCAGTGTGGCTGTTAGTATACAGTGTTGGAGAATCAGTGTGCGCTGGGCTTCATGCGGCTAAACTGAGCCGAGGGCAGAGTTCATGACAGGAAGTGTGTTAGCACAGTTTACATAAAGAAGGGAAAAAAGTTCCACCTTTCTCTTACCTTCTCCTACATTTCCCCCTTTCTTCCTCTCCCTTTATTACACCTCTCTCCAGCCTCCTTTATTATAGATTCTGCTGAACGCGCTGCGAAACGTTTCCTCACATTCAGCCTTAATGTCGTGTGTGTTGGGAAACAGAGCTGCAGTGTGTTTTATCCACACGGTCGCATGAACACGCCCCTCATCAGCTGAGCGGCTCGTCATCTCGCCTGACGTCTGGCTCTGAGCTCCGTGAAGGAGAGAGCCGAGACTGCAGCGATTCAGTCTGATTAAATCTGATTAAAGCTGATTGGACGGCGGAGAGGAGCAGCTCCGGCGATGAGGATGAGACCGAGCAGCGTTTCTCCGTCATGGACCTACGAGGATAAAGTGATTACATAACAGAGCTCATAGCCTACAGGCTGCACATTTACCCAGGACATATGAATATGCATGAATATGCAAATCTGGGAACGCCCCTTTGACCTCCTGCAAATTACAACAGCCTTATGTGGCTGACTTACTGCCGCTACTGCTCACATCCTCGTTTCCTCACTGATTTACTTAACAGCAGCCTAGAATATAATTCAGTGTTACCATGACAACCACCAACTGCTCATGGCTAACAATGACTAAGTTAGCTAGCTAGCTAGCATCACACAGAGGTCTGGTGGCAAGTGCCACGATCGCAGGTTTGGTCTCTGATTCCAGAGCAATAATCTGAAAATCTGTGTTTTTTATTTATTTATTTATTTATTTTTTATTTATCATAAATCCTGTAGCATGATGTTTTTAATGACAGACATAAAATCAGCGAAATCTGTCGTTAAATCAGCGTTAAATCTCTCATTTGCATTCTAAAGTATAATTTAAGCGTCTGTAGCTCTCACTTCCTGTCCGTTTCTCTCCGCTGTTCCTCTGAGAGTGTCCTGTAGGGGGCGGTGTTGCTTCACGCTTCATCCTCTCTCATTTCTGTGTTTTAATCATGAAGCCCTCTGAATTTTTAGATTATTTCTGTTCTCTCAGAAGCTGAAAGAGGTTTTTGATAAACCGGCTGAAAAGACGCCGATGAGCTCCTCGTGCCTCAGAAACGTGACGCGCTGTTTGAAGCGGAGAAGTGGAAATTTTACCCTTCAGAGAGAGAGAGAGAGAGAGAGAGAGAGAGAGAGAGAGAGAGACACACAGAGAGAGAGAGATACACACAGAGAGAGAGAGAGACAGAGAGAGAGAGAGAGACAGAGAGAGAGAGAGACAGAGAGACACAGAGAGAGAGACAGACAGAGAGACACAGATAGAGAGACACAGATAGAGAGAGAGAGAGACAGAGAGAGAGAGAGAGACAGAGAGAGAGAGAGACAGAGAGAGAGAGACACAGAGAGAGAGAGAGTGAGAGAGACACAGAGAGAGAGAGAGAGACAGAGAGAGTGAGAGAGACACAGAGAGAGAGAGAGAGAGAGAACATGGAGGTACAACCAAGATCCAAGTCATTTTAAACCTTTACGTTATCACAGTGTCATTAATAGTGCAGTCTGTCCAGGTTTATTATTATTCTGTGCGTTTTTTTACATTTCCTGTATAACATGATGGAGCTCATCGTTCATGAGGCTTATATTTTTACTTTAACTCTGTTTCAGTAAAAACATTTCCCCGTTCCTTTTTAGCTTTCTGTCTAATCTCCAGGTTTCCCTTCTCCATATCTTTATGTATATTTATCCAGACATTCTGTGTTCTGTGAGATTTACAGAAAAATCCTGACACACACACACACACACACACACACACACACACACACACACACACACACGCGTGCACACACACAGGGTTTTTTATTTAACAATCTGCTGCAGTCACTGAAGCTGAACCTCACACATGCCTTGTTACACACAGCATATGGGGTAAAGTGATATACAGAGAAAGAAAGATAAAAAGGGACAGAAAGCATAGAAAGATGGATATAGATAGATGGATGGATAGATAAGATGAGAAAAGGTGTATGAACCCTGAGCGAATCACCGAGCGAATCATTTAACTGAACACAATCAAATGACTCCTCGTTAAAAAAAAAACTCAAATTTTCAACTCTAATCCAAAACCATCGTGCAAAACACAAACCTAAAAATCAAACTCATTTTAATAATAAAGCTGTAAAAGTGCTTTACTGCGTGAAGACAGAGAGATAAAGACGCCAAAGGTCATCAAAAATAAAATATTAAACAGGCAAATAATGATCATGCAATAAATAATAATGCAATTAAAAATAGCTGTGACAAAGAAGAAAAAACTATAAAATATACAATTAGAAGTTTTAAAAAAGAATAAAAATATGATCATTAAAATAAGATAAAGAGGATAAAATAAAGTGCCAGGAAAAGCGAGTAAAGCTGCGTCAGTTCTAAAGGCACGCTTCAGTGTTTTGAGCTGCTTTTGTTTGAGAATCAGAGGCGGATTAATAAACACGCGAATGATTAGTGTTGTGTTTCAGGTCTTTAGTGGATATAAAATAACCCCTGATGTGGGGCGACTGCGTCCACTCCGCGCGAGCAGCGTCTCATCCGCAGGAGCGCGCGGCGGGTTTCTCCGTAGCTGATCAGCTCGTCCCAGTTCAGCGTTTCTGTAAACACAGCGTGAAGCTGCTGTCCATGTGGAGACGGGCTGTTGGACACTGATGCAATGCGCAGCAACGTCGTCCCGTCAGCGTCTCTGAAGGAAAGTCGCAGGAGAAATGTTCCTCGTTTTGCTCTTGTCGAGCGTCGACATGTTCCTGAGTCCTGACACTTCTGCTAGCGGGAGGTTTTTATTTATTTATTTTTTTTTCCATACAAATCTGGAATTTGTCTCATATTTCTAGGACAGCTATAGTATTTATTTATTTATTTATTTATTTATTTATTTAAATGGGAGAAAGACCCACAGGGTGAGACAGCGGGGCTGAGGACATCTGATGGATTGCTGCTGATTTTCCTGAGTTGGAAACTTTCTGATTGTTTAAAGTTCACGAGTTGTGGTGTGACGCTGAGGATTCTTGTTATCGCAGATCTCCCGGAAGGCGACGCTGAGGGTCTCGAGACAGTAATTTTACTCGTACCGCCTTTCCTTAGCGACTTACCAGCACATCTGTGAGAAATGTTAACGTTTTACTTTCTAGCAAAAACATTAGTGGTTAGCTAATCTATCTGATGTCCATGTCCGTGTCTGTATTTCCCAGTTGCCTAGCAACAGTGTTCTCACAACTCATAAGTGTCATTTTAAGTGAAGTAGAATAGAAGAATAATAAGAGCAAACGATATTTGAGTTAGCAGTTAGCAGGCAGTGATAATCTCCCACACAAAAAACAGAGCCTCAGTGAGTTTATTAATGTTCAGTAGTCTAAAACCGTCATGCCTTATGAACAGTGCGGCTTTTCAGCCAATCAGAAATCAGGTTTCAGGAAACCAATTTATACTGAAATATAATTAACAAAATTTTTCTGTTGACTTCAGAGACTTAAAGTCGACTAAACCGTCTCTCTAAAGTCATCAGATATTTTCTTTATTTAATAATAAATCATTTATTGTAGTGTTTCTACATGAAATAAACGAAATTGAACAAAAACTGATGCAGAAAAGTGTTGCATGGCCTTCATTTGCATATTGAACCTGATTGGTCCTCGTACCTTATGACACAATAACACTTGCCTGTAATGTGAGCACTGACTCCAGTTTTCCTCTCGGATCTTCAGCTGCTTCAGTATTTTTTTTTCCTGTTTCACCCGAAAGGTTTAAACCCACTGACAGCTAAAGTTTAGACTTTAAAGGTTTGTCCCTGATGGTTTGAATGTTATTGATCTGTAGAGTTTTTCCGATGACGGATGGCGCGCAGGGGTTCAGTTCTGATGGATTGCTGTCCTGCTGAAGATCGGAGCGAATTAACGCCGCAGCTGAACATCCGAGAGCTGCACCGTCAGCATCATCAGCCTGTTTAACTTCCCATATTAAAGTGTAAATACGGCTGAGGACGGCAGTGCAGGACCGACGCTTCGCTATCTGTGCTGCCAGTGCGGAAAAGTTCGAGTCGTGACGTGACGTGATGCTCTGACTGAAATTAGTTTTTTTTTTTTATGCTCTGGTCCGGCTTTAAGTGCTGACTCACTTCTGGAAGTCAATGAGCTGTTTACACTCATGCAACGTCTTAAATGGAGATAATTGAAGCAGTGAGTGAATGAATGGTTTTGCGCTGTAGTGTACCTCAGCCTGAGTCTCGCCGGCCATGCCAATGATTCAACTAATTCTCCATTTATGGAAATCAGTGAAGTGTTTAAAATAAATATGAAGAAGTAATTGAATACATTATTAGACGAGTCTTTGGCACCGAGGTGAAAAAAAACAGAAATGGTGTTTTTATATTTAAGCCACTTCACCACCAGCATCTAAAGCTCGGATATGACACGGGAGACGCCTCGAGACCCGCACCGCGGCCTGGACGTGTAAAATTGCAAAGTAAAGATGTCGGATCCCCCCGTTAACAGAGATGGTTTGTTCCAGTTTGACCTAGATGGCATTCTTTACTCATCTTTGTGTTTTCTTGTCCAGAAGGTGGACATTGTTGTGTTTGAAAGCTCTGTCTGTTTTCAGACTCACTGTGTGACGACCATCTGGGTTTGTTTAGAATTTATTTTGTATGATTTTACTTCAAATCCAATCCAAACACGCACGCACGCACGCACGCACGCACGCACGCACACATGCATGCGCATCCACAGACCAAGACTTGTTTGTAATTTCACAGAAGAATAAAACGTTTGGTCATGATCTGTGTTTAAAGTGTCCATGTGAAACTGTCGGCAGCAGCAGAAAGCGAGTCCAGAGTGCAGAGGTAGAGCATCAGGATGGGATTTTTCTCATCGAGTCCCCTTCAGGGACGTTCCGTTATTTTATCATCAGGTCTTTAGTTGAGTCGACGTCACTGTAGACGATACGAGACAAGTTTCTTTATCAAATTCCAGGAAAAGCTGATAGGGAAAAAATGATAGCAGTGTAGAGCTCGAGTGTCACGGCCAGCAGCGAGAACAACTGCAAATAAAAAAAGTTTTTATTAACAAAAATAGAATTTACAACACAAAATAACTAAATACGGAAAACACCGCTTCGGAAAAAAACCTTCCACTCTCAGCAACCTCAGCGTAAATAAAGAATACATAACTAACACAAGCGCAGAATAATAAAGGCACATTCCAACATAACACACAGACCTGCAAACGCAGATAAACCCCCAGACTAACTGATACACAAAACAAACAGAACACAAGAACAACAAGAAGCAGCTGAAAATAACGCAGGGCCAAGAGCCTTTTTTATTTCTCTACAGATGTTTAGCATCACAAATACCTCAGAGTCCCTCCCCACAGCTGGCTACAGCAGTACAGGCCCAGAGGCACGGCTCACAGGTAAAAGCTGGAGAGTTGGACGTTGGACGCTTTTCTCGGTCCAGGGGTCACAGCTGAGTTACCGAGCAGAAGGGGCGGAGCCTTCAGGAGCGTAGTAGCGTGATCTGACCTGTCACTTCTTCAGTATTTAGTGCAGCACTTTAAGTGTAGTGTTCAGTTTAAGACATTAGCATTACAAATATCCTCCATACAGAAGTCCTCTCCACAGTGTCCTGCCTCAGAGTCTCCACTTTCACGCTCTAAAGCGACTGCGGACGTGAATCGATATCTCTCGGGTAACTTTTTGTGACTATACTGTAATAATCACTTTGTGCAATATGAGCTGAGCTTCATGTGGCGTTTTTTCCCACAGAGAAGGAAAGAGAAGCTTTATAAAGCTGCGAACGGGCATACGGTATCTGAAGCCCTCACTGTGTGCCTGTGTGATCTGATTAATTACTCAGCCTCATGTGGTCACGCCGCTCGGCTGGGGCTCGCCTGCTTCTCCGTGTCCCGCTGTTTGTTTTTCCACGTCGTCCCTGCTTCACACTCCACATAATATTCCACTTGTCCGTGTTGTTTACTCACTCCGGCCCACGTTCCAGTTCAGACCTCACGGCATGTTGCGCCGTGTCCCTGCAGCACTTCTTCTCGCCGGCTTGGCGCTCGTTTGGTTTTTTCTTCTCGTTCTCGTTCTTGCTCTTTAGCTTCACTCTGATTAATGGCCTGACTCGCAGGTTGTGAACTCTGCGCTTTGGTATTTGACTCTTCTGGTATTGGATTTTCTCTCCTGAGATTACTGCTGGATCGCTATTTTATCAGCTCCACCCATCACACAGGTCACCGTGTAGGACTGTAGCCCGGCTGTTGCTCTGCATAAAGTATTGGCCCCCTCGCTATGCTAGCCAGCCACCTAAATCTAGCAGTAAACACGCTGATGAAACTAAAGCCTGTGTGGTCCTACGATGGTCACCTTCCATCAGTTGTTNTTTGTGCAATTTTTCCAGCACAAAGTGCCATACCTGCACACTCTTTACATGGATCCTGACTTGAGAAACTCTAAATTAATCAGTGGAAAATCTTAAAGGTGGAATGAGTTCAAATGTCAAGAATAGAGATATTCCCAGGCTTCTGATTTAAGTGTGTGTGTGTGTGTGTGTGTGTGTGTGTGTGTGTGTGTGTGTGTGAGATAATCACTGTAATGTCTATAATGAGACCCTGTGCTATAAGCCTCAGCCCCACTAGTCAACCTGAAGCCTGTTATTTGCTGTGATTTGAGAGCAGGTCATGTGACTCCAGTCCACGTCTCTGGTTTACGCATCACACCTGAAGGACAGAAGATGGACAGGTGAAGCTTTCACACATTATTATCCTGGAGATATTTTATATGTACACTCTGTATGTGTGTGTTTGTGTGTGTGTGTGTGTGTGTGTGTGTGTGTGTGTGTGTGGGCTGCTTAAGTCCCCAGGTGGCATAAAACTATGAAGGCACAAGTTGTCAGTTACAGCAGATGGGTAAACAATAACAGTGTGAACGCTGAGTAATAAAGAATTACACCATAAATAAGAGACCAAGTCAGAGAGAGACAGATAGACACAGACAGAGAGAAGGATGGAAGGAGAGAGATGGAGGGATGGAGAGAGATACAGAACTGTATCCAGAGAGAAGGATGGAGAGATATATGGAAGGAGAGAAATACAGACAGAGAGAAGGATGGAGGGAGACAGATGGAGGGAGGGAGAGAGATACAGATCCATATCCAGAGAGACGGATGGAGAGATATATGGAAATACAGACAGAGAAGGATGGAAGGAGAGAGATCCAGACAGAGAGAGGGATGGAGAGAAAGACAGGCTGTCTCTCTCTCTCTCTCTCTCTCTCTCTCTCTCTCTCTCTCTCTGTACAAACGAGTGCAGATGTAATTATAGATAGCGGTGAGTTAATTAGACTCAGTTGGAGGAGAATAAAACACGCATTATCCACTGAATGTGCGTCGTCTGACTGTGGATCAGAGTTTCAGGATTTCACACGCTCACATTTCCACATTTTCTTACACCAATAAATCCAGCGTTCATGCCATAAGAGCTGCGTGAGTCGATATTCACCGGAATCATTTCCCCTTTTCTGGCTCGGACCCTTATCACAGCCTCTGCTCAGCAGTCTGATTTATTTTTAATCTAAATGAGTACCTCGGGAAAACGCACGTGTAATGAGGTTTGGTGTTTTGTTCACAATCGAACAAAAAACATTCTCAGGTGACATTTTTATTGTTCAGACCTTTTCTGTGTCCTCGTAAATCATCACGCGCCCGAATAAACGATGAAAAATCCGCTCGCACTTCTCTAGAAGCGCTAACAGGAGCTCTAGCTAGGCTAGCAGCTAGCGTAAAAACCAGAAACACTGTTAAAGCAACAAATATCACGCTCTATAAGGTTACGCTGCTTTCAGACGTTTTACACGTAATCCTACAGGACCTTTTAAAAAGCGTCACAGTGGCACTTTAACAGAGTTTTATAAAGTTCAGTTTTTCAGAAATTCACTGCGTGACGTCAGGAGTCTGAGATTGTCCTAATCTCTAATATTTAGAAAGAATAAAAATGACCCACCTCTATCACTAAACAGAAGAAGATGAAGTGTGAAATGAGTAAAGTATCTACATCACATCAGTGCTGGTTACGGCGATGGACTCAGATTCCCAGCATGCATCACAGTGTCGCAAAATGGCCGCCTTGGACTCCATTTCCCAGCAGCCACTGCTTTTGCCTCGTGACTCCTATAATGCAGAGCTGTTTCCTCGATCAGCGTTCGGATTTCAGCCCTCGTGGTGCTGCGTCGCTGCTGTTTGTGTTCTGCCTCGTTTCCGTGTCCTTTATTCTCATTTTGTGTTTCTGGGTTTTTGTCGTTTTGTTTTGTTCTCCTGCACTGGTGTCTGTCTCCACTGCTACGTCACGGTCTAAAAGAGGTTTAATAACCATAGATTTATCATATAATAATCTCACAGTTCTGACCTGAAGATATTGTCCAGTGGAATTGTTTGGTAATATTTAAGGAGTTTGTGTTCTTGCATCAGCAGCTCGAGTCAGCTGCACGGTGGAGGAGTTTGTCGCTCGCGGTTCTCTGCGCTGTTTTCAGACGTTGGAGGTGACAGAGATGGACGGACGTGTTGTTAAACTGTGTGAAGGTTAAACTGTGTGAAGGTTAAACTGTGTGAAGGTTAAACTGTGTGAAGGTTAAACTGTGTGAAGAATAAAGAGGAGAGGAGAAAGTGAAGGAGGCGGATTTTAGAGAAATGAGACGAGTTCAGAGAAAAGTTTCCCGTCTGACTTTAAAAGCCTCCGTCTGTCACCACAGAACTGCAAACCTCACCGAGGCGACCCTGAGCCTCGCCACGGGCGGGACACTGATTAACATCAGCAACACAGCATCATTTAGCACGTTAGCCCCAGGCTAACAGCCACCTTATGCTAATTAAAAAAATTCATGTTTCATCATGAAGTGTAGATGTGAAAGAATAACTGTCTGGATATAATCTGGATATAACTGTGATAACGACTTGTGTAAAATTATTTGCATGTTTAAAAATACATGAATTCAAAAGGTTTTAAAATACAGAATACACGGGGCTCATAAAAATAAATAAATAAATAAAATGATCAATAGCTTTGTCCTGATTTATTGATTCTATTTCAAAATTTCAGTTTCATTTCTATAGTTTCCAACTTCACTGCTCTGATTATAGATTAATATATTTATTTTTTTTAAGTAAATAAGGAAGTAACAGTAACAGTTTGTTCTGGAGACGTATCCGAGGCCTGACTCTCCTTCTGCTCCTTCTGAGTATTTTTTCGGTGTGTTTTTAATAAACCATGTCAGTGTATTTAACGCAATGTAAAGCACAATGTCAGGAAAAGAAAACTCAGGGCTTTTCCCTCTTAATAAAGAAGAAAGAAACTCCAGGACTAAATTCCCCAGACAGAGAGAAACCTCGGCTGCTGTTATTTTCTCATTTTCTGCCTCGTAGTGAACTAAATTACTGCGAGAATAAATAATACATTTGTTTCTTTCTTTTCAGAGGAAAGTTAAACGGCTGAAAGTGTAATTTCTCCCAGCGCTGGTACAGAAACACCCAGATTGCTTTTCTAATCAGTTTAACTCCTCGTCCTTCACATCACACCGCGTCTATGATTTATTATCACATTTATTAGCTTATTAAACTCCTCTGGATCAGGAGAGAGTCACAATCAGTCAGCACACAGCAGTAAACACACACACACACACACACACACACACACACACACACACACACACACACACCACAGATACACACAATACTAATACACACAAATACATAACGGTAAACACAGATGTGTAAAATATTGTTAGATGGATGGTGGGATTACATGACGTGTGTGTGTGTGTGTGTGAGAGAGAGAGAGTTTTTTTGAGCTAAAATACCCTCATTGCTGCATAGTAGAAATATAATAATAATAATAATAATAATAATAATAATAATATAAGCACTGCTCCTACACATAGCATCATAAAATGATGTGGGAGGGGTTTGAAGTGGGAGGGATTAGAAGTGGGAGGGGTTAGAGGTGGGAGGGGCTATATATGGGAGGGGTTTCAGCTGGCACTCAGATGTTCCTCCTGTCAGGACTTGGCTCGGTTGGGTGATGGGGTTTGGATAACATCCTGCCTCCGGGGAAAAGCAATAAACAGCTCGCTCCCCTGCATGTCTCCTGCTTCGTCCAGTTGGTTCGGCCCAGTGTGAGATCAGAGAACAACCCAATCTGGCAGAAACCAATTAGGCGACTGCGCGGGGGGTGAGAGCGGGTTCACCTGCTCGGCTCAGAGATGTGAGAAGTGACTTGTGATGAATCGCTGTCTTTATTTTTCCCATCTGAGAGATCCTGCAACACGTGGGCGTGTCTTTCCCAGCCGGCTTCACATCTCACTCCTCACCCATTCACAGCCTCGCTTCAGGGTCAGGTTCATCACACAGCCGTTTAAATCTGCAGAGCGTGTTTATAAAGAGAGAGAGAGAGCTGAGACGACGTACGAGTCCTCATCAACACTGCCATGTTACTGAGAAACCGCAAGCTTCACCATGCTAGCGATCACACTCGTTTTTCATCTGTTTTTACGATAACGTACAGAGCGAGCGCATTAATATAAACCTGCGCTTCTGTCAGAGCCGCTGTTAGAGAGAACTAATCAACTCCTTCTGACCAATCAGAGCGCAGGACTCAGCAGCAGCGCTGTGGTGTATAAAGGGTTAATGACTGAGCTGTTCATGCTAAAATAAGCTAAAAGATAACCCCTGTGAGACGAGCGTTCCTCCTCCTGCGGCACGGCGGAGTTCGGCTTTCAGACGCCCGAGCCGCCGAGACAAGTGGAAAGAAAGTGAAGATGAAGTGAAGTGTTAAAAATCAATATCATGCTCGATATGTCCTCTGTGTGTGTGTCTGTGTGTGTGTGTGTGTGTGTGTGTGTGTGTGAGAGAGAGTGTGTGTGTGTGTGTGTGTGTGTGTCTGTGTGTGTGTGTGTGAGTGTGTGTGTGTGTGAGTGTGTGAGTGTGTGAGTGTGTGTGTCTGTGTGTGTGTGTGTGTGTCTGTGTGTGTGTGTGTGTGTGTGTGTGTGTGTGTCTGTGTGTGTGTGTGAGTGTGTGTGTGTGTGTGTGTGTGTGTGTGTCTGTGTGTGTGTGTGATGGTGGTTGATGCTGGGTGACTGTGATACCTTCTGCTTTACTGATATTTTAATAGCAACATTCAGCATTCTATCTATCTATCTATCTATCTATCTATCTATCTATCTATCTATCTATCTATCTATCTGTCTGTCTGTCTGTCTGTGTGATTAGTGGATGGTGATTTCTAGCTCAGTTAGCTGTAGCAGTATAAATTTGTTCTGTGTTGATCCTTCGATGTGTTTCAGTCACACGTTTCATCACGGAAATGAAGAAGAGGACAGCATCTGTTATTCCCCACATCCGTTATTCCCCACATCCGTTATTCCGTACATCCGTTATTCCCCACATGGTTTATTCCTGACTGAGCACAGAGCTCGTCCTGCCTGTTGACTGAGGAACAGCAGTACTCGTGGGTCAGTGATCAGTGGGACGGAGAGACGGAGTTTCCTCACAGTCAAGAGGGAAATATTTCACACAGCGTCTGTAGATAAACATCAGGATAAATAAATCTGCAATCATCACTTGAGTGTAAGTTGGTGTACCATTTACAAACACAGCCTCAGACTAAAAAAATACAAAAATGTAAAATGTAAAATGTAAAAAAAACTAATCTAAAAAACCCTGTTTTTCCCAGATAACGCAGATCTTCCCATATCTACCCCCAATAATGATGCAAATTTCTCATTTTTATTTAATCTCACTGGTTTACAATGTTTTATTTTAAAATTATTATTATTATCATTCTTCTCATAAATGTTAGATTAGAATTTTATATTATCTCTTGAGAGTCTGTTTTCTTAAAGTAAGGAGCTGTTTATGTAACGTGTATGGAAGGAGTCTCCAGTGTCAGCGCTCTGTAACAGTCAGAGGTGACGCTGTAACTGTAAGTTTTACGAGCTGAAAAGCTGCTTTCTTGTTATGCTGCATCGCTCTTTAATAATATATGAGTTATGGTGTATTTCTGTGAGAATATCTGGCGTATCATTAATAATTTTAGAGCTCGGAGCAGCTCCACTGGCACTGACAGCAACCGCTCACTGATTAAAACACTTAGAGCAGGAACACGTTCACACGCACAAACATTACGTTCTTCCTCAAATCAGGATTAGAAACTAAACCTAAAGTTTAGCTGAAAGCACGGTGCACGACTCGTCTTGTTTATTTATTTATTTTTTTAGGTCAGGTCTTGTCTGATGCTCATGTCCATGAATGTCAGAGCAGAAGCGCCGACATGCCCACACCAGCGCTCAGACGGATTAAGCATTCCGCTTGCATGTGACATTTGGGCTGAAATCGATTTCTGCTTGTGGCTCCTGCAGGGGAAAATAAACAGGATGGAGACGGAGGCAGATGCCAGCGCCGCGCTCCGGATTCTGACAAGCTGGCATTTTGTGTGCAGGAAGAGTGACAGTCTGCACGCTCGGAAAGCTGGAGTGGAAAGAATCCCAAAGTCTTAGCGGCTGAGCAGGACATGGCACGGACGTGAAGCTGCAGACTGGACGAGAGAATCTCCGGAGGATTCGCTAACGCACAACAACGAACTAACTTTCATCTAACGTTAATGTCTGCTACGATTAAACGCTAGCATGCTAGTGTAGCCACAGCAGCTAATGTCGAATGTTATTCAGCTAATTAACCTTAAACAGATATCGCGATAATGTTGTGACATACAAACCAAAACCGGAAACTGTATAAGTCTAATATATATAACACTGTGTGTGTGTGTGTGTGTGTGTGTGTGTGTGTGTGTGTGTGTGTGTGTGTGTGTGTGTGTTACAGTAAGGGCGGTGTGAAGAAGTGGAGTTACTGTGTTTATTTATTTATTTGTATTGATTTATAACCTGATCTCGTATAGTAAGACACTGTTAGTAAATACGTTCACACACTTCGGTACTTAAAGCTTTTCTTCCCTGACGGTTTTCATCATCGCCGCCTTAAACCTTTCCATTGTGGCGATTGTGGCGCTAATTGCTGGCTGAACGCAGACAGAGGAGGAGAAAATGGAGCTTTTATCGCAGGATTAACCTCGACGCTCCGTACCCTTCAGCTGTCATTCTGCAGAAAGCCACTGAAATTGTTACCTGAGCTCCAGGATGGCCTTGGAGCCTGCTCATTTATTCAGCCGGTGCTCAGTTTTCAGGAGCGCTTCACCTCAGCGCTGTGTCATTACACTGACATAACCATGTCATAAACATGTCATAAACATGTCATAAACATGTCATAAACATGTCGTAATCATAACGGCAGGAGGCAGAGTGGGCAGTGGGGGACAGCAGGGGGCAGTGGGGGGCAGTGGGGGACAGCAGGGGGCAGTGGGGGACGGCGGGGGGCAGTGGGGGATGGCAGGGGGCAGTGGGAGACGGCAGGGGACAGCAGGGGGCAGCGGGGGGCGGCAGGGGGCGGCAGGGGGCAGTGGGAGACGGCAGGGGACAGCAGGGGGCAGCGGGGGGCGGCAGGGGGCAGTGTGCAGCAACAGGAATAAAAACCTGTTTTTTTTTTTTTTTTAAATCTATCGAGTTCTCTTGTGATTATTCTGAGCAAATGTGTGAGAGAGATCAGGAAATGAAAGGTCAGGAGTCTGTGTATCAAACAGAAGCTCATCAGCAAGCTGTGCGTGTGTGTGTGTGTGTGTGTGTGTGTGTGTGTGTGTGTGATGTGATGTGATGTGATTATCACATCACACACACACACACACATCGCATGCTATCGTCTCTTATAGAATTCAGAACAGAGTTTATCTCGTATGTTTTATGAGAGAGTGAGAGAGTGAGAGAGTGAGAGAGAGAGAGAGTGAGAGAGTGAGAGAGTGAGAGAGAGAGAGAGAGAGAGAGAGAGATCCACATGTGTGTCTCCAGCATTTTAGTTTCTCTCAACTGCAAATAAATCTCTAAAATTATTTACTAAATTGAAAAATGATCGATTTTACTCCTGACATCAGTGTGAGTGAGAGGAAACACACCACATCCCTGCATAATCTAACTTACAGGCTCAGTCCGGACGGAAAACCTCACATTTCACACTCACTTCTCAGTCTGGCACACTGTGTGTGTGTGTGTGTGTGTGTGTGTGTGTGTGTGTGTGTGTGTGTGTGTGTGTGTGTGTGTGTGTG
>JAKKZN010000015.1:22239556-22258189 GCA_033441825.1 Pangasius elongatus | reverse complement strand
TGTGTGTGTGCACTTGGATGGGTTAAATGCAGAGCGCAAATTCCGAGTATGGCTCACCACACTTGGCCACAAAGTCACTTCACTTCACTTCACTTCACTAGTTCTTGTTCTAGTTTATCTATTGATTATAGTGGTTCTGATTCAGGTTTAATCAAATTGGAGAGTGAGTACACACACACACACACACACACACACACACACACACACACACACACACACACGCCGTCCATCCACATGCTGCTCACTCTCGTAGGTCAGGGGCGGAGTTTGGGAGCCGCTGATGCAGTCGGAGTTGGCGGTTTCCATTAACCAGATGTTGCTCGGCACAAACACAAAACTTTTCAGCATTTATAGCTGAAATAAATGACATTTTAATCAGACATGCTAAAGAGGAGGAGAATTATGGTCCTGATATGGCGATTACAGGCTGTAAACTCAGCCAAACAGCAGCTGTACTATTTGGTTTTGTGCTTTTCTCCTTCATCAGTGCCGCTCAGTCGTCTGTTCGCTCACGACACGCACGAGTAACAGCTACGATTCCAATTAAATCGAGATGACTAGCCGTCTGTCGGTTTTAATAGCTGGGTGGCTGATATGTGCACTAAGTGCTTCTATATTCATTGTCGACTCCCTTTGAGTTGCTTCCTAATTGGTCCAGGCTGCTGCTGCAGAGTCAGAGGGATTCGTTCCAAAAATTCAGACAGGTTTCTTTTATGACGCCGCCACCAGAGCCTGTTATTAATGAGCTCGCTGCTCTGAATTTAAACAATATCATTTGTTCTAATGACGAACATTTCAGTACGGAAACCCAAACCTGTCAACCTGTAGCACTGCTGCGTAATAAACCTGTAGAGCAGAACGTCTTCTCTAACTCGGGCTGATGGAAAAATACATCACGCTTTCTAAAAGGAAGAGAAAAACGGATTTATACAGAGTGACAGCGATGTTTCAGTGTATGAGGGATTCTGAATCTGCTTTCTAGTTATAAAATAACTTTCAAGATCTCCTCAGACATCAGCGCTTCTATCTGCTTTAACTGATTCAGGAAGCCAGGCGAGCTTCACGGAATCATGAAAGTGTGGCCTCAGGTGATGCCTCCTGGAGTCTCTCTTTAAAAAGGGAATAGAAGAAGTATAACACACAGGAGCTGAAGGAATACGGAGGTAAGAGCCGAGCCTAATCTTTATTTATCCCGTTCTGATAGTCAGAATGGTCACAAGCAGGCAGAGAGAGTATTCCTCGGAAAAACAGTGGGATGGATTAAGAAGATAGGAGAACTGGGAATCTGGGGGAGCTAAGAGAACTGTGTGGATGAGAAAAACTTGGAAACTATGAGAAGTAGGAAAGCCAAGGAGCTAGGAGTATCAGGAGAGTGTGGAAAATGAGGAAGCCGGAAGACCAGGAAAGAGAGGTGGGTAGGAGATCTAGGAAAGTAGGGGAACTAGGGGAACTAGGATCACTTGGATTATTAGGAAAGTATGGAAAGTATGGGGAGCAGGAAGACCAGGAAAGAAGGGCGGGAAGAAGAAGCAGGAAAGTAAGGGGAACTAGATAACTAGAAAAGTAGGGGAGCTAGAGTAATTAAGTGAGGAACATGACGTTACTGAGCAATCGCATGGAGCTTGGGCTTGTCCTGCTCTGTTCTAGTTGATAAACCTGATGGAAGGTTCCAGATTACCGATCATTAAATGGCCTATCCTGTGCATCTGATCTTTACCATCAGAAAAAAATCATGGTTTATTTCCTGGTTTAGATCTGAAGTTTGATATGGAGGAAATAGAGCAGCTTACAGCTACAGGAAGCTATTAGCAATGCGAAGTGGGGGGAGCAAGTGTTGCAAACCAATGATTACCAATGATTTTCAGACGTAAAGACTGACAGGGAGACAGAATAACTCCTGGGTAAGTTCTCTTATCTCCTGCTGCTGCTTTGGTATTTAATCTTCAGCCATGTTCTGAGATTTCGACCAGCTATTGCTTCAGTCTTGTTGAGATTTTCATTACTGATAACAGTTCATGAAGCTCAGCGTGTTGTGCTTCGCTCTCTTCCCTGTTCCAGCCGTGTTAATTACTCGCTTTGAAGCAGATCTGTTTAAGGATTAGATTTTAAGTGCTGTACCTCATAATAAACAGGCGTGCCATCAAAACGGTGCTTTAAACAGAAGAGCAGAAGCTGCAGCACCCGCAGGGGTTTGTATAAATGTTGGAGCTGGGAGAAAGCCGGAGCGAGAGAGTGTAGACTGCGAGGTGGAGAAAGCCGGAGCGAGAGAGTGTAGACTGCGAGGTGGAGAAAGCCGGAGCGAGAGAGTGTAGACTGCGAGGTGGAGAGAACAGAGAAAGTGGGTCAGAAAAAGAATCTGGAGTCAGAATCACATACAGATTTTAAGTTTGTAAAAACGGTACAATGTAAGTTGTAAATTTGGCTTCCATTACAGTGTGAGTACACATTCTGCAAACTAGGAGAACTAGAAAACAAGGAGTAGAGGGAAAGTATGAGAAAAGTAGGAAAAGTAGAAAGGTTGGAGAAAGACCCAGGTATGTAGGAGGAACAGGAGAACTAGATACGTAAGGGATCTATGAGAAGTAGGAACGTAGAGAAACTAGTAGAGGAGCTATGAAAGAAGGTGAACCAGGAAAAACAAGAAACCAGAGCAACTAGGAGATCTGGGAATGTAGGGAAACTAGGAAGCTAGAAGAAGTAGAAAACTGGGAATAGATAGAAAGCTAGTGGAACCTTGAACACTAAAACTAGGACATAAATAGGAAACTAGGAGGAGCAAAGAACATGGAAGAACTAGGAAATATATACGACATTGGGGAATCAGCTGCAACTTCATCCACGCTGGATGTTATAAGATGCATGGAGAAGCTCTTCGTCATCGGACAAAAGGAGCACATTCTTAAATTTCTCTATATTGTGCAAACGTTAGCGTAAGTTGTGCTAGCTGTGACAGTCAGGTCGTCTGTGCAGTTAGAATTAAAGCTTAAAACTAGAGCGCTAGAGTATTTCGGTTTGGTTTCTATCAGAACAGGTTCCAAGAAAACTAATCTTTAACCATGTGGAGTTTTTTTTATCTCTAACTCTAACAAAATCAGAAAGAAGCACAGCCAGCTTAGCTCTTCAAACCTCTGCTTTATTAGCATTTATAAAGTTTCCTATATACACAGACAGAGACACGGAGAAGCACATCATCTGCATAGCCGTGGAGTTTATCCTCTGGCTGTAAATAATACACCTCTGTATGGAGAAAAGAGTAACAGATCCAGGATGCATGCATATTTATCCTCCTGTAACTTAAAGCTCTCGTTCCTGTCACTTAACACTCTCCCTTTCTCTTCTGCATGCCAATTAGCTTCTCCTCTCTCAGCCTTCAGGAAGGTGAAGTTCTCGAGCAGAGGCGTCCATCCATTTCCACTTCAAAGACTTTCTGCTAATGTGCTTTCAAAGGTCTTGTCTCTTTCCTGCTGTCCGAGCCTATTACACCGCAGTGACACACGAAAATGAGGCCACAGATCCTCCACGGGCGTGATTCTATCCGAGGACTCGCTCTCTTTGGAGTGAACATGAGTGAAAGGAGAAAAGGAGAGAGAGCCAGGGAGGAACTCGAGTCCCAGTGAGGATCGTTAAAACCCAAATTTAGACTGAGCAATGCTACTCGTCATACGAAGCACAGATCCAAAAATAAACAGACCTGGAAGAACATTTTTCACTCGGTTCCTTTCCTGTTCCTCCTCGTGCACTCCCACGTGTTAGGATAAGGAAAGGAGAAGAATAATGACTGACTTTGCCTTTAATCACAGCGCTGACCTGGACGTTTGATCTTCTCCGCCACGTAGCTTTAAAAATCGACACTGATCACTTAGAGATAATGTGAGAAGTCGTTTAGGGCGATAAAAAACATGTTCCGTACAGCCGTGGTGTTCCCACGCGCCATAAATCACAGTCATAACTTCTCATTAAAATGCATGATCTGAATTACCCCTGAAACTCGCCGCTCGCTCGCCAATTTGTCTTTGGGAAAAGCGTGACTGCAGGACGAGACCCAGAGCTTATTCAGCCTGATCCAGTCGACCACGCAGAGGGACCCGGAGAAGAGGAAAGGATTTAAAAATTCATCATCAGTGTCACAAAAACACATTAGTCAGAGCTGCATGTGATGATAAAAGCTTTTTCATGTAACGTAGACACACGAGAAGCAAAAGGTGGGTGCCAAAACTTTTACACCAGGCCCATTTGTGCAACAAACACTGATATTTAAATAAACGAAATAGTGAAAAAATGCTGAAAGAGGCCATTAACTGCCTTTTCTCATCTAACGCTGTGATACTTTTAATACTTTTACTTACAGTTTTAAATACACAACTATAATCCTTTAAAAGTTTAAACAATTATAAAATTGCTAGTAATTTTTGTGTAGCTTCAGTGCACACGAAGGACAACGGCAGAAAATTATATTTAATTGACAGAATTTTTTGGCGAAGATTTTGTGGCGAGCCGAAATGATCCACCAGTGAAATTTAAAATGAAATAAAAATGTTTAATAAAACTATACTGAAATGATTTTAGCCGATGCCGTACGGATCGACTCAGTCCACAGGGGGATTAACACGCGTTATGTTTTCCCCGAGCTGAGTGTGATGAATGAAGACGCTCTGATTGCATGGTTTACACTGCTGTCCCTCTGAGACGCTCTGGCAGAGCTTTATGGCTGTAAAACTCTTATACAGGACCTTTAACACCTGTGTGGAAGCCTGTGGGCTTGTAAACCAGGTGAAAAGGCTAATTAAATAAAAATAAATCAAAACTACGATTCCAGAAGAAAAATAAATCTCACTGGATCAGGAGGGAATTGTCGGTGTTGTGCTGAGTGATTAAAGAATAATGAATCTGGCAGACGATCTGGTGTGATGGACGAGTTACGGCATGATGCTGATGATGCTGATGATTGTGTGTGTGTGTGTGTGTGTGTGTGTGCGTGTTTGTGTGTGTGTGTGTGTGTGTGTGTGCGTGTTTGTGTGTGTGGCATCAGAGAAAATATTTACAACAGACAACAGGATGTCACTGTTTTGAACCAAACCGGAGGTCGCCATCTTGCCGCGAGTTGGAGCAGGAAGTCCACCTGATGCAAGCCCATATATGGTAATGCATGGTAACCTAACCCTAACCCTGGACTCACCTGCGTCTGTATTAGACACACATTCAGCAGACGAATAATTTGTGTAAATATCTTCTATGGTAACCATAGTAACAGCATCGCTAAGCACAGCTAGCTAACCTACAGGCTACGTAGCGAAAACAAAAAATATCTGACCATAAATAAATTTAATCCATAACCTGAAGATGTCAGAAAACTTAAAGTTAGAGCTTTACTACTAAGCATTAACACTGGAGACTCCTTCCATAAATGTTACATAAAAACCTTCTTGATTTAAAAAAAAAAGAAAAAAAAAACCTGTTTATTATCGGTTGAGCGTTCGCTGTGCACGTCCCTATGAATGAGCTGTTGCTATGGAAACGATAACGTATTAGAACAAGCGCATTAATATAAACCTGCGCTACTGTCAGAGCTGCTGTTAGAGAGAACTAATCAACACCTTCTGACCAATCAGAGCGCAGGATTCATCTGGAATAGAGTGTCATGTGATAACCTTTTATAAAGCACGAGCTGCTGGCCACTAGTGGGCGCCAGAGATTCTTACACAAAGTCCATAATGTGAATAAAGTTGTAATTAAAACTCAAAGTCGTAGCCCCGCCCCTCGGCATAAGCCTAACCAATCAGAACTTAACGCATCTTCAGGTTTAGAAAGCTCAGGAAAATCCGATCTTTTTCAGTTTATAACTCAATAATCGTGTGACGGTTGGTTGGTACAATATTGTTGTTTTTGCGCAGGATTGGGCGTGTTCTGTTCAGCAGGTGACATAAGGACAGGTGTGTTTACAGGTAACTTGATATTTGAGGTGAGATTTCTAATAGCGTAACGCGTGAGAGAAGATCCGGCTGTGGTTATCGCTATCTGAAAGCGTATTGACTTTAGTCCATCTCTCTTTCCTTAAAAGCTTTTTAAACACGTTTATCGTTAACAGCCTCCCATAATGCACTTCACATTCCGCTGCAGTCTCCCCCGGGACCCGACGCAGCACTCTTCCTCCGTGACTCCATCGCCGGCGAGGATGCTGCGTCAGGTTCGATGCTCCATCAGACATAATTAGATGTTTCATTAGCGACCTGGAGCACGTAGCCATGCGCTAGCTGCTTTCACCGCAACCTTCTACTAATTGACAGCGCTGGCTCACGTTTCAGCTGTGATGTCCCACGCCCACGTTCTCCACGCCCACGTTCTCCTCGCCCACGTTCTCCTCGCCCACGTTCTCTCTGCCAGCGTAAACACAGCGCAGAGCTCTTTCCCTCCGTCCTGAGAGCCTCATCCATCTGTGGGAGCTCCATCACGTTTCTTCTCCTTTCGCTTCTCTCGGCTCTACACACGATGACATTTTTAGATGCTGCAAATTCACACTGCTCCCTCCCTCTCTCTCTCTCTCTCTCTCTCTCTCTCTCTCCCTCTCTCTCTCTCCCTCTCTCTCTCTCTCTCCCTCTCTCTCTCTCTCTCACTCTTTAATCTGAGGCTGAAGATCAGATGAGGACACGGCGCAGCACTTCCAGCAGCACACGATGTTATTATTAACGCGGCTGCGTTTCTGTAATGAGAATGACAAAGCCGAGGACTTTATGAGAGCACGCTGATTATGTTATTAAGACGCGAGAGACGAATAAGTCCTGCACTCTTTTTTTAATCCTGTGCTTCTGAGTTTCTCCGTTTAACCATTTCCAAGTTTTCCAGCTGATGCTTATCCAAAAATGACTCAAATTTCAGACCCAAAGCTGAACGTTTCAGATGATAATTAACCGTAACGATGATTAAACACTGCTTATGAGTATAAAAGCGACTCTTTGGAAGTTGAGGGATGTGAACTCATCACCTTCAGGTCACAGGAGCAGATCCTTAACTGCTGCCTGTAAGCCGTTTGACGTGGTCCCGGTCGGAGTGGCGGGGATCCGGTGTGTATCCCGGGAACACTGGGCGTGAGGTGGGAATTCAATCTAAATGTAAATTTGGTTATGATTTTCCTCAAGGTAAAATACGCGTCAGTGTGAAATGCATGGAAATAAATTCACAATAATAACCAGATACATTATTTATATTACAATTTATGATTCAATTATTAAAGGGAAATTTATGGGCCAATTTCAAATATTTATATATATTTAAAAAAATTAGATATATAGGAATATGCAGCTTTTCCATATGGGGCAGTAAAACGCGCTCTGAATATTTTTTATTGAAACAGAAGCACGTTTTTGCGAACACGTCATTTCCAGTCCAGACCGACGGGAAGCAATCAGACTGTCCAGAGCATCCAGGAGAGCGTGTGATGAGCGGGAAATACAACGCCATGGGGTCTGCTGGTCTCCTCAAATCATCAGCACTGCCTCCACCCTGAGGCTACATCCCCACGTGCTTTATTCCTCTTACACCACCGCCATTTCCAACAACGTTTATTTATTAAAGTCTGACACATCATACTTTTTATCTGTTTCCAGTTGCGTGTACAATGAGACAAAAAAATCGCAGCTTGTTCCGCATGTTGCTGAGAAACCGCAAAGAAGCGTAAACTCCTCTGTCCTGAGGAAAGGTACAGCTTCACCTCTGACTGTTACAACGCGATGACACTGGAGACTCCTTCCATCACTGTTAACTTTGACATCATCTTTTTCCCAGAAGGGTTTGTCTCAATACACATTCTCTCTCTCTCTCTCTCTCTGTCTCTCTCTCTCTCTCTCTCTGTCTCTCTCTCTCTCTGTCTCTCTCTCTCTCTCTCTCTGTCTCTCTCTCTCTCTCTCTCTCTCTGTCTCTGTCTCTCTCTCTCTCTCTCTCTCTCTGTAAAGAGGGTAAGATATGGCTGTTTGTGTTTAAACCTGTGTGCTTGTGATTCAGCTCTGTATCCATTTATTATATGTCAGAATAATAATCGGAACGCGTCGTTTTCCTCCAGCGCGCGAGGGAAATGTGTACAAACGACTTCTTTACTGCTCTTTCTGAGGCATGAGCCCGAGCGGCGGAGCGGAGACGCGTGAGCTGATGAAGTGCTGCCGGGGGAATGGAGCCATGACGCGCTCGGTGAGGGTTTATGAGATGGAAAAGTGGGCTTGAGGAATGTTCTGAGCACCGATATAAAAAAAAACATGATCATTTATGGATGTAAATCAGGATGCAGGAGAGGAATGAGTCAGTGTGGTGTGTGTAAGAGCTGTAACGATACGATACAGTCCCAGTCCGAGACCTGCTGATTCAGTGTCACGGCTTCAGAGGCGCTGGAGCTCCGGGTTTATCCCCCATACCGTGCTCACTTCAGCTGATCATCTGCACTTAGTGAAAATACCTAATACTTTTATTTGGATTTGAATCATGAGGTTATTGTTGGTGTTTATGTGGCAGAACACTTTATCTGTCTCAGGTTAAACCGCTGGAAATAAGTTTACGTGTGTGTGTGTGTGTGTATGTGTGTGTGTGTGTGTGTGTGTGTGTGTGTGTGTGTATGTGTGTGTGTGTGTATGTGTGTGTGCGTGTGTGTGTGTGTGTGTGTGTGTTTGTGTGTGTGTGTGTGTGTGTGTGTGTGTGTGTTTGCTATATGAAACACACTGTACTGAGATTAATAAAGAGTGACGTCTGAGATTTGGGTAAATGTCATGAGGACTTTGTGACTGATGAAATAAAACCTGACTGTAGAGAAGTTATTCTCAGACGTCGTGCAAAATTAACATATAAAAGGAGAAATTTTCTTTCTAAATCTGCAAGAAACCTTTTTGAAAAGTCTTTATAAAAAGCTAAAGACAGAATAAGACTCTAACTTGAATATTTTCAGATTGGTCTTGGTCCTAGAGTTATTTTATTTTATTTAGTATTTTATTTATGTAGTGGGTTTTATGGTGTAGGGATTAGTGTGTAGGGATTAGTGTGTAGGGATTAGTGGATGGTGGGTGTGTAGGGATTAGTGTGTAGGGATTAGTTGATGGTGGGTGTGTAGGGATTAGTGTGTAGTGCGTGTGTAGGGATTAGTGGATAGTGGGTGTGTAGGGATTAGTGGATGGTGGGTGTGTAGGGATTAGTGTGTAGTGGGTGTGTAGGGATTAGTGGATAGTGGGTGTGTAGGGATTAGTGGATAGTGGGTGTGTAGGTATTAGTGTGTAGTGGGTGTGTAGGGATTAGTGGACAGTGGGTGTGTAGGGATTAGTGTGTAGTGGGTATGTAGGGATTAGTGGATGGTGGGTGTGTAGGGATTAGTGTGTAGTGGGTGTGTAGGGATTAGTGTGTAGTGCGTGTGTAGGGATTAGTGGATAGTGGGTGTGTAGGGATTAGTGTGTAGTGGGTGTGTAGGGATTAGTGTGTAGTGGGTGTGTAGGGATTAGTGGATGGTGGGTGTGTAGGGATTAGTGTGTAGTGGGTGTGTAGGGATTAGTGTGTAGTGGGTGTGTAGGGATTAGTGTGTAGTGCGTGTGTAGGGATTAGTGTGTAGTGGGTGTGTAGGGATTAGTGGATAGTGGGTGTAGGGATTAGTGTGTAGTGGGTGTNNNNGTGTGTAGGGATTAGTGTGTAGTGGGTGTGTAGGGATTAGTGGATAGTGGGTGTAGGGATTAGTGTGTAGTGGGTGTGTAGGGATTAGTGGATAACAATTATATCAGATTATACCTGTAGAAAACAATAACTGTGATGTAATCTGAAGCACATTTTAAAGGCAGAGGTCCTGCGTACAGGGGGCACTTACTTTTGGGAGTGTGAGCTGGAGGAGCTTCAGTAGTGCGCACTTCGTCCCCTATCTAGGGCATTAATATGGAGATTTATGAGCCTCATTAGAGCGGAGTAAATGAATTATGAATACACATTTCAATGAAAGCGCTACTCCTTCTTCCCAGCAAACAGAGCAGTGCATTATGGGTATTCTCTATACATCATTTAGACTCTGATCTATTGCAGTGCATTGTGGGAGTTGATAAGTGCAGTAGATGTTCTCTGTTAGGAATGAACAGCGTGTGCGACGTGACGTGTGATGTGAAGTGTTGTTCTTGTTTCTCCTCGTGTCACAGGAGCACTTTCTCCAGCGCTGGTTTTATTTATTCACCGTTTAAACGTCTGTGAGGGAACAAAAAACCAATAACATGCTGAAGTATGAAGCATGAAGCAGCCTGTGACTCGCTGCCGTGTTCTCCAACACGCCACGCGGGACAAAAACACGACAGCTTTCCGGCGCACAGCACACGGGGGACGCGGCGCCGCTCGGCTCCGGCCACGCAGCCGCTCGCTCAGACACACGTGTGTCCTGTTCTGCAGTTACACACGCTTTTAACTGACTTCCTGTCACACTTCCTTCTTTTATTCTTCAGTTCCATGTTTGTTGATTCACAAAGAAATGGTTCCTGATTTAAATTCTGGGTTTATTAATGATTATATTATTTAATAATTAATGATTATCATCATTCAGACTGATATGAGACATCTCATCCCTTAAACTTCAGTGATATTTTGTAATATTTTTCCGCTGCCTTTAATATGTTAATATTCGAGGTTCAGAGTCTCAGTAGCACTAATTAGTGATCTCAGTTACTTCGGCACTGAAATTCATTATAGCTTTCCGTGAAGATCAGAAAACAAACCAGATAGGAAGGAAACCCTTTAGTTTTATTAACATCAGCCCTATTTTTAAGAGCATTAAATATTATTCCATAGTGAATAAATCATTTTTTTCTTTTTGCTAAAGCATTACAGAGCCCCTGTCACTCTGACCCTCAGCAGTAGATCCGGGTCGTATGAACACGCAGATACGCTCTGCCTAATCCCTTTATGTGGAGCGTCCCTGTGAACGAGCCGTTACTATGGAAACCATAACGTATCAGAGCGAGCACATTAATATAAACCTGCGCTACTGTTATAGGGAATTAATCAACACCTTCTGACCAATCAGAGCGCAGGATTCAGCAGCGCCATGGCGTAACTGTTTTTTTAAGTAATTGAATAAGTGCTAAAAGGTTTTATAGCAGTTTCTGAAAATGATCAAGCTTTCACAAAATGCATTATCACATCTGGGGTTTTGAAATGAAATAAAAAGTTCCATCTTGTGAACAAAAGCAGTTAAAATCGAGTAGAAAAGCTCAGAATTTCATTTCCAATCCTAATCTGCACTACAGTGATCTAAAAATAGCGCAGAGGCTCCTGGAATAACAAACGCTTGACTGTGGCTGTCGTTTCCTCTTAAAGCAAACAGCGGTGTAGTTTTATCCCTCAGGCTGCTGACTGAGTGAATTTTAAACGAGCTGATCTGTATTCCGCTGCGGAGAACCCTCCTGCTTCCAGTCTGTTAATATTCATGCCACCATCTGGAAGTCAGAGAGCGGGACAGGACGAGTGGCACGGAGTCAGCGAGGCCAGGTTCAGGGCCACGTTCTTCTCCTCGCCTCTCCTCAGGAGCAGAGCGATAAACAGCAGCGCCGCCGGCCACAGCTGCTCCCGAATCAACATTCAGCCCGAGTCAAACGCATTACGCCCGTAATAGCCGGGAGCGCTAACGATGGCTCGCTGTTTCGCCGCAGGTTTCCCATCCAGCGCTGATGATTTATGGAGGATGGCGCCGTTCTACTCATGACTCGAAGTTCGCTCGACTCTCGTCACATTGATCAGCGTCAGCATCCAGACGTCAGCCATCCATTATCCTGCCACCGTTCGCCGTCATTCAATTCAAAAAACAACATGGTGCTTGAAAGGAAAGGTCAGAACGGCTGTAAAGAAAGAAAGGAAGGAAAAAAGAAATCTAGGCCATGTGAGATGAGAAAGACACAAAAGTTGGAGGATGTGAAATCGAGCCGTTATCTGCTGTCTGCAGGGAAGGAGACGTTCTCCAGGACGCCGATCGATGATGGAAAACGCTCGATGTTATGCCGAGCAGCGCTGACTTCATTCAAATGTCATAAAAGTCATTTTACATGAAGATTAACTTTTAATCAAACTGCAGTAAAAACCGAGGCTTAATTTTACTCCGTTACATTTCCAGCTCATTGTCATAGTGCACTCATTAGGGTGCAGGAGACGATTCTGTTCTACGCTCTGTGTGGAAGGCATCGAAATCTGACACAATTTACAATTTTCTTCTTCTTCTTCTTCTTCTTCTTCTTCTTCTTCTCATTATTATTAAATAACATTGATCAGCAATGGAACTTCCAAAAACCCAAAAATATAAATAAAAACCAACATGACAGACCTCAGAGCTAAATAGTTACTTCTGCAGAAAAAAATATATCTTTGCAAAAAAAAGGTATAATAAATGAAACCAGAGTAAATCACAGAACTTCATGGTTTCTCAAGAACCTGCTTAACCTGCTGAAGGTATCTGCGATGTTCTAAAGAATAAGAGTCAGGTGATACACGTCATCATTTAGCAGATACAGTCTTTATGTTCACTGACTGTATGTAATGTAAGCTAGCGAGCTTGCTCTAAACCTCTAAACCTGTCTGAGGGCCTGTTACTCACAACAACCCTGACGACGAGAGGCTCGGGGCGTTTAGCATTCGGCTAGCACGCTGCTCTAAATCTTCCAGCGAGACAAGCGGGAGGGATGAAAAGCAAAACGTCGCTCCTTAATCATCGTCAGCTTCACCGCCGCGTCAATCAATCAATCAGCCTGTGTGTGCTGCAGAAGCCCCGGGGGCATTCGACCTCAAACAGCACCATCTCCATCCTGAGGAAACGCCACCAGGGCTGAAACGAAGAGTCTGTGTTCATCTCGCCGTGAGCCCGAGTCACTCGCGAAAACACACGCAGTAACAACGTGAGAAATTCAAGCGTGAGAGATCGTTCCTCAAGATCAGCGCGTAAAAGTGACAAGAGTGTCAGAATGGATTAAACCAGGAACTCTGGGGAAAGCTGGAGGTCATTTTTTAAAATATTGGAATAATTTTAATTTATAAATGTAATATTTCTGTGATTTCATCGATTATTGATCGCTCCGTTCAGTTTATGACTCATTTTCCCTTCGTCCTTGATGAGAGAACCTCCACATGATTTCAGTTCCTGATTCAAACGTCTTAAAGCTGCAGGAATTATGTGATGTGATACGTGTTTTAATGTATTTCAATATTTTAAGTAGTTTTTAGTGATGTTTATTTATAAAACTATGCAAAATATCATCTTAGATCACCATGGACTTTTAAAAAATAAAATATTACCATCAAATAGCACGACTTTCATAAACTACTGGTTGTGTCATCACCATAACAATATACCAAGGGATTGTTTTTTACATTCATGTAGTGACGGTTATAATATGCAAATGAATGAACGTTAACGATCTCCTGCCTCATTTGCATATTTCGGTGCACGGCCGTTTGTTCCTCTCCGGCGCAACAGGCTTCGGCTCGTTCGGCTGTCGTAGGAGTGAAGGAACACAGACGTCTGGCTTTAATCCAGATTAAATTAAATGTTGTAGATGAATGAGAACAGAGTAATGAAGAGGGTTTTATTTGAAACCCGGCTGTAATAAACCTTCCATCATATCGTTCACGTTCACGCTCGACAGCACAGGAGCGGAAATAAACACTCAAACCCCGAATCTCTCCAAAACACGACTGTGTGAGAAAACTGTCAGCGTTTGAATGCTCTGAAAACAGGACCATCTGTACTGAGAGATAATGAAGTTGACGCTCAAAGCTGGAAAAAGGACTCGACTAACACCAGGACTTCTCACGTCTTTTAATAGGACAGAAAGCAGGAACGTCCGTGTCTCAGAGTCTCTCACCGACATCAGCTGTAAAGAGAAGTGACCAGACTCAGGCAGAAATCGTGCTGATAATTGGATGAAGAGTGAAATTGATCTGTGTGTTTTCACTGCAGCTTTGAAAGATGTAATTTATTGCCCTTTTGAAGTGACATATGAGAAAAGTTCTCCAGATCGGCGTGATCGATGCTTGTTTTTCTAGAGTAGAATTTAATGTGTAAAGGCCGTGTGAAGTTTCTTCCCTCTGCACAAAACTTAAAGAAAGTTTGTTCACCTAAAAAAAGTTTCTATCAGGGTTCATCCATCACCCCGTGTCGCTGTTGTTTTTTTCTCCCCCTCAATCACAGCGACACATCAACCCAGTTCAGAAGGAGAAGAAAAGTCGAGAAAGTGCAGGTGGTAGAGGGTAAATGGAGGCAGGAGGGAAACAGCTCAGTCTTAATAAGACAGCAGGGTGAGAAAGTTGTGACTGAAATGTTCCTGCTGCTCCGGATGTCAATCACTGCCCGGCCCTGGCTCCCGGGAGGAGAGAGACGACGCTCTGCTGGGTTTTCTGTCACAGCTTCGGTTTGTCAGGACTGACGGCCGCTCGTTCCTCTCCAGTGCGATTCTGAAGCGCTCCAGTCCTGATTTAACCCACGCCTGTCCCATTCCTCTCGCAAGTCCATGACCTTCTGTCTCACAGAGCTGTGTGCTGGTGGGCGCTGCACTGGGACTTACTGCGCCCAGTGTCTGTCCCAGTGTCTGTCCCAGCGTCTGTCCCAGCGTCTGTCTCAGTGTCAGTCCCAGTGTCTATCTCAGTGTCTGTCCCAGAGTCTGTCCCAGTGTCTGTCCCAGCGTCTGTCCCAGTGTCTGTCCCAGCGTCTGTCCCAGCGTCTGTCTCAGTGTCTGTCCCAGTGTCTATCTCAGTGTCTGTCCCAGAGTCTGTCCCAGTGTCTGTCCCAGCGTCTGTCCCAGCGTCTGTCCCAGCGTCAGTCCCAGTGTCTGTCCCAGCGTCTGTCTCAGCGTCAGTCCCAGCGTCTGTCTCAGCGTCTGTCCCAGTGTCTGTCCCAGCGTCTGTCCCAGCGTCTGTCCCAGCGTCTGTCTCAGCGTCTGTCTCAGCGTCTGTCCCAGCGTCTGTCTCAGTGTCAGTCCCAGTGTCTGTCCCAGCGTCTGTCCCAGCGTCTGTCCCAGTGTCTGTCCCAGCGTCTGTCCCAGCGTCTGTCCCAGCGTCTGTCTCAGCGTCTGTCCCAGCGTCTGTCTCAGTGTCAGTCCCAGTGTCTGTCCCAGTGTCTGTCCCAGCGTCTGTCTCAGTGTCAGTCCCAGTGTCTGTCCCAGCGTCTGTCCCAGCGTCTGTCTCAGCGTCTGTCCCAGTGTCTGTCCCAGCGTCTGTCTCAGCGTCTGTCCCAGCGTCTGTCCCAGCGTCTGTCCCAGCGTCTGTCTCAGCGCCTGTCCCAGCGTCTGTCCCAGCGTCTGTCCCAGTAGTCAGTGTTCTGTCTTGTACGTCTGCATGTTTGCACTTGTGCACTTTATGTATAAATTCTGTCGTCCCTGTAGCTCTGTGTTTGTCTTACGGAGCACTTCGGTCCTGGAGGAACGTCGTTTCCTTTCACTCTGCACTAACTGGCTGAATGACAGTAAACTCCACTTGACTTGACTCATCCACTTCACTCCATGAAACTTCAGTGTTTACACCACGCTGCTACTCAAATCTGGACTCTGATTGGTCGTCAGGTGATGATTAATTTTCTATAACAGCAGCACTGACAGTAGCTGCAAATCACAGCTTTACTTATAATTAATGTGCTCATTTTAATACATTAAAAATGTGTAAAAACTTTGATATGATGACTTTTTTTTAAAGTAAGGAGACAGTTATTTAACATTAACATCTATGGAAGGAGTCTCCAGTGTCAGCGCTCTGTAACAGTCAGAGGTGAAGCTGTAACTTTAAGTTTTCCGACGTCTTCAGGACAGAGGAGTTTACGCTTCTTTATGGTTTCTCGGTAACATGCGTGACGAGCTGCGTTTATTTTGTCTTATTATCTTGGAGAGAGAGAATAAAGAGCGGCTGGTGAGGGAACGAGTGTTTACAGCTGCTGTAACGTAAGTGAGAACAGGAACTAACTCGTTTCTCAAACATCAAATGTAACTATAAATAAAACAGATAAAAGTGTGATGTGCTGTTCTTTAATAAATAAAAGACTGTGATTGTTGGTAAAGTGCTGTGGTATAAGAGGAATCAAACACTTGTGGGTCTGCTGTCGTAATAAAACAGTGACTCCGCTTCATCACGTCACTCCGTCACTCACTATTTTACTGAAACAGTAACACACACGATGTTTATTACTTAACATAAATGTGTCTGAACACTTTCTGCCTCATCTGCAGGAGAAGAATCAAGCCCGGGTTGTTTGTGTGATAAAGATGTCTAAAGATACTACAGTGCGTAGTAAATCATTCGGTTTTTGCAGTATCATCTAATTACATACAGATTGGAGCTGAATCACCGTGACTAGCTCGTTAGCTAACATTATATACAGCTAACATTATATACAGCTAACATTATATACAGCTAACATTATATACAACTAACATTATATACAACTAACATTATATACAGCTAACATTATATACAGCTAACATTATATACAGCTAACATTATTATTACCGGTAGCGGCATTTCATCACCTCACCCCAACGGGTTAAAATGTCTCTACAGGTTATTTAACATTATGAAATGTCAAGACAGTGTCACTTTCTTTCTTGCAGAACTTGCAGTTTACTTTCCGTATGTGTGTGTGTGTGTGTGTGTGTGTGTGTGTGTGTGTGTGTGTGTGTGTGTGTGTGTGTGTGTGCGCCTAGCAGCCAGGTCTAATGATGTAAAGTCAGAGAGCAGGGATTTATTGAGTACTTAAAGATTTTGTCATCCGTCTGCTGAGTGATAAGAATAGCTCTAGCTCCACTGAGAGAGCTGCGCTCGATGCTACTCAGAGCAGTTATAATGCAAAAACCGTCGTTTCTTAAAAATTACACACATACAAATTCTTTGTTTCAGGAAATGGCTGCACATGGGGATAAATGTGGATTTATTTATAGTGAAAAGCAGAAAAAGATGAAAGAAGTGAAAGTTTATCCTCAGAGTTTATTGATTGCAGTGTTATGAAATATCAGCCAAGCGAAAAGTCACACAGCTTCGCCTGGCTGCGGTTTCAGTAAACAGACACAGACACACAGTAAACGGAATAAAATAAAGTTTATTCCTGTTTGAGTTCAGAAAAAAACTTCACCAGCATCAGAATGTGAGAATTCATTTATGATAAATGTCCAGCAGGTAATGTTAGGAATCATAATCACTTTTTCCATGTTAGTTATCTTATTATAATGAACAGCAAAGGAAAAAAAAAGCTATTCGTGTCTTCAGTCTGTATTTTCTATCCCTAATTTTTTCAGGTTTAAAGGCAAGTGTTTGTGTTTGAAGGCAGTGGTCTATATGCTATTGAAAAACCCCATCTCAGAAAGTCTCAGCGGTGTGACCTGCACGCAAGTGATTTTAATAATCTGAATGTGGAGCTGAAGCAGCTGCGTAACCCGACTCTGAATACCAGCAACTTTCCCCATAAATATCGATGTCATTTCAGGACTCAGATCATCGCCTCCATCAAGAGCAGGAGAAATCAGACCCAAAAAGAAAGTCTGAGTAACAAGACTGAAATCGAACTTAAATAAACCAAAACAACAAAAAACAAAACTCCAACTGACCAAAATAACCAAAAATAAACCAAAGCTTTAACTGATGAAACAGATATTTATTGTGAGAGGCCGAGACGTACAGCTTCAGGATCTAAATCTGGATCTTCATCTGCACAGAACCTGCGATTTAAAAGTGCAAGATTTCTGAAAAGATGATGAGATACGACTCCGACTGTGAGCAGGAATATCCTGTTACCGCAGCAGGTATGATGTGATCGCTGACATTAAAAGACTTCAGAGACTTCAAAAACTGAGCGGCTTTGAAGAAGAAGCTGGTGACAGCTGAAGAATGTGAGACTGATGAGTTCCTCCACAGCACAAGAGGAGAAAACACCCTCAGGATTTCCTGCAAAGTGAAGCTGTGACAGATTCCAGAAGGCGAGCAAATGTGATGATAATGCTCTGCTTAGTGACGCCGAGTGATCACGTGTTACAGACTCGTTTCAGGGGAAAGTTGCTAATAGAAGCTTAAATGTCACTAGATGACATCATAGACTAATTTGCATATTCACTGAATCATCATGATCATTTGCATGTCAAAGTGTATCATCAGACAATTTATTATAACAGAAAAGTATAGATTATAAATGATTTCTTATAGAACAAAGAATCTTTGGTCACGGTTCCACAAACAAACTATTTACATATTTACAGAATTGTAGAATTTCTATCAAGAACACGGACACTGACAGTAATAATGGTGATCAATGATTGGTTGTTGGGAATAATGGTGATCAGTGATTGGTTGTTGGGATTAATGGTGATCAGTGATTGGTTGTTGGGAATAATGGTGGTCAGTGATTGGTTGTTGGGATTAATGGTGATCAGTGATTGGTTGTTGGTGAACAAAAAGCCTTCTCAAGTGCACGGCAGTCACTAATATCTGATCAAAAAGTCACTTTTTTAAATAAAGTTGCTAAAGGGTTTAAAAATGATCAAATTTCTCAACAAAGTCATCAAGTTGGCATCACCATGCTGGTCACATGCATGTGCTAAGATAAGAAATATAATAACTCTGGATGGCCTTTCTGTTTCATCATCTGCAGCAGTAAAAGACCTTGGTGTGATTATCGACTCCAGT
>JAKKZN010000015.1:22209279-22225126 GCA_033441825.1 Pangasius elongatus | reverse complement strand
TCTCACACACACACACTCTCTCTCACACACACACACACTCTCTCTCTCTCTCTCTCTCTCTCTCTCTCTCTCTCTCTTTATCTTTCTTTCATTTTTTTATTCTAATTATTTCACATACCGGGTTTTTTTATTCTCCTGTTTTATTACCACATTCCACATTTCCTTAAAATTATTCGCAACACAGATTTCATCTTTTATCGAGCGTTTTAGGGCTTTAAGCAATGAATTATTTTGTAAAAATGAAGAGAGAGCTGAAAAAAAGTTTAAAAGCTGTAAAAAGAAATCTTTATTTTAACAAAATCAGAAACATATTGTGTAAATATTTTGTAATTTTTTTACAAAAAAGTCTTAGAGCTAGACATTTTTTTATGTGGATTCTTCACAAATGAATTAAGTTTCAGAACATAAAATTAAAATCTCAATTCAAAATTAAATTATTAAGGTGAAATTTTTAGCTTTTTAGTTTTTTAAAACTTAAAATGAAATGTAAATTGCTTAAAGACCATATTTTAATTTTTAAAAATTTTTGAAAGATGCAAAAAAAACCTTAAATATTCCTTCTGAAAGACTGAAAGTTAAAACAAATTTCAGAAAAACATTTAGATTTTTAAACAGTAAAAAGCTGCTGTGAAAAGTGTCATTTAAAAAAAACAAATAAAAACATTTTTTTAAAGCTGATGAGCTTCAGCAAAATTTTTTAAATTACATTTTTTATTTAAAATTCATGTCTTCAATCAACAGTTTACATTTTCCAATTTGAAACTCGGTATTAAATAACTGATGTACTCTGGCTTTTTCCTTTTTCATTTTATTATTATTATTATTATTATTATTATTATTATTATTATTAGTATCCAGTGTCCTCTTTACCTGAAAGATATTTAATTAAAGACCTGCAAAAAATTCTCATATTGGCTTTTTAAAGCTTGTTCAGCTAAAGTGTGTTAGCGAGGTTGTCTTTTTCAGGCTGTTAAAGCTCTGCTGACTCCTTAAGTAGTGTCAGGTTAAAGCCACACACACTCACACACACACACACACACACACACACACACACACACACACACACACACACGGGCAGGTCAGTAGGCGAAGTAAAAAGGAAGCCACCATCTTTAATTAGCAAAACAATTGTGTTAACGAGCTCGAAAAGGAGAGTGAATTAAAGTTGTGGTGATTTTTAGCTGCCGCCTTCTTAGCGCAAGACATTCAGCAGTTATTAGCAATAGCGTGATGCTAATCGTGCTCGTGTAAGGAAACATTATGGGTTAGCTTGTACAGAAACAGTGCACATACATATATATAAACACACACACACACACACACACACACACACACACACACACACACACACATGCAAAACACACACACAAGCAAAAATACCTTTGAGGGAAAGAGCCGGAGGAGCTTTTGGTCCAAACAGGAAGAACAAAAAGAATTAACAAACAAAAGAGAAAAAAACAAAAAAGAACTCCAACAAAAATACAACAAAATGTCGAAAAAGTGATGAATTCACAGAGAACTTACTGTACACACACACACACACACACACACACACACACACACACACACACACACACACACACACACAGCAGCACAGACACTAATACGTTTAAAACATTTAAAACATTTAAAACACATACGTAGGAAGAAGAGCCGAGAGTCGATCTGAAGCTTTTACTCAAAAATCGACTCAAAATTGTTCAAATTAAATTAAACGTCCACAACGTCAACTAGCTACGGCGTGGAAACGTTCAGTGTGTGAAGTTAGCTTCTCGAAGCTATGAGGCTAATGTGGCTAACAAATAATGGAAGCTAACAGCCTCCAGTTTAAAACAGTTATTAAGGTGGTGAGATTAAAGAATGAATTATTGTAAAATTATTTATTTGTTTTAGAACTTAAAATTGTTTTAAGGTGAAAATTAAATAAAAGAATGTTTCATAAAATATAAAGATTTTAATTATTTTTAAGATGATAAGCTTAAAGAATGAAATATATTTTCTAATTATTTTGTCAAGTTTTAGAACTTAAAACTGAATGATGTTTTGAAATTTTTGAATATTTTTGAAAATTATTTCTGAAATACTCCTTACAAATTATTTTACAACTTAATGGAGAGCTTAAACAATAAATTATTATAAAACGTAATTGTTTTGAAAGATGAACAGTTTAAACAATGAATGAAACATTTTCTAACATAAATTATTTGAAAAAAAAAGTTAAGTTTAAAGAATAAAGAGTTAAAGCTGAAAAGAAAAATAATTCTGAAAATCAACATAAATAATAATTTTGTAAAATAAATAATAAAAATTAAAGGAAAAAAACTTTATATTTAGTGAATAAAAGGGGCAGTTTCTTTCCAGCCCTGAGCATGTTTCGGCTAATCGGCTACGTTTGGTATCATCTGGAACGTTGTGGATGTTTAATTTTGCTCATTTTAAATTTTATGTTACTTTGAAGAGCAAAACGTCGTAATAAAACTTTATCTAGCCGTTGTTTAAAACCCTGACCCTGCGTAATCTCCTCACCGGGTTTTTCTTCTTCTTGTCTTTGTTTTTGCTCGGTTTGCGGTTGCTCACGAAGTAGTGCAGCGTCCCGTACTCGATCAGCGCCGCGAACACGAAGATGAAGCACACGGACACGAAGAGGTCCATGGCCGTCACGTACGACACTTTGGGCAGCGACTTCCTGGCGATGGTGCTGAGCGTTGTCATGGTGAGCACCGTGGTGATTCCTGCACGGAAAGAAGGTTAGAGAAGCTTCTGCTCATCACTGAGGTTAGCAAACAGTTATTAAATCACACACGAGCATTTCTGTAGACGTTCCTGAAAAAGCCTGCTGATCAACGTCAACCCGGAAGCCCTGAAATAGCTCCTGAGGACAACGGCAGAGAAGAACGTCCGTGAATTCCTCGGCTCCTCTCGGTAATATTCTGGCTAATCTGCACCTGAGATGAAGGGAGATGGAACCCTGCTGTACTGTATAATTAATGCCTCATTAAGGTATGCATGAGTAAAAAAATCTCTGTGTGGCAGGGGAATGTTCACCGAGAAGAACCATCTGCTCCATCACTGGGAGGATGGGGAGCTCTGGGGCCCGAGAGCTCCACTGATATTTTATGAAGAAGAAGGAAGAGCTTAATTAGCGAGAACCTTTGCTAATGAATTCGCAGTGCGGATGTTTGTGAACGGGCGAGGTCGCCTCGTTATCAGAATCAAGCGCTTTCCTCGAGTACAGTGAGATTAAAAAATATACAACATCATTGCTTTTAATCTCAGTTCTCTGAACTTCCTGCTCATAAATTGGACACTCTTCATAATTCAACGGACACGAGTGCTCCAATAAATTTTGAGTTTGAACCTGGAGTCTGGTCACTGTGTCATTTGGGGCAGAAGCTGCAGTCTGATTGGTTACTGTAGCACTGGGGGCGGGAACTGAAGTCTGTCCACTCTGCGGCCATCTTGGCAACGATCCCATTCAGTTTCCTCAGCAGTGTTTTGATTTTCTCCCTAGTTTCAGTGTTTAGTTCCCACCCACCAGTCAGCCCTCTATCATATGGCAGCTACCAGTCAGGGAGGATGAAGGTGAGGGTATTATGTGCCTCCTCCAAGACACATGAAGCATCTTTTCAAACTCAGGTGGCGTGACACACCCACTTCCTGGTGTTGCTGTGATTGACAGGAGAGAGAGAGAGAAAGCCCCTCCCACTCAGACAGCAAGGCCAGTTTTGCTCTCTGGGACTCAGTCAGGATTAGAACTTGCGATCTCCGGCTGATAGAGCGAGCGTTCTTCTACTGTGCCACTCAGGAGCCCCAGTTTCTTCAGTCGTAAAACACCAGGCTCGTTTCTACTTCAATGCGGAAACTCATAAACCAGAAACGAATCAAAAAGATCAGACTTTAATTACAGATTCAAAATCGCTGTCTAAAATCTGACAAAAATGGCGTCTTTGCCTTTGGATCCAAAAACAAGTTGATCTCTCTACTGCTCGTGGTGTTTCTTCATCCCAAATAGAGCAGACCCAATATCTGTGCCTGGGCCAGGGGGAGAATCCCATAGGCCAAGCTTTTTAACTAACGTCTTCGCCAGCAAGTAGTTTATCTCCTTTAGATTTCTAGCAGAGCCCCTTATGCTAGGATGGAGGTGTACTGCTAGCTCTCTAACCATGCTGGATCACATTAAACATCTCCAGGAAAAACCTACTACAGCAATGCTAGCAACAGTGAAGCTTGTGGTTGTCATGTTTTGTTAAAGTTTCAAACACAATAAGCTATATTTAAGAATAAAATAACCAAAATGTGCATTAGCAATATTTAATTTTTTTGGGGTACCTAAGGATGTGCGAGCAGGGACGGCGTCCTTGTTGATCCAGAAGGAGACCCAGGACAGGACGACGATCAGGGTGCAGGGGATGTAGGTCTGGATGGTGAAGTAGCCCATTCTCCTGCTCAGGTCGAAGAAGACGGTCAGCACCACGTAGTCACCTGCAAATAAAGAAATAAAATGTTTGTCATGTCGTTCCAGTTAGCATGTGATCATTTATGCTAAACTACTCAGTGTAGAAGTGTAGCTAATATGGCTTATAATTTAGTTCATGCTAACAGAGACTATAGGCTCCGCCCACCTACCAGCTCCTTCATTACACCTGCACACTCACTGCAGATACGTACCAAAAAAACACAAAGAGATGTAAATAATTAATTCCTGAAGGTTAACAGGAAGCTTCGTGTCCTGACCTGAAATTCTTCATCATGCTGGTGAGCAGTTTGTAGAGAACGTCTTAAGAAGAACCTAAACACCCTACAGAAGTCACCTACATGCCTCCAACACCTCTGTCTAAGGAGCTCGAGGTTAAAGCTAAGTCCATCAGAGAATTCCACCAGCATTCGCAAAACCTCTTTAAAATTTAGAAGAACCGTCTATATTTTATCTAAAGAGCCAGCGGGTCAGTGTACTGGAGAACATCTGCTGAAGTTCTGCTCAGTGCTCTACTGATGACCCTTTGTTCCTGGAGCACAAGGTTGTGCTAATAACCTACAATCACCTCAGTCTCCATCGCTCGCCTCAGGAAAAGGAAGGAGGACGCTTTTATCTGAAACAATTCGTGAGGAGGAAGAAGACAATCAGAGTTCTCGCTCTGGGTCCCAACGGGGCTCTACAGCGAGATTTTAACTCCTGATGTTCTGGTCACTGGAGCAGAAATGGATCCTCTTTAGTCGAGACAGAGCGAGAGGGAGTTTTTCCACTACACATTTAGAAACAAGAACCAGCCCAAATGGTACCACATGGAATTTGGAGTTTTGGGTCATTTTGCTAAAAACACTCTGCATTATTTTCAGGCAAAATTTAAACAAAAGCTACAACTCTAAGAACTTCAAAGGGGTGAAGTTCATTAACGGTAAAATCACCGGGACGAAAATTACAATTCTGGACCAAAATATAAGGAAATAACAGTCAGGACATTATTAAGGAGGTGAACTTCAGTGAGGTCACATCACATGATCAATAATTAAATCAATAATTCGGTTTGTGTTTGAAAAATAAAACAGCACAAACAAACCAGAGCACTGCGGTTTTTATTTGGTGTTTATCTAAATCAAATGATGCAATACAGGTAACCAATCAGCAGTGAACAGTGGTGCTGGCCCCGCCCCCAAGTTACAAGCTGGAGAAGACTCTAAATTTCCCCCAGCGTGTTTTTCCTAAATCACTGGGAGTGAAGTGCACTCACGGCGACTCTCTCAACACACACACGATATTATTCTTCTGACTGAGTATCACTGCGCACCGAGGAACCTTCACCTCACTGCTAACGGAGCTCCGAAACGTTTTCACAGACGAGCTGTCAGACCTCAGACCGAGCCGATTCAGCAGACGTGAAAAGCCCAGCGTCCTGCAGCCGGCATTAATATCGCTAACGGCCGCCGTAGGGATCTGCCACACCTCGCCCTTCCCAACACCCATTAGACCCTGGCAGGAAGCGAGTCTCGGATAAATGGATACTGAAAAAAACCCCTACATTAGGAGCTCTGCGTGTCAGGGAGGATTTGATAGAGAGCATTTGATAGGGAAGTGGAGACATGATGGTGCTAAGTGAGAGGCTGATGAACACGAAGAGAATGCATCGTCTTCTCAGACGGAAATGTTTAGTGAGGAATCGAAATCCGCCTGCAGTAAGAAAGCGAAATTTTCACCTCAATGATCCAGACTTCGTTTTATTCCTCTTCCACTACAGCGACTTGCCGATGATTACAATTACAATCCTGTTGTCGCTTACGTTATAGCAGCTATAAACACTCGTTCCCTCGCCAGCCGCTCTTTATTCTCTCTCTTCAGGTTAATAAGACTTAATAACTCTTATCTCTGACTGTTACAAAGCGCTGACGCTGGAGACTCCTTCCATAAATGTGACATAAACATCTCCTTACTTTAAGAAAACTTCATCTCATCAGTGGAGCATCTGCTGTACACGTTCCCATGAATGAGCTGTTACTATGGAAACGATAACGTATCAGAGTGAGCACATTAATATAAACCTGCGCTACTGTCAGAGCCGCTGTTAGAGAGAACTAATCAACACCTTCTGACCAATCAGAGCGCAGGATTCAGCAGTGCCGTGGTGTGAAACATTATAAACAGTATAAACTGATAGTAAATGTCATTTAATCAGCATTAGATCAATTAGAGATTATTAACGTTTAAGGAAGGAGTCTCCAGTGTGAGCGCTGTGTACCAGGCAGGGGTAAAGCTGTAACTTTACGTTTTCAGACGGTCTTCATGAGATTATCTTCAGCGTGGAATATGAGTTTTATAGATTGCTGACATCAGCACTTTATCTTAACGAATCAATGCCATTAACGACGTCACTTTTCATCGATTTTGCACTTCACTGAGAGAAACGGAAACATGGCAGCGTTTGGATGTTCTGAGAGAGAAAACGTCTCCGTCTGCATCTCCTCTGGCATCTTCTCCGGCGCTAAAATGAAATATTGATCAGGACCCTCTGCCGTTGTGCCGTCGCCTTCCTGCAGACGGAGGGCTGAGTGAGGGAGAGAGTCGGGCTGCTTTTCTCCAAACATCCAACATCAAAGCTGCTGTGTTTTTTTTTTTTAATGAGAAAGCAACCGTCGCAACACCTCAAAGCCCGGAGATCTCATCTGTCAGCCGGCTTCCTCCTAATGGAACAAATGGTGGCAGTGATAAAAAAAATGAATAATACATCACAAACCTTTCATCTTCGCACGCCCACGGCATCTCCGAGTTCTCTGCTGGGATCTTTTCTTTTCTTTTCGCTCTTTCTTTCTTTTTTTTATTTTTCTGTCTTCTATTTGTTGCAATGTGTTTGTGAAGCCTCTCGAGGGCATGAAAGGAAAGTGTCGGGAATCACTCCAGGTGTCAGCGTGCAGCGTTAGAGGGACAGCGAGTAAACAGTCGGCGTGTTTGTGGGTTCTGAACTCTGGATCAAAAGGTTTAATGGAAAAAGTTGTGAAGGAAATGAAATGTCCACCACGCCGCCAGGGATCGGCGGCGACGAGGCTAACGTGGCTAACGAGAACCTGTCTGGCGCAGTAACCGCATTAGCGCCGTGTTAAAAATGTAATCATTTCAATTAAACGCTTCTTTAAAATGAATTTGGGAAACGCGGCACAATCCTCGTCTGAGCACTAACTGCAAATCAGCTTACTGTATTTTATTTTATTCACTTAGCATCCGGTTATATCCAAATCATCCTTCCAGAAGCTAATCCTCCTGTGCTGATTTATTTATATATCGCATGAAATTAAAACAAAATTACAATCAGGAAATAGAAAGACAGATAGAGATTCTAACACAAGTGGAGCATGTTCACCTTCAATACAAATGCTACAGCTTATGAATATACATGAATATGCAAATTAGGAACGCCTACACCGTCCCAAACAGCCTAAAGCTGCTAATATTAGCTAACGTACATCACATTAGTCACGCATGTTCCCACTGATTTATCTCACAGCAGACAAAACTGTCAAAATATAGCATTAGGTTACCATGACAACCATGTAACATTAGCTACATTAGCTAGCTAGCTTAGCACACATGTTCTGAGGCTATGCTGCTATCCTCTTAATAATTTGCATATCTGAATAATCAGTATCACACACACAGCTCCGCCCCAAATCTGTTTTTACACAGAATCACTGAGAAAGTTTCTGTTTTGTGAATTTAATGTTAAAATTTTGCGTCTAATTTTCAAAAAGCACAAAATTTTAAACCTTAGTCTTTTTTTAATAGATTGAAAGCATCATCAAATGTTTTTTTAATGCAACACATTTTACTAGCAGTGTGTTAGCAAAAGTAAATACTGTGATATATATATACTGTGTATCGTATAAATTTCCTCAAGAATCGTAACATTTCTAAGAGAAGGAAAGGAAAAGAAAAGAAAGAAAAATGAGAAAAGGAGAGGAGAAAGAAATAAATATGCACATAAATAAAAAAAAAAGAAAAAAAAAACATAAGCAAACCAAAAAGGAATGAATATTTGGGGAGAAATAAAAATAGAAACGAAATAAAAAATAAAAAACAGAAAAAAATACAAAATAAATAAGTAAATAAATAAATAAATAAATAAATCCTCTTGACACTGAGACTGAGGCTGCTTGTGTAGGACTGTATTCTCCAGTGTGTGTGTGTGTGTGTGTGTGTGTGTGTGTGTGTGTGTGTATATATATCTATATATATGTATTATTTATTCATGTCCTCTCTTTATTCTGTGCTAAAAACCGCGAGCGTGATGTGAAGTCTCTGCAGTGAGATATTGAGCACAGCATCCGAATCATGATCTCACATCTTCCTCTCGCCGCACTGAGGTGGTGGAAATCTCCCCCGGAATAATCTCCTTCCCCGATAGAGTTATGGAATGTAATAATAACTCGTCTGCGCGGCTCGTTTATCATCCGGCGCTTTAGAGCCTGCGGGACTCTCAGGGGGCGAATGGGATTAAGCAAATAACACTCGCTCCCGCCTCCTGCCTCCACCGCCTCAACCACATTACACCCGTAAATAAGAATTTTCTCTCCAATTTGCAGAGAGATGCAGGACTTACGGGACAGAGCAGAGTGCTGAAACATCAGTCCTGACGCCGCGAGTCGCTTACTGCTGCCGGCGAAGAACCTCAGCCACGTATCATTATCGCTAAACTCACAGAGCTAACCGGATAACACTGAAAACGCCACGCTTCATTCTCCAGCTCAGATCATGCTAACCGCTTCTTCTGACTTTAAACAGTTTAAACAGATTTGTTAGCTAGCACAGGTTTAGAGTTTAAAAGGTAACTTCCTGCCTTCTTCTTCTCCTGCGTCTTCTCATCCCTCTGATGCAGCGCCGTGTGATTAGCAGTTACACGTTTATATTTTCATTCCCAGAAAAATAAAACAGAAGATGAGATAACGGAGTTTTTATTGCTGCTCTGCAAAGCATTTTAGTGTACCAGCTATAAAACTGCAGAACTAGTTTAACTGCAACACAGCGAGTTTTAAAAAAGCTATAAAGGCAATAAAAGATCTCAGCATCAACTCCAGAGCCGGAAAAATTAAACCGATCTGAAAGAAAAGATCATCATCCAGATTTCTTCTTATTGTTGTTGAAAATATGTAGAACACCATCATCAGTCCACTGTGACCGGGTCCCAAACCATATCGCGTTAAATCCAATAAAACCATGGCTCTGAGAATTAACCAAGAGGACAAGGGGAACTCTGAAGGAGCTGGAGAGATCTCCAGCTCAGACGGGAGAAGCTGACTACAAGGACAACCACAGCCTGGACACTACACACAGCTGGACTTCATGAACGAGTAGTGAGCGGCAAGCCATAAGACACGGTGGAGTCTCAGGAAACATGTAGAAAAAAGTTCTCTGGTCAGATGAGAACAAAATTTAACATTTTGGTCTTGGCATGAAGCACTATGTGGGGCAGAAACCCAACGCCAAGCATGGTGGTGGTAGCATCATGTTGTGGAGATGCTTTTCATCAGCAGGGACAGGGAAAAACTGGTCAGAGTTGAAAGTAGGATGGATGGAGCCAAATCCGGGACAATCCTAGAAGACAACCTGCATGCGATTTGAGACTGGGGGCGGAGCTTCACCTTCCAACAGGACAAGCACACTGCCAAAGCTACACTGGAGCAGATCAACTACAAGAACCTGAAAGTGATAGAACGGCCCGGTAAAAGCCCAGACCTCAATCTGGCTGAGTTTGGGGTGAATACTTATGCAACACACTGTAGGACACACAAACAACATCATCAGTCCACTGTGGGCGTGTCCCAAACCACTCACCCTATTCACTATATAGTGCACACAAACACCATCACTAACATCTTCAGCATCCAGCTGTGGCTGTAACATGAAACACCTCCCACTGCTTTCAGATCTCTTGTCATGGTGAGCAGAAGAAAAGGTGTTAGAACCTTAGAAAGACGATGACGTCAAACGAGCTGCACAGTAATGAGGACTCGAAGGACACACCGATTGTTTTGGTTGCCATAGCGATCGTCTTCCTGAGAGAAACTGGAGTGAGAAGACAAAGTAGTCAAGACTGAAATAAAGGGATTAGTGTGTCACATATCAGCTGAAATGAGATGCTGCGGGTATGGATTATTAATCAGCACTGAGCTTCTGAGACTAAGATGAATTAAAAAATCCATATTCTCTATAGAGCGGCAAGCATAAGTATTTGCCCCCTCGAACTCGTCTGCATTATGTAGCCTTAGCGCTGAAATGGACATAAAAAATTAGTCTATGCAAAATAACCCATAATCTTAAAGCGTGGGGGAGAAAATCAAAATAGTCTGCAAAATTATTCACAAATAAAACACATAAAAATTGTGATTGCGTAAGTTTTCACTCCCATTAGTGTGAAACCCCCAATCGCAATATAAATACACCTGTTCCTGGAAGAACTCAGAGTTTGATACCTAAACAAACCGCATCATGATGAGCAAGAAGCGATCTTCTGTCTGGGACTAGAAAAGTTCTAGAAAAGAATCAATCAAGGTTTGAATTTGAACATTAAATCCATTATTAAAGAATGGAAAGAACAGGACACAACCGCACCTCTGCCTCGAGAAGACCAGAAGTCAGTGAGCGGGTAAAGAGGGGATTAGTCCGAGAATTAACCGAGAGGGCAAGAAGAACTCTGAAGGAGCTGGAGAGTTCCTCGGCTCAGATGGGAGAAGCTGTTCACAGGACAACCACGGACTGGACTTTACGGAAGAGTGTTGAGGAGAAAGACTGAAAACAGCCACACAAAATCTTGCTTGGTGACTCAGCAAACATGGGAAAAAGTTTCTCTGGGGTGAGGAAAACGAAATGAAACTTTTTGGCACAAAGTGCTAAGTTTGGTGGAAACCCAACCCTGAGAAGACCATCCCCGCTGTGGAGCATGGTGGTGCTAGCATCGTGTTGAGTGTTACCCTTCGCCTCTTGACTGCTAAGATAAAGTCTGCTCTGTTCAGCAGAGAAAGGTGTGTAGGTCTGAGTCTCGTTAGCATCTCATCACCATCATCATCATCATAATAATAATAATAATAATAATAAGAAGAAGAAGAAGAAGAAGAAGAAGGAGAAGGAGAAGAAAAAGAAGAAGAACAACAACAACAAAAACAAGAGAAAGAAGAAGAAGAAAGAATCCAAAATATTACAGGTTATGATTTTGCCCTCCCTCCCTCTCCCCCTCCCTCTCCCTCTCTCTCTCCCTCTCTCTCCCTCCCTCTCCCTCTCTCTCTCTCCCTCCCTCTCTCCCTCCCTCTCTCTCTCCCTCTCTCTCTCTCTCTGATCCTCTGTAAGCTGACAGATGGCCGTGTGACCCCATAATCGAGGGGTTAAATTTCTATTATTCTCCTCCAGATGTGTCCACACTGCTGTCCTCCCATTCCTCCACACATCTACAAACATCTGGCTGTTTATCTGATCAATGTTTCAATGTGCCATGTGTGTGTGTGTGTGTGTGTGTGTGTGTGTGTGTGTGTGTGTGTTTTAAGAGATTTAGAGAGCAGATGGCATGGTCATGTCCTCGTCCTCTCTCTTACTGTCACCACTTCATTATTTCACGGTAAACAGGGCAGTGATTGATGTGAAAGTGATGTACAGCTGCTGGAGAGGGAACAGAGAGTGAGTGTAAACTATATTAGCATAAGTGTGTGTGTAAATGTGTGTATCATCTTCTGAAGCACATCTGGATATGAGATCAAAGACCTGTTGTGGTGAAGATGCACATAAAGCAGCTGATATTTAAATGTTAGCATCATTTGCTGTGGTTGTACAATGGCCACGCCTCCTCCACTGGTACACGAAGGTTTCACTGGATGAATAAAGGTTCTTAACCTCCTAAAAACCTGTTTTGATAGGGAAACTCTCAGCTGTATGGTTCTAAATAGAACCTTTAAGTGTTCCCCAGAGGAGCAACCAACGTTCCTTATGGGTTCTAACATTTTTTAAAAGAGTGTATAAACTTTATTTAGCTTCGAAAGCTAATACGACTGGAAGCTGCAGGAAATGGACAGAATGACCCCTGACATGATTAGACATAGACATGCAATGTGGAACCAGGGTTCTGTGGGTTCTTCATCAGATAAAGAGAGAGACAACTTCCTTCTTTCCCCATCAGTACGCATTAAAGTAAAACCTGATCTCACTCTATCCAGCTTCACTCCTCCTTCTCGAGGCACTCAGGCTGTGTGTGTTATGATAAAGGTGTTTGTGTGTGTGTGTGTGTGTGTGTGTGTGTGTGTGTGTGTTGTGATAATGGATCTAATGACCTGAGAAGGTGCTGACGACATCTGAAATGTTCCTCAGACCCACGAAAGAGAACTGATACAGTCTCCAGGAGCGGATGTCTCCGACCTCGACGGAACTCCGCTTCCACTTATAAATGATCTCCTCCTTCGGGTAGCCGTCTGCAGAAACGAAACGATCACAATTACAAAAAAAATCAAGATGGACTCTTCCGGATTTTAAAGATAAATTACTGTTTGTTAAAAAAGTATTCTGCGATTAAAAGCAGTCACGTTTTCCCCTGAAGCTTCCACGTGGACGGCCCACTCCTGCACACGTGTGGAGTTCACCACTTCAGAAACTGTGACTCCATGTTGATGATAGTATTTGAAATGAGATAGCGTACGCCTGGGAAACGCTGACATGACAGTGCTTTGGTTTCATTTCCACTGCCACTTTGTCTAGTTAGCTAAATCAATAGCCCCCTTTTTTGTGGTTGCCTAGCAACAGAGTTCTCATCACTTGAATAGCAAGCGAAACCTAGTAGCCATTATCAGTTCTGTTAGTGTGTTTAGCCCCGCCCTTTCTGTTCTGTGGGCGGGGCCAAGTTAGTGCATCACAACCCACTTCATTTTTTTATCTTGTTAACTGTTTATCTTTCTCCGTGATCTAGAACATGAAGAAGTGTGCGACTGACAAACCCAATTAGAGACACAGCCTTGATTCATTATATATAAATGTTTAGTACTGTGTTTCTTCCTGAGGTTCATTTAGTCCACATGATGGACGGCTCAAATCTCTGGTGGATTATGGAGTCCCTCGGTGTCGGTCGTATCTCTCTGAGGTGTGACTAGGGGAAGCCAGCTGGATTGGAACGAGGCCGATCTCCATCCATCGACGCGTGTTATAATTTTTTCACCACATTTTTTAAAGAAACTCTGTCAGAAAGCTTTCTGTGGAGCTCTTTCCCGTGTGCCCCATGTGCTCCCTCGCAGTCTCATTAGCATGAAAAAGGTCTTCGCTCGCCTCTCCTGCGTTACGAGAGAGAGAGAGAGAGCGAGAGAATCTTCTGGAACAGCCTGAGCCTGATGGGCTGAAAGGCAGGTGATGAGGGAATAAAGTGACATTTTCATCATTACTCGTCTCGAAAAAAAATGCGAAGGCCAGAAAGCAGAGAAAGAGAAAGAGAGATAGCGATATCTGGCATTCTCACATCAGCATGCAAAAGAGCCGGGTTTTTGGCACGGAAGGAAAGAGCGGCGGAGAAAACGGAAAGAAAACGAGGAATGTTAGAGGAATGGAGGAGCAGCATATGGCCGCACTTACAGCTCGAGAACTCCAGGGGACAGGAATGCTCATCCATGGGAAAGTTATTCAGTTTAAGCTGGCACTCGGCATCGATGGTCAACCTACGGACAGAAATAACTCGCACGATTACATCGCTAACACAGGCCAAGATTTGTTTCACATTACAGCACACACACACACACACACACACACACACACACACAGAAACACACACACACACACACATACACACACAGAAACACACACATTTCCAATCTGCAGCTTTGGATCGTTCCCATTATGTGGGCAAAAAAAAGGGGAATTAACAAGTAAGACATGAAAGCTGCATTTGGCATTTAGCATTAGCATGAAACTTCAATTAATTCATCATATAACTGGATAAAGACCAAAAACGTGACTGTCATTATTTCCACTTGAAAAGATCACCGTATTTGTGAAGTATAAATATAAATCTGTAAAAATATGGAGGCACTAATGTGTTGCATTGTTAACGAGTTTCTTCATGGATGTAGTTTTGGAGCGCTTACATTATTCTGTCTGAATTAAAGCAGATATTTTAAAGTTCTAAGCTCACACCATGCAAACAAAGCGATATGGCGATATACCGTATTAATGAGATGATCAGTCACCAAGGAGTTTGACTCAGATCTCCGTAAATTCTGCATGTGTTGCATGTTTTTAAGGTTTTGCATGACTAATTAGCATCTAAACATCCAGAAAATATGGTTAAAACGTGAACATTTATACCGACTACAAGTTCTACCTCAGCGTGTACAGGATCCGCCCATCGTTCCAGATCCGGAGCATGCGATTGGGCGTGGTGATCCAGTGGGCGTCGGCCTTCTTGGAGTTCCGGAAGAAGGTGTCAGGGATCCAGATCTTTCCAACCATGTTGCTGTTGAGACGCAGAACCTTCATGGTGCTGTTGAACTTCAGGCGTCTGTCGTACCAGGTCTGAGCGAAGAAGATGTCGATGGTGTATTCCTGAGAGGGGGAGTGAGGGACATCAAGGGCACTTAAACACTTAGTGCACTACAAAGTGAGCGAGGGCTTTGCTGGCAGCACAAGGCTGTGTTCCATCGCTGATTTAAACACACCCTTATCGAGTCATGGCAGTGTCGGAACTTTCTCAGCTCCTGGGAAGTTTGTTAGAGGAAACGTAAGTAAATCAATATAGCTGTAGGATATTTACCCAGAATGCAATGCCCTTCCCTTCATCAGTGTAGTCTGTGGGGTTGCTGATGAGCTAGCTGACCAAGCTAATAAGCATCTCTTTATGTTCTATGTTGAAAATATTTTATTATAAGTAACTATTTCAATAAACAATTTCTCCAAATCGAATCTCTGCACGTGGACGTTTGCGAGCAGTGAATATTAATCTGTTCTTAAAGTCACACTGTAAGAAAAAAGCAGGCCTCATTCGTCTCTATGGATACGAACGGATTTATTCATAAATCATTCACAGGAGCGTTTACGCAGCGGCTTCTAGGTATTAATGCGAATCGTGTTCGTTCGGAAAAGTGATGGGTTCCTATGGTTTTGCGTAGAGTCTATATGATCTACTTTATATATGGATTATGCTGCCAAGTTTAAATTTCAACTGCAATTAAATAAATTAAGACAAATAAGACTGTCCATTCAATTAGAACAAAAGTAATGGCACCCTACAAAAGGACAAAGAGTTAGTGTGTGTGCCCTCGGTAGTCTCATGTCTATGGCACTGGCTGAGCTGCATTACTGGGAGATTTAGCAAACGGCACACTTAGGAGGTGCTCTTTCACCGTTTAG
>JAKKZN010000015.1:22171502-22178134 GCA_033441825.1 Pangasius elongatus | reverse complement strand
TAAACAGGCTAAAACTCAGACTAGCGTTACAGTAAACAGGCTAAAACTCAGACTAGCGCTACAGTAAACAGGCTAAAACTCAGACTAGCGCTACAGTAAACAGGCTAAAGCACAGACTAGCGCTACAGTAAACGGGCTAAAGCGCAGACTAGCGTTAAAGTAAACAGGCTAAAACTCAGACAAAACAAACAAACAATCTTGCCTAATACGGCCAACAACGTAAACAACGCTATGATCTGAAATCCCAAACCAGTTCTGCTGTGAATCATGGGAAAGTTTAGCCATGAGGAAGAAGGTGGCTAGTGAGAAGCTTGCAGTAAACTGGAGTATAAATCTGTAGTGTAGTTGACTTTTATTTTATTTTATTTTTTTCCTCAGAACATCCGTGAGAGAGATAAACGCAGGCTAAACACTGACCCTAATGTCCTTTCAAACTAACTTGCTAACGCTGTTGCTATGGGAACCGTATAAAGTTAGAGATAAAACGTGAAATCAGTGCTGCTGAGTGTATATTTGTACATTTTATAAGATTTTTTGCTGATCTGATCGCACACGCGTGTGTGTGTTATGATCCTGCAGTGTCGAGCTGATCCTCGTCTACGTCACTCTCCGTTTTTAGCATCTGATGTTTATATTTAGCGCAGTGACAAATCGTTATTTTCCGCTTTACAGATGGAGACACGCGATGACTCACACGCTGGATTACATAAACTCTGTCTGTAACACAGCCACGTCAACATCAGCTTTATATTAAACAAATCCAAACCTCTTCATTCGTCTGTATAAAACACTCCATCAGTCCGATCTTACATCATCAGCACTGATTTTATCTCGATTTTAACGATAAAAACAGATTTTTCTTCTCTATAAGTAGCACTACTTTACTTCAATGTCAATGTTTCTTCTTTCTTTTTTAGCGCAGTGGAATTTCTAATAGCTTTCTTTTCCTGTTCTCCTAAACAACGTCTTATTAGCTAACCAAATGTTAGCTAGTTAGCGTGAGTCAGTCAGCTAGCCATGAAACGTACGCGCTTTCAAATCAAAAAACAATTATTATAACTCGTAATAGATGTTAAACAGGGTTAGCCAGTGAGCTAACTCATGCATGAAATGAATTGCTAGCAAGAAATCAAAGCTACTGCTAGCTAAGTAGCTCCCATACAATATATATATATTTTTTATACGATAAATAATAAAAATTTGAGCACATTATAATTTTACGTTATAGCAGCTATAAACAGTCATTTCCTCACCAGCCTCACGCAGCTTGTTACGTACGTTACCGAGAAACCGCAAAGAAGCGTAAACTCCTCTGTCCTGAAGCTACAGCTTCACCTCTGACTGTTACAAAGCGCTGACACTGGAGACTCCTTCCATACATGTTACATAAACATCTCCTTACTTTTAGAAAACTTCATCACATCAACGATGGAGCGTCCGCTGTACACGTCCCTGTGACTGAGCTGTTACTATGGAAACGATAACGTATCAGAACGAGCGCATTAATATAAACCTGCGCTACTGTCAGAGCCGCTGTTATAGAGAATTAATCAACACCTTCTGACCAATCAGAGCGCAGGATTCAGCAGCGCTGTTTCCTTTTTCTCAGCAGCTCATGTCAGCGTCTCCCTCAGAAGCGTGGCATCTCGTAGCCACACACTTCCTCTCCATGTGAAACACTCTGTGGCATTTCAGACGTGTTTGTGTGTCACAGCGAGAACACGGAGCTTGCATCACGGCGCGGTTCTTCATCTCAGCGGGCGACGTGGGTCAGAAGAACTCAAAGAGGTGCTGAGGAGCTCAAAGAGGAACAGATACAGGAGAAGATCTCACCATTACACCTGGAGAATCCTGAAACTCATGTTGGTCTGTACAGGTGCTGAGTGTTTATCAGAAGTTTTTCCTATCAGAAAGGTGCACACACACACACACACACACACACACACACAAACACAGGAGGGTAATTAGGGTAGGATTTAACCCCCACAGGGTAATTTGTGGAGATGATTGTTTAGGATCAGTGGTGCAGTGGTTCTGCTGATGCTGCGGTTCATCACAGTGACTCTGTAAAACCACTGAAACGTCTCTTTATCACACAGCGCCGTCACGCGGTCCGCCGAGAACACCACAGAACCGGCACTTCTACATTTCATACTAGTGTTCGCTTTATTTCTGTCACCACGTGAGAACAGGGCCGTTACAGAACCGCGACAGGACCGTTACAGAACCGTGACAGGGCCGTTACAGAACCGCGACAGGACCGCGACAGAACCACGACAGGACCGTTACAGAACCGCGACAGGACCGTTACAGAACCGCGACAGGACCGCGACAGGACCGTTACAGAACCGCGACAGGACCGTTACAGAACCGCGACAGGACCGTTACAGAACCGCGACAGGGCCGTGGAGCCGGAGTGGATCCGTCACAGCCGGGGAACTCTCTACTCAGGATTCATTTTCTGCCAGTTTGATTTTAAAGATTTTTGATTTGCCTGCAGTTGAGTGTGAAGGTTTTAAAAAATGTGAATCAGTTCTCAGAGGAACCGTCAACACACACACACACACACACACACACACACACACACACACACACACACACACACACACACAGAGTAATACATTTCTGTGTGTCAGGTCTTTTGTCTCCTTCCTTCCTCCCTGTTGTGTGTCCATACCTTTTAAATTGTCAAGCTGTTGAGATTTTCTTTTCCAGCTCTTCTCAGGAGAAACAGCAAAACACACACACACACAAAGTCACACACACACACACACACACACAAAGTCACACACACACACACACACACACACACACACACACACACACACAGAGTCACCCACACACACACACACACACACACACACACACACACACATACACAGAGTAATACATTTCTGTTCGTCAGGTCGTTTGTCATGCTGCTGTATATTAACTTTTAGATCGCTGTGTTATTGAATTATCTACGAGCCGATCAAATGTACATTAAAGTTAATCAGCAGTGTGTGTGTGTGTGTGTGTGTGTGTGTGTGTGTGAGGTGTTTCCTCAGCAGTTTACACTTAAATAGTTTAATGTCTTCTCTGGAATGTGTTTGAGTGTGAGATGGAAGTTTGTGGTGTGTGTGTGTGTGTGTGTGTGTGTGTGTGTGTGTGTGGTGTGTGTGTGATGAAGTGCACTTACTTTTAGACCACCAGGAAACATTATTCATATCATAATATCATCTCATTCTTTCTCCCAGTTCTTTCTTCTTATCTTGTACTTTATATATATATATATTTCTTTTCTTTCAATCGTTTTTCTTTTTGTTCCACTTTTCCACTCATCTTTCTTTAAAAAAAATCCCTCTGTTGTCTTTCCTACTTGGCTTTTCTTTCTTTCTTTCTTTGTACTTTGTCTTTCTTACTTCTGTTTCGTTTCCCTCACTCTTTCATTTTCCTTTCATCTTATTCCCCTTTTCTTCATTTCATCTTTCTTTTTTTTATTTTTAGCTCATGTTAGCATCCTGGATGACAAAGTATGCATAAATACACATGACATTCTGAATTTTAATGAATCCCAGCAACCTCCTTCTTCTGATTCGAATATTTCCATATATGGACTCAGTGACACACCTCTATTGGCAGGAGTTAATAGTGGCAGGAAACTGCGACCATATAAGGAAAGTAAACATGGACAGTTATTTTGATGGGTCAGTGGTGACACAGTTACAACAGCCATGACACAAAATGACAATCATTACATACGAGTGAAGATTAAACTTAAATTTTATTAAATAAATAAATAAATAAACAGCAGAATTGTTAAAGCAGCTCTTCAGTCATGTCTCAGCATGAAATCCAAAAAACGTCACACACAACGTCTCTCTCTCTCTCTCTCTCTCTCTCTCTCTGTCTGTCTTTCTGTCTTTTTGCTGACGTTTCTGCGCCAATCAGCCACTGCAACACCTCCCCCTGCTGGAGCTTCTGCATTCAGATCAGCTGATGAATAATGGAAATGAAATCTCTCTCATTCTCTCTCTCTCTCTCTCTCTCTCTCTCTCATTAGAATTCGTTCCTGTATGTGTGGTTAGAGGTGCTGAACACTGACTCTGCGTCATAAGCAACAATTGCTAGAGAAGAGAACATTACTCGTTTACAGAAAAGATGCTGGCTGAAGTAGATTTTGTGCTGATATGAAAATAAGTGTCCTATGTAGGTAAGCACTCTTAGTATTCCTGGAGCTGGAATAATGATCAGGGCGTGGCTAGGGAGGAGCTGGAATAATGATCAGGGCGTGGCTAGGGAGGAGCTGGAATAATGATCAGGGCGTGGCTAGGGAGGAGCTGGAATAATGATCAGGGCGTGGCTAGGGAGGAGTGGGAATAATGATCAGGGCGTGGCTAGGGAGGAGCTGGAATAATGATCAGGGCATGGCTAGGGAGGAGCTGGAATAATATAATGATTAGGGCGTGGCTAGGGAGGAGTGGGAATAATGATCAGGGCGTGGCTAGGGAGGAGCTGGAATAATGATCAGGGCGTGGCTACGGAGGAGCGTGAATAATGGTTAGGGCGTGGCTAGGGAGGAGCGTGAATAATGGTTAGGGCGTGGCTAGGGAGGAGCGGGAATAATGGTTAGGGCGTGGCTAGGGAGGAGCGTGAATAATGGTTAGGGCATGGCTAGGGAGGAGCTGGAGTAATGATTAGGGTGTGGCTAGGGAGGAGCTGGAGTAATGATTAGGGTGTGGCTAGGGAGGAGCGTGAATAATGGTTAGGGCGTGGCTAGGGAGGAGCTGGAGTAATGATTAGGACGTGGCTAGGGAGGAGCTGGAGTAATATAATGATTAGGGCGTGGCTAGGGAGGAGCATGAATAATGATCAGGGCGTGGCTAGGGAGGAGCTGGAATAATGAGCAGGCCGTGGCTAGAGAGGAGCTGGAATAATGACCAGGGCGTGGCTGGGAAGGAGCTGGAGTAATGATCAGGGCGTGGCTAGGGAGGAGCTGTGTGTTGGTGTTAATCATCATTAAAGTGTGTTTTGATTATACATTAAGGAGCAAATCAGATATTCTGAAAGTACAGAGTATGGGATTTGTTCCTCAGTGTTCCTTGATGTTCCTTGATGTTCCTCGATGTTCCTTGATGTATACTGTGATGTACACCCTGCCACTCCTTTGCCCCCCCATGCCTTAAAGGCATAGACACGCCCCTCATCTCAACTCTTTCTATGTCATATTACTGTGTTCGCTCGACTGAATCGTGACAGAAAAGTGCCAGCTGCAGGCATAAATGTATCTGATAAAGCTGTGTGTGTGTGTGTGTGTGTGTGTGTGTGTGTAGAACTTTCTGTTTCTCTCTCTCTCTCTCTCTCTCTCTCTCTCTCTCTCTCTCCGAATCATCCATTTGTATTCTGCCAAGAAACGCAAAGTCAAACTCAAAAGGCCTGAAAGGAATTCAATTTCATCCTGGTGATAAAGACTTACACGCTCCGATCGGCTGCTTCTCGCTCACAGAACATCACTGAAGCTTCGCAGCACATAAAACCGTGGAAATCAACTCGATGTTCTAACACTCAGGGTTCTAGAGGGACGGAAAAAGAGCCTAAGATGTGTTTCGTTTGAATAATTTAATAAGAAAAGGCCATAGAAAGAGGCTCAGATCATCCTGCAGGCCGTCACCTCTTTAAACATGTTATGGATGAAGACGGGGAGAGTCTGTGCTGCTGAAGAGTTTGCAGGAAGAAGTTTGGTGTGTATTGTGGAGTACTGAATCATCCAGGACACCTGATATATCACTGCTGTGTGCATGTGCAGATGGATCGAATGATGTTAAAGTGGACTTGACTTGATTTGACTTCACTCAGGCAGAAGAAGAGACTCGCGTTGAAGTACTGAGTAAAGTTTTAATGTCATAACTGCAGGCTGCAGGAGGTCATGGAGTGCTCAGATAAATATGAAATAACATTATGGAGAGAGAGAAAGTCCCTCCTCTGGCCAGGGTGAAACCTCATCTACTGTACTGGAAGAAAGTTTGAGACTAGAGGTGTGCGCTGGGATTGGGATCTCCTCTTCATATTACTGCGGTAGAGAGGGGTGCAAATACTTTGTGCAGCATTACAGATGGGCTAATGTCACTCTCGTACTAGCTGAATGTCACCATGGTTTATGAGTTTATCAGCTCCTGAGATTGTGTTTTAGTGGATTTCATGTCGGACATGACAGACACTGATTCACAGAACCGATTCAGATTCAGTGATGATGTTTGACTCATCGATTCATCAACAACCTTCATGATGGATCTTGACTTTGGCAGATTTACTGGAAGGTTTCAGGAGATGCTCACTGTGCTTCAATAAATACATCAGCGTTAACAATAACCAGGTAACTAACACAACATTCAATATTAACTTCTTTTTAAAATAATAAACCAAATAACCCAAATTCACTGACTCATGGAAGGAAAGAGAAGCGAATCTCTGTCATGAAGAAAATGACTCACTGACTCATTAGAGGAAAGAGAAGCGAATCTCTGTCATGACGAAAATGACTCACTGACTCAAACACAGATTTGTTAAACACTCTAGTGAGCGAGTGATGATTTGTTCACAGTTTATCAAGCACCATCGCAGTGAATCTTGGGTTCGACTCACTGGAAGGTTTT
>JAKKZN010000015.1:22156502-22166502 GCA_033441825.1 Pangasius elongatus | reverse complement strand
TCAGGGCTGGAGAATAAAATCGAGGTGACTGGACGATGCGTCATTACATTTCACTCCGAGCTAACGCCACGTCCGACAAGTTCATTCTTTTCATGGTCATGGCTCCCTACAGTCCACTTACAGAACCTTTTCTCTACAAATGACTAGAACCTGCTGGAGTATTGCTAACAGCTCTACGATCCGAGACGCTCTAACGTTCCCTCTAGGAGTTTTAAACCTGGAGAATGGTTTCCTAACGTTCCTGTAGAGTCGATTACTTAGCGAAAAAGGTGTCTCTCTGCCCCACGCCGCCTCGTAAGATATTTTGCAATGTCAAATAATGTTTAAAACTTTTTCTGTGAACATCTCTGAGACTGTTGTTCATGTTTTGAGCAACTGAGCTAAACATTATGAGTGCAAGTTTCAACCATTCCAAAATAAATAAATAAAATCGGGCCTAACTTAGAGTCTTGAGGTACGCCATGTTTAATACGCTGCAAAACTATGACTTCTAGTGAAAATATCTTGGATATAGTCCAGTTTATTTAGTATTTCCTATTAAAAGATTACATTTAACCAAATACATTTTAAGATTTAAGACATTATTTAAAATATTTTTTGCTTGATGTCATTTTTTTTGTATCACAATGAAGTGAAAATCTTTCAGTTAAAAGGCAGAGCAGCATAAAACGTTATCCTTTACCACAAAACCGAGACCATCTGAAAGAATATATTCATATTATATCTGTATTAAATATTTTATGATCTTGTCTTGCTAAGATCCAGCACAAATAAACTAGAGAATTTAGCGCACTTCCTGTATGGTAAGTCCTGAAAGAAAATGTGAGATAGTGTGAAACAATGCCAAGCGTGGATTTTTGAGCGCTGTTGTAAACGTGTAAATATTTTGAGTGTTGTTGTAAACGTGTAAATATTTTGAGTGTTGTTGTAAACGTGTAAATATTTTGAGTGTTGTTGTAAATGTGTAAATATTTTGAGCGCTGTTGTAAACGTGTAAATATTTTGAGTGCTGTTGTAAACGTGTAAATATTTTGAGTGCTGTTGTAAACGTGTAAATATTTTTAAGCGCTGTTGTAAACGTGTAAATATTTTGAGCGCTGTTGTAAACGTGTAAATATTTTGAGTGCTGTTGTAAATGTGTAAATGTTTTGAGCGCTGTTGTAAACGTGTAAATATTTTGAGCGCTGTTGTAAACGTGTAAATATTTTGAGCGCTGTTGTAAACGTGTAAATATTTTGAGTGCTGTTGTAAACGTGTAAATATTTTTAAGCGCTGTTGTAAATGTGTAAATATTTTGAGCGCTGTTGTAAACGTGTAAATATTTTGAGTGTTGTTGTAAACGTGTAAATATTTTGAGTGCTGTTGTAAATGTGTAAATATTTTGAGCGCTGTTGGATGATTATTTAACACACCTAAAAGGGTCGTTTCTCCGTATCTCACACACTCGAGGCTTGCCACTTTGAAGAATGGGCTTTTGCTCTTTCTTTGGTCTGTCAGCCTCAGTATTGGTTTCTGTCGCTGGTCTGTTCCTGAGAGACCTCTGCGTATTTTCCTTGTTGCTGTTCTTTGGCGTATTATTTGGGCTCAGAGCTCTAAGCGACTGTCGATCATCATTAGCGGGCCTCGTTCCCTCCGGCGCTGAGTGCTGAGGGGAACTGATGTTGCCCGTTAAAGTATTTTTTTTTTCACATGCACAGGTTCTCATTTGTAGTTCACGTCCCCTCTAAATGCGTTACTTTGTTCACTGAAACCCTGTACGTCATACTTTTTATCTGTTTACAGTTACATTTAATGTTCTGTTAGTTCCTGTTGTCACTTACGTCATAGCAGCTATAAACATTCGCTCTCTCACCAGCGTGTTTATTCTCTCTCTTCAAGTTAATAAGACAAAAAAATCACGTTACGCATGTTACCGAGAAACCGCAAAGAAGCGTAAACTCCTCTGTCCTGAAGATATCGGAAAACTGAAGGTTACAGCTTCACCTCTGACACTGGAGACTCCTTCCGTAAATGTCTCCTTAAAGATCATGAATGAGCTGTTGCTATAGAAACGATACTGTATTAGATTAAGACCGATCAGGATCCGCAGATTCAGCAGCGGCGCTGTGGTGTAAGAGATCCGTGATCAATGCGTGTTGCAGTGAAATCCACATTCGACTGTAAACGTCATGTTTCTCTGCCGGCTCCGGCTCAGCCGTGTTTCTCTGCCGGCTCCGGCTCAGCCGTGTTTCTCTGCCGGCTCCGGCTCAGCCGTGTTTCTCTGCCGGCTCCGGCTCAGCCGTGTTTCCTTGTTAGATTTGCGAGGAATATTTCAGATCTCCAGAGAAGTGTATTCCGGTATATCATTAGGTTTTTCCAGCTCGAGGCAAAGCTGCATCCAAATCCATTCTCATTACGTTAGTCCTCGTCGGCATTAAGAGTAACGGAATGAACCGAGCGTGATGACTTTGGAAGGAGAAAACCCCTGAAGAACACACTTAAAGACGTTTGTATGGATCTATTTTGGATCGCTGTAAACAGTTTAGCGCACATTCGACACAGCAGCAGTGCAATAACTCCGGCTTAACTACACCGACTCAACTCCAACTCGCATCCATCTGATCGTTCTCAGCGTTTCCTGAGAGTCCACACAACTTCAGCGTCTCGGCACTGTAATAGATTTATCTCTCAAACACACACACATTCTGTCTTATTAGCTTCTAGAACAGAATGCCTAATAAAACAGAGACTTAGTGTGTGTGTGTGTGTGTGTGTGTTTTAGAGGGAAAACTTAAGCTATATTTATATCTAATCACAGCCGTGTTTATTTAAACCGGCGTGAAAGCGAGAGTGTCAGCATGAAGCGTGAAATTTTTTAGAAAGCATTTGGATTTGTTTCCAAGATTTTTAATGAAGTACAATTTCACCGCCACGTCACTAGCGCCGCTTACGCCGTACGTCCTGTATGCAGGTCACGTGTGTGTGTGTATTCGGGTTGAGGAACAAATGGCATGTTTACGTTTTTAGAGAACACCGTTAATGTATGATTTTTAAGAAAGGTAAAGGTTTTTTTTTGTTTTTTTTCTCCGAGGAGTCGTTTTTCTGGAGTCACTGCAGAAATAGCAATGATGTCAAATCAGAGTGGAGTTACTGAAATTGCACCAGGTGAGGATTTAATACTAAACACATCAGTATTCAGATCTCAGACGTAGCTAAAGACTGAAGCACTATTAAGAAGGAGGTGTGAATTATACGCAGGTGATTTTAATCATCTGAATCAGAAAATCATTGAAGTATGTGCGTAACCCGACTCTGAATACCAGCAACTTTCCTAAATATTAACGTAACTTTTGAATTTGACAAATCTAAATACAGCCCATGTTTTTGGTTTTTTACAATAACTACTTTTGAACTTTATCCTCAGATCACGGTGTACAGTCCATTCTCTTATCATGTCATGTTTTTGTTTTACTTCCTGCTCCTGTCTCCGCCCCTATGACTTCCTCGCTTTCTGTCACAGAGAGTAAATGGAGAATGTTTCGAGTTCAGTCGTGTGAAATTAAATCTGTCACTTAGCTAACGTTAGCCAAAACAGAAAAAAATGGCTGAAAAGTGCTTTGAGTGCAAAAAGAGGCTGACAACGATGTGTAAGATCTAACACTTTTAATCAGAATTAAAGTTAACATTAATGATGATTAGCAGGACGACAAATTAAACGTCTGCTCTACATTATAGTCTGCTCTGCATCGTCACTGGAACTCGATGCTAAACCGGTGCCTATTAGCGTCAATCACTTGTTAGCTAGATTAGCATGTTGTTTTTAATATTATATATTGTGCTGGTCAAAGCATTGAGTTTTATCTATAATTATAAAAATGTTAAAGCACATCATCATGAGGCACGAATCATAAAACTTAGCCGCTAATACATCTGGTGTAAACGTGCGAACTCTTGCTAGCTCGTCTCAGTCAGTCGTCATGTCACTGTTAAAAAAAACAAAAACAACATGGCTGAAATCTGAAGCTGTTCTAATCTGTAAAGTTTTCACTTTGGCTCTTTATGGCCCAACGATTTTCATTAAATCCCCGTGACGTGATTTCGTTACGAGTGTATCTAACGCTGCTGCAGTGTTTTAGCGCGTCCATGCTAACCGTGTTAGCATCGAGCTGATTCCCCTGAAGAACGCGTGGATACTGCGGAGACGCTCGCGGTTAATAACAGCGCTGGGAGAGAAAACAGAGCTGACGGGAATTTCCGTTCAGGTTCCCAAACTGGCTCACCTGCGAGGAGAGAGAGAGAGAGAGAGAGAGAGAGAGAGAGAGAGAGAGAGAGAGAGATTGTGCAGAAAGAGAAAGAACGATTTTCCGACCTGAAATCATCCACACACACACACACACACACACACACACACACACACACTGTCACCTGGTTTACTCCTGCAACCACTCGTCTTTCCTCTTCCTTTCATCTCTGTTTCTCATTCATCACAAAGAAAGGAAGAAACAGAGAGAGAGAGGGATGGATGGAGAAAGAAGGAAAAAAGAACAATTGAAACAGAACAAAAAATGTGAAGAAAGGAGGAAAGAAATGTACAGGTTTGAAAGAAAGAAAGAAAGAAAGAAAGAAAGAAAGAAAGAAAGAAAGACTAAGTCTTTCACATCAAGGCAGAATAAAGAACAGATCATTTTTACTGAATTCACTCATACACACACACACACACTCACTCACTCACGCACACTCACTAACACACACTCACTAACGCACACTCACTAACACACACTCACTAACACACACACACTCACTCACACACTCACACACACTTTTACACTCACCCGGTCACACACACTCACACACACACACACACACACACACACACACACACACACACACACACTCACTCACACACTAACCCAGTCACACACACTCACACTCACACACACACACACACACACACACACACACACACACACATATAAAAAGGGATAAAAAGCGTGTTGTGGTTTGTGTGTTTTATTCGAAGACGAATGCAGTTGTACAGAGCTGAAACATAAAACCCCACATTTACACTCCAGCATTTATTTCCCCTCCTCACACACATCCACACCGGATCAGGGCTCAGAGCAAGTTAAAGCTGTGTTCATGTGTTCATGTGTGTGTGTGTGTGTGTGTGTGTGTGTGTGTGTGTGTGTGTGTGTGTGTGCGCTCATTAGCATGTTGAAATGGTTCTACCCTGTTTAAGATAATTGCTTAGCTACACACGAGTTAAACACTCACTTCTAACAGAGAATTAAACACTTGTGCTTAGAAATGGACAAAAATAAAATCCAACAAACAAACAAATAAGCATACAAATAAACAAACATACAAACAAACAAACACACACACAGTTAAAATAGGCTCGGCTAAAAGTACTTCTCATTTTATTTCAGTAAATTCGGTGTATTTTATAGCTGAGACGTAAAACACCTCTAAACATTTTTCATTTATATTTTACATTTATTTAATATAAAATATGTGTAATGTTTGGAATTAAAGATAAACAGATTAACTAGTTTTACTCCGCGGTCGTCTTCTAATCCTGTTTCTTTACTGCACCTTTGTTGACTTCCTGTTTCCATTTCCTGTTGATTGTCTCACATTACCCATAATGCATCGCTGCAATCTTTTCAAATCAACATTTTAAATTAAAATGTTAAAAAATTTATCGCTTTACATTTTTAACTTTAGCTTTTCTCTGATTTCGTATTTGTTCTGAATATTTATTACTGAATTTAATTTGCGTTGAATACCTAATGTTTACACATTTAAAAAAAATAATGTTTTTTTCTCCTAAATAACAATTAATGATCTTAATTATGCAATTATTTTTAATGGTTTCTTTTTTAAAATTATTTTTAGAAGTGTTTATTTTTAAATTTTCATTTACATTCCTTTTTTTTAATTTCCTGTATTTTTAAAATTTAAATTTTAAATTTTAAATTTAAAGTTTATTATTATTATTATTATTATTATTATTATTATTATTATTATTATTATTTTACAGTATGACAGCTGATGGAAATGTTACTATGCTACCTAATTAGCATGCTGCCTATTTCACAAATGATCTAGCTCGTTAGCGAGCCGTACTCGCACCGCAGCTACGCGCTCTAGATGGATTAATAAATCCGCTAGCTGTACTGTTGTTGAAAACAATGAAAGCTTTCATGCAAAGCGAATTGATTTGTGAGGTAAAAAAGGCAGTCTGGTTTGTTATCTAATCTAATCTAGCATTAGCATATAGCTGTGTTTATGCTAACATTAGCACATCACTGGCTAGCCTTTAACACGGACTAATTCATCAGCTACAATCCGTCAAACACTAAAAGATAAAATACTGTCACTCTTGTGATTTTATTCGCTCGGACGGCGGCCATTTTGAAATCTGCTGCACGTCCGTGTTTGAGTGGAGAAAATCGGTTTGTCAGAAAAACTCCAAAATTCCAACTTGTGTGTTGATGGACGACTTTTTCCAGTTAAAAGATGGAAAATGATTGACAGTTAATTTATTATAAATTCCTTTAAAGTAGTCAGGGGAAGTCAACAAGGACACGTTATAAAGAGTAGCGGAATAACAGACAAAGTGCTCGTTGTTACGTGTTTATTAATATTCTGTTTTAAAATTTAACATTTCTCATTCTTATTATTTTGAGCCTTGATTTTTATTTTATTGCCATGTCACCAAAAAAAAATAAATAAATAAAAATATGTGCAGTCCACATTTAAGCTAACCGTAAAACTTTACAGAACAGAAGTACTAAACGTAACGTAGTATTTATATTTATATATTTTTAATTGACCGGCAAATTAAAATATCCACAGCTGAAGGAGGAGCGTAATAGAGTTCTTTATTTCCTGTACAATATTTTTGCTCTATTAAGAGGAAAAAAAGCTAATTAGCATGTTTCAAAGCTATTCTTGCATAGCACAAAGCTCACTACGTGAATATGTAAATATGTAAAGATGCCTCTAATGTGCAAAATGCATAACAATAAGTCAGTACAAACAATATTTATTCTCTGTAGAACAAGTCATGGAGTATTTATATATGCAGTGTGTTATAGTATAGAATAATACACTGTAGAATATATATATATATATATATATATATATATATATATATATATATAATTTCTTTTCCCATACAGGCCACACACCTGTGTGGTTTCGGTATGATTATCGATAAACATCCATAATGGAAATGTTTATATACTGTATAATGTATATATTCATATTTATACAGCGTTTGACTGATGAAGTTCCTGTCTGCTTGCATATCCTACAAATCCCAGAGTGCATTTCAGCTCCAGTCACGTGACCCGCTCAGATTCGATGCACGGAAAATGAAAGATTTCAGGATAGGGGAAGGAGTGCATCCGAAGTGTCGTAATGTCGCAAACAGAAACCAGAAATCGTGGATTTATTAGATGCGAAATCGCCGTGTATCGTGAAGGTGAAGTTCCTGTCCATTTGAGAAACGTGCAAATGTCCAGAATGACGAGTGTTCGATCGTGAAAAAGCCCTTTAGCTATTCTCATATTGCTACATCAGCGTGATTTTTTTTTTTCCAAATCGCACAACACCAAACCAGAGAGAGCTTATTATCTGACATCATGCTACAAGAACAAAAATCCAAAAATAAAAATAAGAAATAAAGAAATGAACGAACAGATCGGCGAGTATGATGCAGCACGATGCGGTTGGCGTTCTGGAGCTAACGTCGCGGAACAGAAGTACGCCGGTTCTGGAGCAGCGTGCGAGGCAGAAGGCAGTGTAGCTGGTGCTTTCTGAGTTTTCAAAGGTTTTCGACCGAATACGCAACACACTGAGATTAGAGCGCCACCTAGCGAGTGCCTTGTCAATCCAGGAGCAAAGAAAAGACACCGCTTTGCGTTCCGTTCATTCACATTCATTCGACGAGCAACGAGCAGCAAAGTAAGAGATTTCCGGAATGATCTACGATACGAGGGCTTTCAGCATGCAGCTCTACGACGAATCACGGAAACGAAAGAAGAATGAATTCCGCATTAAATATTAAATGCATTTCTGCAAAATCCCATCAAGCAGATCGATTTTAATCGACATCATTTACACGCAAAAACGTTTTGCTTAACAACCTGACGTTGTGTTCACACTAGCAAGAGACAAGGGTTGTTTCTTGTGGGCGTGGCCTATTCAGCTTTTTAACTTAAAAATTTAATTTAAATATGTAACTCCTCTTCGAAGGAGGAATGGTTCGTTTGCTCGTGGGAATGCAACAACTACTATTTTTGTCCCTTGTGGGCGTGGCCTATTCAGGTCTGTATTTTTTTTCCTCCCACAACTCACAATTTCACTCTTCTTCATTGTTCAGTTTTTTTCTGTTTAAAACCGACTTTCTCAATATTTATGTATTCATTGCATTCGAGGGCGGGGCTTTGCATGAATTTGTGATGTCACAAAATAGATCCAAAGCCGTGAAGCCCATCACATCTGGCACTGCAGCTGGAAACCTGTATGAGTTTAACTCATTTCAGTCACGTTCGGTGTGATGCTGCTTAATGATTAGTGGCTCCTCCAAAGCAACCACAGTCCCGCCCACTTGTTTTCTATTGGCTCACATGACCACGACTCATGAAATCACAAGTTCACCTAGCTAACGTTGGCACAAAACAAAACAGTAAACACTTCCTTTCACGTCCTGCGTCCTTTCCCCTTCGGTGAGTCGGCTTCTCCGCCAGGTGAACGGTATTCACGCTTTGCATAAATATTGAAAAAAATTGGCATATTTATATTTACACTGTACATATGAATGTTGACAAGAGCTCCTCTCTTGATCAGTTTAGGCCACGCCCCTTCACTTGTCTTAAGAGTCATGCAATGTTGTGTGAAAAAACTTTCGTCTGATGTTTTGTCGCTTGCTAGTGCGGACATACGGTTTTAGCTTCACATTCTAGATTTAGCAATTGTAGATATATATATGAACACCCTCAAAATGCGGTTCCATAAAACACAACAGCCTTCTTCTTCCTCTTCTCTGCTGCGAAGTGGTTGTATCTCCTGCGTTAAGCAAAGCTCAAACGGATGATTGACATCTCTAACGTTTTATAGAATATTTACAGTAAAATTAAATAAAAGGTTAGGCTTCGTGTCAGTAACGAAAGAACTGGTTCCGTGTTTATAATCATGAATAAAGCGAACGTGTGTCCACTGAGATGTGTTTTATTTTATTGCTCTTGCAATGTCGAAAAATCTATTTAAAATAGAAAACATCGACTACGGAGAATGGAAGAACACTCGAAGGTAGCGTCGACCGTCGTCACGGAAACGGAACATGTGCAGCTCATGCATGATGGCGTGATGAGAAATTAAAAAAGGTCCTGCATGTGTGATTGAGGAGTTATATACTGCTTATATACAGTATATACAAAGCTAGCGATGCGTAATATTAGCATCAGGGTGGAATCGTCATGGCAACGCATTTAGCACATTTTGTAGATTTCTGTCTTCTTTGTCTTTTTTCTTTTAATCAAGGAAGCTTATATTACACAGGAGACGAAGTAGAGACTAGCGACTTGACCACTACTTTGTTCTACTTTGAAAGAGATGTTTAAAGAAAAGAGACGAGAAAGAAAGAAGGAAAATGAAAGGTTAGGATTAGTGAGGTGTTAGCGCATCTTGGATTTTGGGTTTTTTATTTAGATAAGTCGCCCAGTAGACCAGGTTAAAGGTACCGAAGAGCAGAGGAAACGCTATTCTGGCGATCCGGTCAATTTTGCTCACGCTGTTGAACGTTTTCTTCGCCTCAGCAGGTTTGGGTTTCGGCTCTTCTTTCGGCTCGGTCGGTGGAGGAGGTGCGCTTTTGGCGATGGTCGCTAATCCTGGATCTCTGGCGATGTTGGGGGCGAAAGCGGTTGCCGTGGCAGCTGTGTAGGTGTTGTTCTTCTTCAGGAGAGACTCCTTTTTCTTCTTTTGCTGTAATGTTAAGGAAGCAGGAAGTGAT
>JAKKZN010000015.1:22146451-22151690 GCA_033441825.1 Pangasius elongatus | reverse complement strand
TCTCTGACACACACACTCTGTCTCTCTCTCTCTCTGTCTCTCTCTCTGTCTCTCTTTCTGTCTCTCTCTCTATCTGTCAGTCTCTCTTTCTCTCTCTGTCTTACATATTTCCTCCTCTGTTTCTGTCTCTGTCACAGACACAATCTCTTTTTATCCATCAGTCTGTCTCCCTCTCTATTTCTTTATCTCTTTTTCTCTTTGCCTCTCTGTCTCTCTCTGTCTCTCTCTGTCTCTCTCTGTCTCTCTCTCTCTCTCTCTCTCTCTCACTCGATGGTCTGTAATCTCTTTGACCTTGCCGTGTCCTTGAAGGTGTTTGTGTTGCAGTCACAGGGGTGTGTTTATTCAGTCCGTACACGTGCACGTGAGAGGAATCGATGCTGTAAGAGCTCTGACATTATAAAAACACAAAACCAGCACTTTACTCCGCGGTTCATTCTGCAGAGCGGAGAGGAAGAAGACGTCCGATCACAGAGCCGAGCGTTTAAAGGACAAATCTACACTCAGCACCTTCCTCCTTAATAACGATTTAATGAACCTGATCTTCAGCGTTTACTTTATAACAAAAACCTTTTCGTTTGTAGTTTAAATTTCTTTCATGGACACGCTGCCGTATTTCCTACATTACCCACAATGCTGTTCTCATAGTGGTGCAGTGGGATTTAGGGCTCGCCTCATCTCTACCTGAAGGGACCGATGCGGCGGCGCTTTAGTCTTTTAGTCTGTTCAGCTCTCTCACGTCTGTTTGCTCCAACGTCTCCTTCACTGCTGCGCCGGGTTCCTCATTAACATGACGCTGTTTTTAGGAGCTGATATTGATTGTGTTTCTCCGATTAAACGCCGTCTTATAGCGAGTATAGTGACATGTATCTAGTGTTTCCGATCATAAGATATTTATAAGATCATTAAACCTATTTCTAGATATTTTTTTTTACTAATTTCAAACGAAACAGTTCAATTAGCAGATCATTTTAATGTTTTGTTTATTTATAAGCATTATTTCTGCAAATAGAATAAGACTTAAGATTTAAAGCTTGAGACGAGTAGAAGTGTGTAAAAACAAAAAGCTGAATAATCTTATATCTGAATTTTTTATTTTAGAATAATGTCATTAATTAAAAGTGATATTTTCACTGGCTGAGATTTCGCTTTCGACTTGAAGCTGAAATGAGATTTGGATGTGAGGGAGTTGTCATGGTTTATTACTGTGTGTGACTGAAGCCCTGTTCGGACGGGATTCCCATTTCCTGCTCCTCGGTCAGTTTATTACTGCGTTGATGTTCTTCTTCCTTCAATCCTGAGAAAATTATACATCAATGTTCGTCTGTTTTTGTTTGTTTGTTTGTTTACTAAGTCAGTCTCATCCAGATCGACAAATTGCTGCTCCTGTTTATGATTTTTGACCTGTGCTTCTCGCCGTATTTAGTCTCCAGCATTAGCGCTAGCAATCCATAGCATATACTGTACAGCAAACAGGCCAAGCCCCAAATGGCAAAAATATAAAGCTTTAATGCTCTTACCAACAAATCGCTGGTGAGGAAATGAGCGAGAATGAAGCAGATGCCCTCCTGAGACTCCTGCGCCTCCATTCGCCGGCTTCCTTTCGCTGCAGTGAACTGCGTGTTGGGGAAAAGCTAGAAACAGGGAAATTCACTTCTACAGTCTTCATCGACACAAAGATAAAATCATGATAATGACTAAAATGTTTGATGTAAAATTCAAACTAACACATATCTGGATGTTTTTTCTTAAAGGATTAGCCGTAAGAAGACTGTAGAAGTGAATTTCCCTGTTTCTAGCTTTTCCCCAACAGGCAGTTCACTCTGCGTCTGTTTCATTCTCGCTCATTTCCTGACCCGCGATTTGTCTTTAAAGCCGTTAAAGCTTTATATTTTTGCCATTTTGGACTCGGCCTGTAATGCGCTGTTTAATACACGCCGCTCTTATCGTGTTTCCTTTACAGCTCGAATCAGAACGGATCAGACGAGCAGAAGGACAACACCACCGTCTTCACCCGCATCCTGGACAGTCTGCTGGACGGCTACGACAACCGTCTCAGGCCGGGACTCGGCGGTACGTAACGCGCGACACGGCGCTCTTCATTAACACGACGTAAACTGCTGCTTTCTCTCACCATGATAAGTCTTTTACTTTATTATTTATCTATAATAATTATTATAATGATGACTGATGAATACTACGAGTGAATAATGGCGGTGATGTTCGCTGACCGAGCGTCTCTCTCCGACAGAGCGCGTGACCGAGGTGAAGACCGACATCTTCGTGACGAGCATCGGCCCCGTCTCCGATCACGACATGGTAGGGCTCTTCACCTTCTGCTCCACCTCCCTTCGTCCTGCAGTGACGCCTTCTATCAAGGCCATAGTTATAATGACTTATAAATACATTCCTAACATGTTATAATGCATTCCTAAGGAATTATACAGGAATTACAGTCTGTAGCTTATAATCTTTATAGTGCATTTATAAATACTAGTGCTTATAACACATTATGTCTTCTCATCGCAGTGCACTATGGGAAGTGGGGCTTGGTGATATAACATGTTACGTCTAATTCATGTTAATGGTTTATAATGTGTAATAGAGATAGCTGTGAAGTGTAATGCATTTCAACATCATCTATAATGCTTTATGAATACGTTATAAAATGATATGTATGTGTTCATGGTTTATTACAGACATGACCTTTATAGAAACTGTGACCTGCACTACACAGTGCGCGTCTTTCTATCTATCGTCTATCTATCTATCTATCTATCTATCTATCTATCTATCTATCTATCTATCTATCTATCTATCTCATATGGAGCTGGAATGATTGACAGTCTCATAAGTGTACTGAACTCTCTGATATTACCTGATCTCCTGAAGCCCCGCCCCTTCCTCCATCTCACATAGTAATCTTTTGTCTTCCTTTTCCTGCCTGATGCGGCGTCCTCACTTCCTGTCACGCTACCTGGAGAACGTTTTGAGATTATTCATGTGAAATAAAAATATATCTTGCGTGTTCCACTTAGCTACGGAATTCCAGAAGCTTTTTCCGTACCGTTATCTCAGAAGAGCACAACTTAGTTTTCTTATTTTTCGTGATGGTGTAGCAGCAGCACACTCGCATCACATCGCTGTGGCCTGTGGCTGTGTTACGCAGCCTGCTGTTGTTATGGCGACTCTGCAGTGATTATCTCTCAAACGTCGTGCGATGATCACGGAGTTCACCTGTTCTCGATAACGGCGGTATCGCTGCATGTCTCTGAGATGCCTTCTCTGCTGCACGTCCCTGAGATGCCTTCTCTGCTGCACGTCCCTGAGATGCCTTCTCTGCTGCCTTCTCTGCTGCACGTCTCCGAGATGCCATCCTGCTGCACGTCTCTGAAATGCCTTCTCTGCTGCACGTCCCTGAGATGCCTTCTCTGCTGCACGTCCCTGAGATGCCGTCTCTGCTGCACGTCTCTGAGATGCCTTCTCTGCTGCCTTCTCTGCTGCACGTCTCTGAGATGCCTTCAGAGTGACGGACGGTGATTTGGAAATTGTCTAGCGCTGACAAACGTCCAGCTGTTTCCCCTTGTATCAGTCGCTGATTGAAGTAAAAGCAGATGTGCTCATCCATGATGTACAGCACGCACGCCTGATCATGCATTTCAACCTCATGAGAAAAATAAATATTGAATAAAATGTAAATAATGAAAATCACAGCCTTCCTGGACTTCTGTACTTAGCCAACATTAGACACTAGACATTATTACTAGATTTATTTATTTTCAGCTTCAAGTGTAATTGTAATGATGAGTATTAGTGTCAGTTTTGATCCGTGTCCTGTCTCCTCCCCTGTATCGCCATTGGTTGTCTCCTGAATGTGTCATGATTAGTCTCACCTGTTAAACTCCGCCCCCATGTGTCCTTTTCCTACGTGAAGTATTGTTTAGTGTTTTGCCGCGTAACTTTTCCCAGCCGTTTGTTTTGCCTAGCGGTTTGTTCTGTTTGTTCGTCGCCTGACCCACGCCTGCTTTCTGACACTGATCTTGTCCTGACGTTTTGGATTTGTCCGTCTGTCTCTCTTTAATAAACGCTTTCACTGCACGTGCATCCGTCTCAACTCGCCTTCTGTGACTATTAGAAAGTGATTAAATGGCTGTTTGCTTTGCTGGGAGAGCAACATGTGGCACACAAATCGCGGTAAAGACTGGAGTGTGTGTGTGTGTGTGTGTGTGTGTGTGTGTGTGTGTGTGTGTGTGTGTGTGTGTGTGTTCACAAGGTGTTTGGGGGAAAATCTGCAGCATGTCTATTTCAGTTAAAATGTGAACACTAGAGAAGATAACACACACTATAACCAAAGTATGGGACAACTTTATGCTAGAATAGTAAGAAAGTGTGTGTGTGTGTGTGTGTGTGTGTGTGTGTGTGTGTGTGTGTGTGTGTGTGTGTGTGTGTAAACTTTTCTAGTATCTACATCTACATCTACATCTAATGCAGCTTTTTCCACCAAGTGCCTGGTGATTACCATAAAACCCTGTGTACACACACACACACACACACACACACACACACACACACACACACACACACACTAACAGAGTGATAATCTGCTAATAAAAGCTGCTCTTTATGGCTCCCAGGGTCCTGACCTGCAAATGAGGAGCGGTTTCCACGTTTTATTCCTCAGCTGTCTGTGTTATTTACGACACGACGCCTCAAACACACTTTTATCTCTTTTATCTATTTTTATATGAAATACAGAAATATGAATTTGGTGAAAAAACTGAATCTGCGTGGTGTATAAATCACTTCTGAGGAAATAAACCATGTGTCCCGAGCAGCAGGTGTAAATATACCGCAATATAAACAGGACTTTTAGAGAGTTTAAAGTGAGTTTTCATGTTTGAGGTTCAGAAGGTTCACACATCGCTGTCAATACTTTAGATTTTACTATAAATATTTTTTACAGCCACTATAACTGTCTCATTAGGCTTCCATTAACCTTTAACAACCAGCTCTTTAACAAACACTTCCCACAATGCACTGCTTTTTAATCAAAGATGTTTAAGGATTTTTAAATCTGTTTATGTGGCGTGTTCGCTGTGCGTGTCCCGGTGAATGAGCTGTTACTACGGAAACGATAACGTATCAGAACGAGTGCATTAATATTAATATAAACCTGTGAAACTACTGTCAGAGCTGCTGGTCTAGAAAACTAATCAACACCTTCTGTTTCAGGAATACACCA
>JAKKZN010000015.1:22136451-22143951 GCA_033441825.1 Pangasius elongatus | reverse complement strand
AGTGTGGAAGTCTGGGAATTGTGAAAGTAACGAGTAGAGACATGGATTTAAACTCTGGTCGCTAGCACAAAAAAAAACTCGTCAAGAAATATAAATTATATAAATATGCAAATTTGAAAAACTCTATATTTATAACAACTCTGTATGCCCCGCCCCTTTCCCTCGTAGACTGGCCTGTATTTGCATATTTGCAGTTTAAAGGAACTTTCACACTGAAATGAACCTCCTTTAAAAGATTTATGTGTTTATATGAATGATAATTTAACATAATCACACAGCGAATTGTGCAGATGAATAAGCACAGTACGATGCTTTATGAATATAGTGTTCGTAGAGAGTTCGTAGCGGTTGGCTGGTGTATTTGTCTTTTATATGTGCCGTGTTGTGGATCTGATTAAAGAGCAGTTGTGCTCCATGTACTCATTATTACTCTTCATTACTGTTTATTACTCATTATTACTCTTCATTACTGTTTATTACTCATTATTACTCTTCATTACTGTTTATTACTCTTCATTACTGTTTATTACTCTTCATTACTCTTCTCCTGTCTATACACGTGTAATAACATGTTAATAACCTCATTAATAAGTGTCATTACTCTATTACTAATCATTTGTCTAAACGCGGTCCTTTTCAGTCCTTCGGCCTTTTTTGTCTCTGAATAATATTTTCACTCCGCTCTCTCGCTCTGTCTCTCGTCCCTCTGTCTACCACCGCTCTGTCCCCAGGCGAGTACGTTGTCATGACAACGCACTTCCACCTGAAAAGGAAGATCGGCTACTTTGTCATTCAGACGTATCTGCCGTGCATCATGACCGTGATCCTGTCACAGGTTTCCTTCTGGCTCAACAGAGAATCCGTTCCTGCCAGGACCGTGTTTGGTGAGTGTGTAAACACACACATGCGCGCACACACACACACACACACACACGTGCACACACACACACACACACACACACACGCACACACACGCACTCAGACGCACACAGTCTTGGAAATCTAAGTAAGTAAGAATGTTCATTTTCAGTAACGCTCAGATAAAGTATAAACATCTCGAAGTATAATAACAGTGAGACCTCATGTTCCACTTCTTAATCATTAAACTACAACAAAATTATTAAACACCTGAGCATTTTATTTATCTGTCTTTCTAGCTCCGCCCCCTCACATATCACTAGGCTGCTGCTGTATGATTGTTGCTATGGTTACGTCTTGTAGAGTGCTATCTCACGTTATCTCACACTGTTCTTTTTTTTTTTATTTTTTTTTTTTTAAGTAAAACAATGTTATGAATCAAATTTTTCAAATTATTAATATTACCAGCCTGTTGTCATGGTAACAGTCCAACCCGGTTAAGGTAAACAGTGTGTTGATCTGGTTTAAGAGCACCTCACACTCCTGCCCTTCAGCCAATCAGGAAGAAGCATTTCCGAACGCCGTTAACGACATTTCAGCCGATCAGCTTGTGCCTGGGTTTAAGAGTTCCATAATAACGATGTCATAATATTTTTAAGTAAAATATAGAAAAAATGGCGACTTTCAGTAGATTGTGAAACCCTACAGCAGTGAGTTTAAGCCCAGACCCTTCAGGGAGATAGGATCCTGTAAAACACACCAAACATACAGAAATTACTAAAAGAGGCATAAATAAGGAACAAATGATGATCACCGTATCATCCTGAAAACCAAATCCCCTCCGAACAGGGCTTTTTACAGGACTTATTATTACTATTATTATTATTATTATTATTATTATTATTATTATTATTATAACACCTTTTAGTATTTTATAAAGCACGGAAGGATTAAATCCAAACTCCAAGAAGGAATCAGGAGACACGCAGTGATCTGTGACTGTAACGCACTCGGCGTCGGGATTTTCTACTTTTTATTGATCACTGAGATAAAGATAAAGTGTTAAAGTGGCTTTAAAATCGATGTAAACGGCGTAGAGCGTCCGATCGAACACAGAGCTCAGAGCAGCAGCATGTGACCGCTATTACAGTGTGTGTGTGTGTGTGTGTGTGTGTAGTGTGTGTAGTGTGTGCGTGCGTGTGTGTGTGTGTGTGTGTGTGTGCATGTGTGTGTGTGTGTGTGTATGTAGTGTGTGTGCGTGTGCGCGTGTGTGTGTGTGTGTGTGTGTGTGTGTGTAGTGTGTGTGTGTGTGTGTGTGTGTGTTGGAGAATTTGACTGTCTGCAGTATTTATTAATAATATTATCACTATTAGGATTTTTAAAACAGCAATAAAAACGTAGCCTACAAAATGTGACGCCTGAAATGGCACCGAGGTTCATTTATTATTTGTTTGTTTTAAAAAAGGTTTATTAGTGCATCAGTAATGACATTTATTCCTGCAGCTCTGCAGCTCTCAGAGTAACGTTTCGTTTCTTTGCTGAAAGCCCTGAAGGTGAAATAAATAAATATATATATATATATACGTCTTGCTTTCTTTCATGCTAAATAAATAAATAAATAAATAAATAAATAAATAAACATTTTTCTCTTTTCTGCACCAGAAGAATAGCACGTGGTTATAAAATGTAAATAAATCATTATTATAATATTATTTTAGTGAATATTTATATGTAATATTATATATCGTTAATGTATTTCACCTCCTGCCTCCTCAGAAGCTCTTCACTGGATCACAGACTTTTGTCCAACACACCAAAACGTCCTGTTTCTATGGAAACCCTCTGTGCTTTTCCACTATTATTACAAAAGGAGTACTCAGTTATTATTCGTGGACTCTTCTTCAGATACACTGTATAGTCAAAAGTATGTGCACCCCTCCTAATGATTCAGTCCAGGTGTTTTAGCCACGCCCACTGACGCAGTCTCTATAGACACACGCATTAGCAGTAGAAAGGCTCGCGCTGAAGAGCTCAGTGATTTAAAAATGCAGCGCTGTCATACGATTCCTCCATTACTACAAGCCCAGTGGTGAAACTTCTGCCCCGCTAGATCTGCCCCGGGCAACTGGAAGCGCTATTATTGTAAAATGGAAGCGTCTAGGAGCATCAACAGCTCAGCTACGAAGTCCACGCAAACTCACAGAGCGAGCTGCTGAGTGCTGAAGCGTGTCAAAATCAGCTGTTCTCTGTAGCAGCGTTCACTACAGAGCCCCAAACTGCCTCTAGAAGCAACATCAGCACAAGAACTGTGCATCAGGAGCTTCATGAAATGGGCTTCATGGCTGAGCAGCTGCACACCTTAGATCACTGTGTACAACGCCGAGCGTGAGCTGGAGTGGTGTAAAGCACTGACGCTGGACTCTGGAGCAAGAAACATCTTCTCTGGAGTGATGACTCACGCTTCACTACCTGGCAGTCTGATGGATGAATCTGGGTCTGGTGGATGCCAGGAGAACGCCTCCTACTGGACCACACATAGCCCACAGTAAAGTGTAGTGAGGAAGGATAAAGATCTGGAGATGTTTATCAGGGTTTGGGCTCCTTAGCTCCAGTGAAGAGGAAGGTTTAATGTTAATGGCAGCAGTTTGGGGAAGAACAGTTCCTGTTCCAGCATGACAATGCTCCTGTGCATAAAGCGAGCTCCATGAAGGCATGGTCTGATGAGTTTGGTGTCCAGGAACTCGAGTGTCCTGCACAGAACCCTGACCTCAATCCCAATGAACACCTTTGGGATGAACTGGAACGTCGCTTGAGAGACACCAGTGCCTGTTCACAGAATTGCTTCTCTGCCTGAATGAGCGTAAATTCCCAAAGACACACTGTGAAATCTTGTAGAAAGCCTTTCCAGAAGAGTGGAAGCTACAGCTGTAAAATGAGGGCAGAGATGCGGGGCAAGTCCGTATGTATTATTGCCCATGGTGTTGGAATGAGACTTCCAGCAAACTCAGATAGGTGTGATGGTTAGGTGTCCACATATATTTGGCCATATAGTGTACATGCAGTATTTTTTCCATTCAATCTTATAATATTTACTGTATCAATCAGCCATAACATTAAAACCACCTGCCTGATGTTGTATAGTTCCTCCTTGTGCCACCAAAACAGCTCTGAGTCGTCGAGGCCTGGACTCCACAAGATCCCTGAAGGTGTGTGTGGTTTCTGGCACCAAGACGTTAGCAGCAGATCCTTTAAGTCTTGTAAGTTGTGAGGTGGAGCCTCCATGGATCAGACTTATTTGTCCAGCACGTCCCACAGATGCTCGATCGGATTGAGACCTGGGGAATCTGGAGGCCGAGTCAACACCTTCAACTCTTTGTACGCAGCTCCACACGCAGCAAGCTGCACTGTGTTGTGACTCCTGTCAGAGCAGCATTAATTTTTCAGCAGTTTGTGCTACAGCAGCTCTTCTGTGGGATCGGATCAGACGGGCCTTCACTCTCCACACACATCAGTCATCCTTGGGAGCCCATGACCCTGTCGCTGGTTCTCCGGTTGTTCTTCCTTGGACCACCTTTGGTAGGTTCTAACCACTGCACCCCGGGACACCCCACAGGACCTGCTGTTCTGGAGAAGCTCTGACCCAGTCGTCTAGACATCACAATCTGGCCCTCGTCAAAGTCTCTCAGATCCTCACACTCGCCCATTTTTCCTGCTTCCATCACACCAACTTCGAGACCTGACTGTTCAGTTGCTGAGTAATAATCCCTCACCTGTACAGGAGCCAGTGTACCGAGATAATCAGCGTTATTCACGTCACCTGCAGTGGGTTTAATGTTACGGCTGATTGTAAACACGACACATACTCAACACTAATCACACAGCTGAGGTACGACAGTCCACATGACTCTCAACAATCCCACGATTTAAAAAAAAAAAAAAAAAAAAGTTACTGATTTGTATCGTGTTTAAGAGACGGCGTGGCGTGTAAAAACGTGTTTTAATGAAAATGGTGTAAAGCTGTAAAGGTCAAGGGTCAGACATTTTAGGAGATGAGAGGTGAGTGCATCCAAAACATAGCGCCGGAGTGTTAGCGTTAACTCGGCGTGTGTCGGCTCACACACTCACCCTGCAGTACTCGTTTATGGGCCTCAGGCGTTTCATGGCCACGTCTCTGATGTGACTCCTCCTGAACAGAATCTTTCCTGCGGAGAAACAAAAACGCAACACCATCAAAACATAAACACAAAATCTGATGACAGCTAAATAATCTGATCTTAGAAACAATTCCTCATATTCACAGTGATGAGTTCAAACTCTCGCTCTGCATTCTTTAATCTTTTTTTATAAATTCATCATATCACACATTAGCATCCTGCTAATAAACACAGCAAAGGGAAAACAATAAATAAATAAATAAATAAAACCCCATTCTGTGTTTTCTTCTTTTTTGTACCTCACTGAAACATTTTCTTTAATTTTGCATATTTTGTTGTTTGTATTGTTGAATTAATTCTTTACTTTTTTTTTTTTTTTTTCCAGCATAATGATTGGCTAATCAGTTACCTGGAGCATGTGACACCTGGAAAATTAGGGCGTGGCCTGTCCTATTAAAATTAGGATGAAAAAAATTTAAGTAGGAGGTAATAATAATAATAATAATAATAATAATAATAATACTTTTATTGCTAAATTAAAAAATATTAATAATTAAATAATTGCGTGTTTATTATTAATATATAACTAAAACGTCTGACTGCAGTAATTAAATATCCGTAATACAGGAAGCAGCAAACGGCTATAATAAATATCAGATTTATTTAAAATAAAACTTCATGTGATTTTATAGCTTTTTATTGCTCAGTGAATGAAACCACTCGGGGACGTGACGTCATCACTCCACCGTCGCTGATTCATTTCCCAGAACAGCACCGCGCAGTGATTTATTACTTACATAACCAATGAAATATTAGTTATAGATGATCAAAAAATATTACGGAAATATTGGTAATAAAAGTAAAAATAAAAATACAGACTTAATTATTAATTAAGTAATATTAAAAAAATATTAATATATCGAATTTTGGGCATTTTCCCCCGAACGTTTCCCGCTCGGACTCGACTCCGCCTCCTCACATCCTAATTCTTTCCCCCTCTTTTTCCCGGAGAAAGAAAGGAATGCGAGTTATTTGTAGTGGTTCATACGAAAACATAGACGAGGGCTGTTTTGGTTGCAGAGACAGACGCAGCGGGAGAAACGCTCCGATGTCTCAGCAGCCCGAGAACAAAGTGAGGGAGAGAAAAGAGAGAAGTGCTGTAGGGAAAAAAGTTAATAAAGTGAGAAAATGAACATGTAGCAAGAAGATAAAGAGAACTGCAGTGAGAAAATGTCAAGGATGGAAAATTAAAAAAAAGAGAAAGAACAACAGTAGAGAGGAAAGAGTGAGAAATAAAAAGAGAGGAAAATTACAAGGAATACACAAAAACCCGATCCGGATTTAAAGTGATTAAAAGTGAAATACGAGCCCTAACTCTCCACGCCGAGCTGAAACAGAGACGCTCGCTTTTACGCCTCGCTCACGCCGTGATTATTTCAGTTTGTACCTGCATGAGACGTTCTCTAACGAAAACAGAAACGAAAAGTTTCCTGAAATGAAAATAAACGAGCAGCTGGAGTTAAACCAGCACGACTCTGACCAGGCAGGTACTAAGGATGAAGGAATTAACACTGTTAGTGTAAGTGTTAATGACGCTAATGTTAATGACGCTAATGTTAATGACGCTAATGTTAATGAGGTTGATGTTAATGACGTTAATGAGGTTGATGTTCGTGGTGTTTGTCCTGTGAGCTCCACCTCCGCTCTCTCGCCCACATTAAACTTAAAAACCCCTCAAACGCCCCCTGAACCTTTCTGAGAAACATTAAACAGAAAAGCAGAACTCAACGCCAGCGGTGTGGACGGAGACGCCTCCGCCTCCTCGTTACTAATCCGTGTGCCTGAAATACCCTTGAAACTTGACCTTGCTGTGACCTTGACCCCGTTTGGATCAATTCCACAATCTGATCAGAAAACAGAGGAATACAGTGAAAAGAGAAAGATGAAGAAATAAGGAAAGAAACAGGAAGTGCACTGAGAGGAATGTAAAGAAAAGGAAAGGAGAGAAATAAAGGAGAAAACCATGAGACGGGGGTTTTGGGGTGAAGCCCCTCGGAGTAAACGGAGGAAACCTGTGAAGTGGCTTTAAGGCTGTTTACACTCGACCCTCTGAGCGTTAGTGCGCGTCAGCAGTGTGGTCACGTCACCGGCGTTTACTCCCATAATCCTCCACTGCACCTCCTGAGTCAGGGGCTTTAACCGAAAACCAGCCGGAGGGGAAATTCCACATCCCACCATCACGGAGCCGACCCGGGGTCAGGAGCTGGACTCTCCGTTCACTCTAATAAACCCTGTGTGTGTGTGTGTGTGTGTGTGTGTGTGTGTGTGTGTGTGTGTGTGTGTGTGTGTGTGTGTGTGGGAGACTGTTACCACCCTGAAGTTGATTATTTTCCTATAAAACCACATCCCCAAGTGTTTTTATTCCTCTTACTCTACAATTACAATCCTTTATTTATTAAAGAACTTCACGAAACACATCCATCACTTT
>JAKKZN010000015.1:22130651-22136351 GCA_033441825.1 Pangasius elongatus | reverse complement strand
ATCAAAGTGTGATTAAAGACTGATCAGCTTCTCCCAGTGAACAGTTCATGAACAATGCCGCAGATTGTAAGGAAGCTAGCTTCTGTTTCTCAGGAGTGGATGAGCAGCACGACAGCCTGTGGTTCTGAGCTTCACCGTGAGCACCGCGGCTTGTTTTGGTGAACGGCTCAGTAAATAGAAGAATAGTTCAAAAAACATGACTTTTGTTAAGCATTTAAAGATGTTTTTCACATGTTCTTTTTTTTATTTATCGTACTTATTGCTAGCTAGCACACTACACGCCAACACAGTGGAAAACTACAACAGCAGAAAGCTTCCTGGTGGAGTAACCCTTTAAATGCCAAAGAAACAATATCATTAATGGAGCCTTCGTGATTTAGTGCAGACGAAAAGCGTCATTTTGGAAGGATATTTACTTTTGATATATCACGGCTGTTTCTTCTGTATTCATTTCGCCCGACCCTGATCACAGCTAGTCTAATTTAGTTTGGAGAGTTTTCTCGTCTAAACAAGGTCACACCCTTTTCATTTGAGCTCCTGCATTATCACGCCATAATTTTCCACTGCATTCATAACCCAAATTCAATCACGCACGCTGTTTACCCATCAACCCCCAACACGGAGATTAATATCGATCAGATTGCGCCATCAATCCAGCGGCACATCTTCCAACTTTCAGCCGCTTCTTTACTCCTTCGACCTTCCACAGGCTGCACTTCCTTTCCACATGTTAAAATAAAATCAATGGACCGTTATGTTGCCAATCTATTCTTTAATCCTGGCTCAAGGAAGCAGGAAGTACCTCGACTCCGTCGCTCTACAGTGGTGCAAAATGCAAAGTGATCTCAAACCCACAGCTTTAAGCAGATTAGAAATAATTTTCCGTCTCTGTTGATCATCGTCAGTTTCGTATCACGGAAGAACGTACCTTTTGCCCAGAACGTTGACGGCCAGTAACCAGGCCCAGATCCACGCCGCTCCCAGGCGAGCCCACATCCTTCCTGAAGAACGAGTCTTCACTGCAGAGAAGAAACAGAGTGCACGTTACATACAAACCTGAGGATTGGTGTTAAATTGGTATGAAAAATAGAAGTGAATGATCATCGCTGTAATCCTGAACAATCTTATTTCCATATCCAAATATCCGAGATGGAGTTCATGACTACGGACAAAACTCTGGCGTAAGGAACTAACATGGAACACGGGGATAAAAGAGAAGCTCTGGGATTCAGGAGGAATGAGAAGGAACTAGAGGATAACACAGACTCTAGGGAACCTAATGGAAATGATCAGGAACTATAGGATATACCAGGAACTGGGAGAACTACAAATACTAGAAGTACTAACAAAGTCGACTTCTTAGGAGAAATAATTTTGGAGAAATATTAAAGAACTGGGGTTCACTAAAGAACTAGGAAATAAAGGAGAACCTAGAGAACCCAATAGAAATTTTAGGGAACTAAAGGAACCAGGAACTAGGGATCCTAGAAATGATACAAAAATTATAAGGAACTATCCTTCTTAGGAAAAAAATAATAATAAGGAACTGGGTTCTCTAGTAGATATTTTAAGGAACTATATTGTTTACCTGAAACGGGGGAAATGGAGAAATACTAAGGAATTAAGGAATAAAGTAGAATCCAGGGAACCCAGTAGAACTTTGTAAAGAACTAGTGGATCTACCAGGAACTGGAGAGGTAGAAGAACAGAACAAGAATTTAGGAAACGAGTGAATTAGGAACTAGAGGGCTTGGAAGAACGGCTAAGGAACTAGAGGAACTACTTAGGGACAAGGGGATAAACTAGAAACTCTGGCCTTGACTGGAGAACTACAGAATATACTAATAATTAGGAGACATAATAATTAAGAGATGAGAAGGAAGTAATTTATGCAAAATTAAGTGAATAAGGAACTTGGAAGAAATACAAAGGAGTTAAGGAATAATCTAAACATGGAGAAGATGGTTTTTTGGAGTAAATACTAAAAAAAATCTATGAACTAAAAGCAGGAACTAGAGGAGTTTTAACTACAACTGACTTATAAAGTAAAGAAAATCTTTTTTCTTTTTCTTTTCTTTTTAAGATGTTAATGAAACCCTACCCTGATATCCCATAACACCTGAATCCATCACTCCAGCATCATCTCATAATGTTCAGTGTTTATCCAGCAACGCTAAGCTTGAGCTGCTGAAGATCAGCATCAGGGGCGCAGCATTAACACGCCTCTATTACATGCGTGAATGCATTCGAATGTTCAGGACAGAGGGGAGAACATTAGCAGTGCTAAAGCTAATGCATCCACTAATGTACTGAGAGGAAACATCATAAAGATAAAACATAGGCATCAGGACTGAGACCAGGCGAAAAAAAAAAAAAAAAAAAGTTGTGTGTGTGGGAAGTGTTTATGAGCGAGTGATCAGAAATGAAGCTCATGGGACAAACGGAGGCCACGAACATCACTGTGATGCATCTACAGCATCCACTCATTCATCCTTAGTGACTGCCTGGTCAGGGTCGCGCTGCTTTCAACTACTCTACGGGTTTGTTTATACTTCGGGAAAGAGACGCAACTAAAATATAACCGTTAGATTCACGCAAAAAATAATAACTGTTGGTTGAGCGATGAACTGGAGTGATGTAGCTGAGGCTGAGGAACTGTCAGAGCCAGAATTCTGGGGATGAAGTGAGAGAGTTTATATTTAATGCTAATTTTTTTTTTTCCAGTTTAGGCCACGCCCAGTTCAGGTTTAAATCTGAATACAGATACAGAAACAGAGAGTGGCGCTGTGTTACACGCTCGCTGTGATTCTGAGTCCAAGTTAAACGTTCAGAGTTTCTCCTGAACTGTTGAACAGCATCAGCGCAACATCAGCGTATTTCTGCGATCGCATGTTACTGAACTCTGCATAAAATAATAATATCCGGATGTTAGACGGAGTGAAAGGCCCGTGTGACCCGCGCACCCTGATGTCCTGGTAAACCCCTCTTTCCCCTGGTGTCATGACGTCGATTTATTTTTCCCTCAGCGCATTATAATATCTATTAAAATATTGGTCTGTTTAAACGATGTCAGAGGTTTCTGGGAGGATTCGCAGGCTGAGGATTTCACTGAATGTCTAACAGACTGTTTCCTGTTCAAACTCCTGAATCCTGAATCATGAAAAAACTCCTAAATTTCACTCTTCACTCTCAGGACTAAAGTAAACTGACTGATCTGCACCTTTACCTGGTTTATACCTTTAGGTCTTACCTGCTGATGTGAATCTACCGTGCAGTAAAAGTGATTTGAGACACACAGGACCTTCTTGCACCTTTAATTAGCTGTTAGGTTAAGAGTTTAAAGGAGCGCTACACACACCTTCCCAGGTAAGAGACACACACTACAGGGCGCCGGCCCAGTGACAGGGAGGGAGAGATGAACAGTTTCTGTGCAGTTTCCCACATAATAAGATTTAAAGATTTCTGACCCTTAAATCAGACTCCAAAATCTAGAGCATGAGGCATTAATGAGTTATAATCCCTGGCACACGTTCAGTCCTGGCGAGGAAACGCAATAAAGTGCAGTTTATCATATGCATACTTTATACCAGGCTCTGACGTCAAGATGATGTTTCCTCAACAACAACAACAACAATAATAATAATAATAATAATAATAATAATAATAATAATAATAATAATCCTCGCTGTGTGTGGCCCAGCTCCTTGATAAACACTTTCCAGCACAATTTTATTTTTGTTTTATTTAGGTCTAACACAAACAGTGGAGAAATGCTATATATAGCAAGAACAAGCTGCAATGAGACCACCATTTGCATGCACGCCTTCAACACACACACACACACACACACACACACACACACACACACACACACACACACGTTTTTTTCCACTCGTTTGAGGATTAAAAAGATGACCAATAAAAGCGTTATGAAAGCACCAGAGCTTCTCGGCTCTCTCCACATCTCCGGTCAAACAAGGCATGCTACCGGGGAGTGACTGCAGTGCCAAAATGATGACTGAGTCAGTGCACACACACACACACACACACGAAAAGACTTGAGAACACAACATTTGCACTAAATTCGGATGTGCAGGCAGATCCTCCCTTTCCTTCCCGCACTAACGCACACGGATTTGGAGAATTCGGTCAGTGCAGGATTAAATCCCCAAAATCCACAAAATCCCCAGAGATTCAGCGTTCAACATTTCTGCTCCCTGATCATCATCATGCACGAAGGAACACTGCGGAAATTAGATTTAAAAAAAAGAGAGAGAGAGAAAAGGAAAGAAACGGAAATTTTGTTCCGCGCGCATGTTACGGATGAAGTTGGCACGCGACGACATGCGAATAAAGGCACCTGTGCGTGGAGTCAGACTCTCACACTTGAAGGAACCCGTGCTGCTAGAACATGCATGTGCATGCCATCGCAAAACGCGCGCGCGCGCACTCACACACACACACACACACACACACACACACACACACACACACCAAAAAACACAACCTGCTCTTCACTTCATTTTCCATCACTGCTTTATATGGAAAGCTTGGTGCGTTTTTTTTTTTTTTTGAATGGCACTTGAGTCTAAAATGCCTCCCGTTTTCGACTTTAACCCCCCGCCAACCCCACCAACCCATCCACCCCTTCCTTCCTTCCTTCCCTCCTTCCTTCATTCCTTCTTTCCTTCTCCAAAACCCCCCAAAAGCCCAGCGTGAGAAATAAACCCCTGTGCACTTACAGCACGCAGCTGAAACGAGTTCTCTTCTGCAGTGACGGAAAAAAGCTCCAAAAATCTCAGCTGCAGTTTTTTTACATCGAGGCAGCAGGAGAAAGAGAAGAAGAAGGAGGAGGAGAAGAAGAAGGAGGAGAAGAAGAAGGAGGAGAAGAAGAAGGAGGAGAAGAAGAAGGCGCTTCTGCTGTTGCTCTTGTTGCTGCTGATGATGATGAAGAGAACGAGCCTGAGGAGGATGCTGATGATAAAGAGATGACGGTGATGAAGGTCTGTGCGGTGATGAAACTCTCTCTCTCTCTCTCTCTCTCTCTCTCTCTCTCTATCTATCTATCTATCTCTCTATCTCTTCGCCACGCAAGATCGCGGTGTAGCTGCGGGGGAAAAGCGCCGCGGTGTCGCTGCTCAGTGATGCTCCACTCCGCCGGGACAGCGCGGAGCACTGCTGCTGCTGCTGCTGCGTGTGTGTGTGTGTGCGCGTGCGTGCGTGTGAGTGTGTGTGTGTGTGCGCGCGCGTGCGTGCGCCCGTGTGTGTGTGTGTGTGTGTGTGTCTGGGTAAAACCGGATGTGAAATAAGCTGTGACTTCATGCCAGGGATATATTTTTTTATTCCAGGACTGCAGCTTGGTGACTGATGTAACCTCTCTCTCTCTCTCTGTCTCTCTCTCTCTCTCTCTCTCTCTCTCTCTCTCTCTCTCTTTAAACACACCGTTTATTTATAATTTTCACTTTATAAACGATTCATCTCTTTAATCTCGAGCCCTCGTTTTGGCTTCTCGTGCCCTAGATTTGTGAAGGCTCTGCGATGAAGCACGTCCTCTACATAATCTGCCGTGTGTGTGTGTGTGTGTGTGTGTGTGTGTGTGTGTGTGTGTGTGTGTGTGTGTGTGTGATCAGTGTTCTAGAACAACTTGACGCACTTGATGCGTTAGAGAACTTTCCCTGCGTTCTGGAAGCCGGCGGGAGC
>JAKKZN010000015.1:22123151-22125651 GCA_033441825.1 Pangasius elongatus | reverse complement strand
GATTTGGACTTGCGATGTGCGGATGATACGGAGTGTAAACTTTACACACCTGATGATGGTGAACGTCAGCGCAGGACGCTCGGCGCTATGAGTCCGTCCCACTAGCGAGCTAACTGAAGAACTTAACACCAAATCATCTACAGATTAGATTCCCTTCAGAGAGTAATTACAGCTTTATGCCACGTTTTCTTTTCTCTCCCAGCTCCATTAGAAAAGAAAAAAAACAGCTACGGTTTTCTGGAATCAGACCCTGAGATCAGACCTTGGCTACGAACAGAGAAATGTGTAAAGGTTCGGTTCAAAATGGTGTATTCTGTGGTGCAGTGCTTGTTTTATTTAGATACAGTGGAACATTAATGCTCTAAAGTCATCGATGATCTCATTACGACTGCAAGAAGACTTCGCTCCAAGTGTTTAATAAAACTATAGCACAAAAAGTTCCATGGAGCAAGAACCAGAGCTGACAATGCTGTGCTCTCAAGAGGACCACTGTTTAGAGCTCATATATATATATATATATATACAGTTTACACACACACACACACACACACACACACACAGTACTGTGCAGAAGTCTTGGCACCCTATATATTTGTTACAGATGTTTATTTTCTACATTACTGATTCAGTACAGAAACACTCACAGCTCCTTTCCTTATAAACCTGCACACACTGCACCTGAGACACTGATTTATTTTTAAAAGCGAAGGATCATCACATTAGATATCGACTTTGTTTCATTTATTACTGTTTACTGCTCTTTATAGGATTAGTTTAATGTAGAAATGTTTAATTTCATGATATGTGAAGGCGTCTTTGCTCTGCAGCGTTTCTGTACATGGGCCTGAGCCCCAAGCTGTGTGAGTGATATAACCTGACTGTGTGAACGTCTCTCCTGCTTTTTGAAGAATCTGATGAATGTACAGTGTGTATGTGGAAAATAAACGGCTTCTGCTAAGAGAATTTGTCTCACTCGAGTCAGAAGTTCAGATTTTCTTCATTATTTCGGCGTTTTTTATGTAAACGCGACGCGCAGCACGCGGTGAGCTGGGTGTAGATCCACACCGGCACAGCGGCTTCTTTCACAGACAATCCTGAAGCCTCGCGGTGCGTCTGTGTGCCCGCTGTCCTGCTCCATTACACCACGCTGTGCTTTATTATCTGCCAACACTACGGTGGACACACACACACACACACACACACACACACACACACAGACTTTTATTGTATTGTTCCTCTTAATGGACCCCATGAATAACGCTGTGTGTAAATTCTACGTTCTCTCAGTGTGCACTTCTGGAGCCGGTGTGTTAGTGTTAATGTCTCTGTTCGTGTTCATGATCGTGTTAATGTTAGTGTTAATATTAAAGTTAATGTTAAAGTTAATGTTAGTGTTAGTGTTTCTGTTAGTGTTAGCTAGTGTTAGTGTTTCTGTTAGTGTTAGTGTTTCTGTTAGTGTTAGCTAGTGTTAGTGTTTCTGTTAGTGTTAGTGTTTCTGTTAGTGTTAGTGTTAGCGTTAATGTTAGTGTTAGCTAGTGTTAGTGTTAGTGTTTCTGTTAGTGTTAGTGTTTCTGTTAGTGTTAGCTAGTGTTAGTGTTAGTGTTTCTGTTAGTGTTAGTGTTTCTGTTAGTGTTAGTGTTAGCGTTAATGTGTCTGTGTTCATGATCATGTTAGTGTTAGTGTTAATATTAATGTTAATGTTAAAGTCTGTGTTAATGTTTCTGTTAATGTTAATGTTAGTGTCAATGTTAGTGTTAATGTTAGTGTCAGTGTTAGTGTTAATGTTGAGGATGCAGAAGATAGGGATAGGTGGAGAGTGATGATTCCCTGACCCCTGAAGTGAAAAGCCGAAAGAAGAAGTGTTAGTGTTAATGTTAGTGTTAATGTTAGTGTCAGTGTTAATGCCTCACCTCTGTCTCGCTCTGTCTGGCCTCTTCATTCACAGCCGACACGCATTAACACTCTCACACACCTCCAGAGTTTCTGACGGAGGACGTGCCGAGGCTCGCAGCACGATGACGCCGAATTAACACCTACAACACGAGAGTTAATTCTCCACTGTAGGTGTTCATTCACAGCCGTAATTAAAAACCCACAGTGTGTATTTAGCAGCCGCGGTGATGAGCTCACCCCAGCGAGTGCTGAGTGGACTACAGTAACGTGCTGCTGTGGAAACGCTAACGTATCGCAACGGTAGGCGGAGTTTAGTGTCATGGAGATAAACATCAGACTCTTCATCAGACTGAAGATCTCAAGGTGCAGTTCCATCATTTCCTTCACAATGGGTTTATTAACATTACTATATCAAAAACCATGACAGAATATCAAATATTAAAGATAGTGATATGATATGAGCAGCTTTATTCTTCCATTATGCTGAATCCTGCGCTCTGATTGGTCAGAAGGTGTTGATTAGTTTTCTCTAACAGCGGCTCTGACAGTAGCGCAGGTTTATATTAATGCGCTCGCTCTGATACGTTACCGTTTCTATAGCAACAGC
>JAKKZN010000015.1:22084769-22101437 GCA_033441825.1 Pangasius elongatus | reverse complement strand
TATTCATGCAGTAATATATTATTAATATACAGGACTCCTATTAGATTTATTTCAACACTCGCCATCTTCTCTTCATGCATCATCATATTGGTCTTTTTTTATTCGTAAATTGTTCTGAATACCAGGAACTTTCCTCACGTAAATATTGTTCTAACTTTTGGATTTATGACGCTTGTATTTTAATCTGTTTATGCCATCCGGCCTGTTAGAAGCTCACACACAGCTCATTTACACACTCGTACTTGCTGTAATTAGCTCGTGTCATGGCTTTTTGTCAATAAACACAGCTTCAGTGCTTCATCACCGTCCCTGCATCCAGTGGACAAGAAACAAGAGCACGAGCTGCTCGTAAACATGCGTTTTTTTTTTCTCCTGTCTTTAAGAGCCGAGTGAACAGGAAGTGCAGCTTTAACAGAGTGATGCGCTGGTGAAAAGCCATGCCAGGGGCGATGCGATGCTTTTATGAGGAAGAGAGTTTCGTCCAAATGAAGCTCACTGGAGTGGAAAGAGTTCTGTGAGAGATTACAGCTCTGCTCTCAGGGACGCTTTCACTGCTGATGCTTTTAAACATCACTGCCTCTTGTTCCCAGAGATATACATATATAGATATCAATACAGTAAAAATATGTATATGTTTACTATTTTACAACTCGAGCGATTCAGTTTGATTGAAAGAGTCATTAAGGTGAATGAATCGGTCACTGCGTCGTTCTCTTCTGCTGACGATGGGAAAGCTGAAGCACTACATATCAACACGTATCCATAATGATTCTTGAGTCTAACTATTATACAGTTTTATATTAAATGTTTATTTGTCTGTTTTCTTTTAAACGTCAGTGAATCATGTAAGTTGAATCAGAGTCATTTTGTTCATTCAGTGAGTCAGTTGATTCAGTGAATCCTTTCAGTCAGATGTGAGATTCACTCAAATGGATCATACTTTTCTTTCACCTTGGGGTTTTTCCATCCAAATGTTTTATGCAAATTAAAAAAAGACAAAATGTATAGTAGCATAAAAGCCTAAATATTCCCTAAAAAGGGTTTTGTCCTTGGCTGTGGCAGAAAAGACGATCTATCAGTGATGTGGAAACAGGTTTTTGAATAAATGTTGTAACAGAGGCGTTAAATCTGCTGGGGGTTTTTTTCTATAGTTGACGGAAACATAACTTTTGGATGGAAAATGTCCCTCAAAGAAGAAAACCAGCTAAGGATGTTTGCTTTCTCCACTCTCGATAAGGTTCAGAAGATGTGCAGGTTTCCAGAGAAGTGCAGAGCGGATGGAAGCAGAGATCCTGCAATCAATTCACTTTAGTCCTCACGCCACTCAGAGCGAGCGATTCGAGTCCATTATCAGCTTCTGCCAACAGCGTCCATTAAGCTAATGAAGCCGCTTTACAAGACACACAAACAGCCGAGCGGCAGAGAAGTGCCTGGAACTCGGGAGTGCACTTCACTTCCTGCTGATCGGAAAGAACCGGGATTCTGAGGAGCATCACATTAAAACGAATCGATTTTTGTCTGAGGAACACTTTGGGCCTGAAGGGCTTTACATCAACATACCTTTCACTAAAATAAAAGTATTATATGCCGTGGTTACCATGGCGAGATCTGCAACGAAACATTTACTACACAATGCTGTCATTGTTGTCAGATTAAATTTTCAGCTGTCGTATTGATCACGATGAACAAGAGGGAAGAAAGGGGGAAAAAGAAAAATAACTGAAAACAGCAACAGGTGAGCGTAATTAACTACCATGGCAACGGGGTAACAAGAAAAGGAAACAATGCCCATATATGGAAAGTAACAAACATGTCAATCATTTCATTATGTTAATTTAAACAGGTTGCTAGCTGACTATCTCAGATCTTTCCTGAGCTAATATACACACTCACATCGTGGTGTCCTTAATTAAATAATGTTTATAAAATTTGTGAGTTTATTATGCTAGTTCTGGATCTACCTACTGCTATTCCAAAGCTAGCTAAAGATCTAACACACACCAGATCTATTTTTACTCTAATGTTGTAGTGAATGTTGACCAAAATTGAACGCGGCTGAACATTTGAGGAAATACGAGGAGAGGGAACAGGTACCGAATCGTCCTGCTCCTGAAGTCTGTCCGTTTAGCGAGCTGTCAGAACTCAAACGCTAAATGGTCTACCAATCAGATTCCAGACTGTGGAGAAACTCCGCCTACCGAAGACGGTTCTAGCAGGAACGGACTCTTTGTTGATCCAGAAGGAGACCTGAGCGAGGATGACGGTCATGATGCAGGGGATGTAGGTCTGAATCAGGAAGAAACCCATCTTCCTCTGCAAATGGAAGTGAACGGTCATGACGATGTACTCGCCTGCGGAGGACAAACAGGAAGCGTTTAAACGGATGTCAGAGCCGCGATCCGTGCAGTCGGGAATCAAACCCGAATCAAAAGCTCTGTCATTTTAGCAGTAAGATTAAATAGATGAAATAAATTAAAATAAACTTTAATGTCATCCCATTCAACTTGAACAGTGGATTATTAGTAGATTTTATTATAGAAACACCAGAACACAATGTGCTTATGTGTGAATCATAACTTTTATAAAAGTGTGTATAAAATGATTTTAAAAAATCAAGCTCAGGCACAACGATGCCGAGAGACCAGGAAAGACCACACTGTAATTTCTGTATTTGGGGTAAAATGGAAGCTGAAGTAAACAGACAGCTACAAAAATTCACGTCACTGACGCCATCTTTAGAGAATATAGCCCCGCCCACCTAGAATAAATCAAAAAATAAAAAATAAATAAATAAATTCAGAAGTCTCTTAACTGAAAAAAATGAAATGTTTGTTTTAAGGTCAGCAGTAAATTCAGGACAGAAGCTGGAATAAGAATAAGAAGCTAATTCGGAAAATGAGCTGATGGAGGCTTTTACTCTGGAAGAAGAAGAAGAAGAAGAAGAAGAAGAAGAAGAAGAAGAAAAAGAAGAAGAAGAAGAAGGTTTAAAGTTTTTTTCTAGCTTTCAGTCTAAAATGTTTTGTGTAAAAGCAGTTTGCGTTCAGGTACGAGGAAAATAAAATGCTAATTACTCAGTTAACACGTTTATCTCCTTCATGGATGAACAGATACGACATGGAATCTTTTCTTCTTCTTCTTTTCTTTTCTTTTTTTTTGGGATCTTGCCTAAATATTTCAGCGGTATTTACTCAGCTCATAATTTATTCTGTATTTGAGCGAAACTGTGCATTCAGACAGGATAAGAAATAAGTTTGTCCAGATTAAACACTACAGAAAAGCTCAGGATTGGAGATAAACGTGAGGTAAACTGTAGCTTGGGTTTATTTCAGTAAACACTCGGTGTATTTAGCCACGTATATCAGCCTCAGGACTCCTGATCGCCGCGCAGCTCTTCGTGGTAGAAACCTGTCTGTTTTGTCACGTAAGCAGTTTTTTAAAGCACCATCAGCGTTTTGTCTCAGGAGCAGCGCCGGTTCGTTTCTGTCCTGCAGAATTAAAAAAGATCTATTTGTCGATAAATGGTTTCTTTACTTCAGCCCCCGCAGCACGTCGCGTCTCACCCGTGTTGGACTTGAGCTTTTCGCTGGACACCGTCTGTCCGATCAGGTCGTACTGCAGCAGGCTGGACGACTCCTGCGGCACTTCCACGGACAACAAGGGCCCTTTCTTCCAGGTGTACACGATCTCACTCATCGGGTAAGCGTCTGCGGCACAGAGACGCGAGCGTCAGAGCAGAAAGTCACGGACATTCCGAATAGCGTTTCATTCCTCAGTGACTGTAACATGCGGAGAGCTTTAATCAGACCTACAGCTGCCGAACTTCAGAGGGCAGGAGTGTCCGTCCATGGGGAAGTTTATGAGCCTCATGGGACACTCGGCGTTGATGGTTAATCTGAGAGAGAGATGAAGATCACAGACACGAGCACTTCATTCACGTGAAACACGTCGCTGTCGCTTCACACGCGCAGCTCATTGTACAGAGATCATCAGGGACGTCCCTCATTCTGGCATTCGCTTAGTTTCAGTGAATTATTAAATCATTTCTTGTTTATATTTATTTACACGTATTTCTACAATACATTTCTATTTTATTTCACTTTATTTACATTGTTAAGTTGGTGTGTTTTACACAGTTAGCTCTGGTACGATATTTCTATTTTTATTTTATTACTAGTGTGTTTCTGTCTGTTTCTTTTTACTGTTCATTGTAGTACTAATATTTCATCTTTGCTAATCATTACCTCATCTTATCTTGTCTTTACCTTATCATACCTTACTTTACCTTATATTATTTTGTCTTGTCATGTGTTATCTTATCTCGTCTTATCTTATCTTACCTTGTCTTGTCTTGTGTTATTTTACCTTATCATTACCTTATTTCACCTGACCTCATCTTATCTTGTCTTATCTCATCTTATATTTACCTTACCATACCTCATCTTATCTTGTCTTGTCTTATCATTATCTCATCTTATTTCACCTTACCATCTCTTGTCTTATCTTATATTTATCTTATTGTACCTTACCTTATCTTATCTTATCTTATCTTATCTTGTCTTATTTTGTCTTATCTTGTCTGTTGTCTGTTACCTGCTTTTTTCGCAGACTTTCACTTCTTGCTTGACATTACTCTGCTACATAATCTATTTTTTTAAATAAACTAAATTTTGCAAAATTACAGCCAGAATCCATATTATGAAAGTTTATGATGAGAGTGTGTATAGAGGAGTGTGTGATGAGAGTGTGTATAGAGGAGTGTGTGATGAGAGTGTGTATAGAGGAGTGTATGATGAGAGTGTGTATAGAGGAGTGTGTGATGAGAGTGTGTATAGAGGAGTGTGTGATGAGAGTGTTTAGAGAGGAGTGTATGATGAGAGTGTGTATAGAGGAGTGTATGATGAGAGTGTGTATAGAGGAGTGTATGATGAGAGTGTTTAGAGAGGAGTGTATGATGAGAGTGTTTAGAGAGGAGTGTATGATGAGAGTGTTTAGAGAGGAGTGTATGATGAGAGTGTNTGAGAGTGTGTATAGAGGAGTGTGTGATGAGAGTGTGTATAGAGGAGTGTGTGATGAGAGTGTGTATAGAGGAGAGGAGTGTGTGCTGAGAGTGTGTATAGAGGAGTGTGTGATGAGAGTGTGTATAGAGGAGTGTGTGCTGAGAGTGTGTATAGAGGAGTGTGTGCTGAGAGTCGGGTTGTTTACCTCATGGTGTAGAGGATGGTTCCGTTCTGCATGATGCGGAACAGCTTGTTCGGAGTCGTCATGTTGTGAGCGATGGAGCGTTTGCCGTTTCGGAAAAACGTATCCGGAGTCCAGATCTTGCTGACCATCAGGTTGTTGAGACGCAGGATCTCGATGGGACCCTCGAACCGCAGACGCTCGTCTATCCACGTCTGACGGAAAAACACGTCCATGGTGTACTCCTGACGAAAAAAACAAAACAAGACGTTTATTTATCCAGCAGCTTTAACGCGTTTAAAGCGCAGGTCAGTGTGATGTCCCGGGAAACACGCCATAAATCACTCACTTATCTTTCCTTTGTCCCCTTTTCTCACTTTCTTCTGCTCTTCCTTTTGTACTTTTCTCTCTATTTTAGTGTTGTTCTTTTTTCTTCCTTTTGCTCCAACCCTTCCTTTCTTTCTTTCTTTCTTTCTTTCTTTCTGCTTTTCTCACAGTCTCTCTCTCTCAGTCTCCCTTCTCTGAATTACTTTCTTTCTCTTTCTTTTTCACTGTTTCCCCTTTTGCTTTTCTTTCTCCTCCTTTTCTCTTCATCATTCTTTTCTCTCTCATTTTATACTTTTTTTGTTTCCTTTCACTCCATCCCTTTCTTTCTCACGTACTATGAAACATGAGAAATGCCCTGTGATCTCCACGATAACACAACAAGCCCAATCGATATATAAAATAAAAACACGTTCACACGTCTGGCTGTTTTTACTCACGCACCATTTCCACGTCAGACACGGGACCGAAGCTGGTGACGAAGATGTCGGTCTTGACTTCTGTGACGGGACCTGAGTACGAGATGATAAATCATTCCAGTTAAAAAACTATTTCCCTGAAAATACGATGCATGAGACTTCAGATTTGTCCAACATAAGAACCTGAGGTCTTCATCTCAAACATGAAGGTGTCCTGCGTCCTTCACAAAAACGTTTAATGGAGTTCATTTTTTAAAAAATATTATTCTTACAACTTCAGTCAACAAACTGAAAAACACGAATCGAAAAACTCACATAAATAAACAAGAAACTTCTATATACATAAACATAATATACACCCCAGCGCTGCTGAGTCCTGCGCTCTGATTGGTCAGAAGGTGATTAGTTCTCTATAACAGCGGCTCTGACAGTAGCGCAGGTTTACATTAATACACTCGCTCTGATACGTTATCGTTTCCATAGCAACAGCTCATTCACAGGGACGCGTACAGCGACGCTCCACTGATAATAAACACATTTTTAAAAAGTCATAGATATGGTGAAGTTTTCTTAAAGTAAGATGTTTATTTAGATGTTTACATCATAAACAAGATGTAAACATCTAAAACATCGAAAGGGAACGAGTGTTTACAGCTGCTGTAACGTAAGCGACAACAGGAACTCACTCGTTTCAAACAATAAAAAGTCTGCCTTCTCGTTCTTTAATAAATAATCACAGTCATTACACAGCAATCGCTGGTAAAGTGCTGCGGTATAAGAGGAATAAAACACTGGGGACCTGCTTTTATAGGAAAATAATCGCTTCAGCTGACAGAGTGTTTATTACTGACATATGACACGCGTGTAAAACGTCACAGGGTAAGAGACAATATTCAACATGAACATTATTAATATCCTGGAAAATAACTTTCGTCATTTTGTAACAGAATTTTTACACAAGTGTGTTTTCTAAACATCCTTATTTTGATTAATTTTGGAAAGTTATGTTAATATGAAGAAGAAGAAGAAGAAGAAGAAGAAGAAGAAGAAGAAGAAGAAGAAGAATGATGATGATGATGATGATGATGAGCTATTATAACTGTTATAACATGTTAATATGTCCAGCAGTCTTTACCTCCGAATCCGGGTCGCAGTCTGTTGTCGTATCCATCCAGCAATCTGTCCAGAATCCGTGTGATGTTGTCCAGATAGACTCGAGACTCATCCGGGCCGGATTTGGACCAAACTTTCCCGGCGCTGGACCCACGACACGCAACGGCACCACGTTATTTTAAGAAACAAAAGCGACAAAAGTTGTTAAAAGTCATTTAATAATAAATCAGTGTTTTCTGTGACTTACCATGAGAGCAGAATGAGAGTGTGTATGAGAGCCATGGCTGGTCCTGAGCGTGTGTGTGTGTGTGTGTGTGTGTGTGTATGAAAGCCTCCCTCGTGTCAGCTGGTGGTGTGTACAGCTCATCGCTCAGAGGCGGATACAGGAAAAGGAGCACGCTTTCTGCGATTTTTGTGCTCGGCTGGAGAACCTGGGCGTAAAGAAGAAGACCGTGAGTCCATTAGCTCAGAGCGCAGCCATGACGGCTGATCAGGTTATATCCTGATCTTATCCTCTTATTCCCGCTCATTAGGTTATAAGCTCTCCTTTACACCTTTAAGTTCAGTCTAAAGTGCGTCAGGCGTCTGTTTTAAATCCGTACCGTCAGGGTCAGCGTGAGTAAACTGACACCGCAGCAGTTTACAGCTATTTAAAGAAACTGTACGAGTTTAAAAAACATCTCACTNATAATTTCCTCTGAATTCTGTGTTCATAATGCATTATAAATACATTAATAGCATGTTACATAGCATAGCATGCATAATGCTTCATAGTGTTAGGCAAACACCTGCTCAGAGGTGCGTAAGCCTTTATACCACATGAATAGATGGCATGCATTATAGCATACATAACGCATTATAAAGCAGGGATATATGAACTCTGTACTCATAAGGCATTATAAATCTTTTTTCTATAGCATATGTTATATAGCATACATAATACCTCATAAGGTCTAATGTAAGAAGTTATGTATGAATCTTGCATTCATTATGCATTATAAATTTATTAATAACATCTTATAAGCATACATAATGCTTTATAGTGCTGGCAGAAAGCTTTTATAAGCCTTTATAGAGTTGCAAGGATAATGTTTAAAGAATAAATGCAATCATAACGCTTTATAAATTTGTTTATATAGCATACATAATGCCATATAAGCCTGTATGAAACCTCGATTAATAATGCATTATAAATGCATTTATAGCATCTTCATCTTATATAACATATATAATGCTTTATAATGCCAGGCATAAAGCTGTATATATATAAGCAGGTTTATATGAATCCTTTATTCGTGATGCATTATAAACTGGTTTATTATAAGTACACATGTTATAATGCATTATAATGCAGGTTATTTTGCATTAGAACTTGTGGTACTGGTACTAGAGCCTGTGTTATAGAGCATTATAACATATGCCTACTTTGTTTTATTATGAACAGATATTATGCGTTATCTGTTCCTGAGCACATATTATAATGCATTATGAAGCGTGACATCTAAATATAAATTCATATACTGGTGCTTTATGTAACCAGGGCTACTTACTGCGAATCTTACTGCAAAGGCTTATGTTACGCCTTATAAGGCATTATGTATGCTATATAACACATATGCTGTATAGACATTAATGTTATTGATGGTTTACACCATCGTGGTCTCACACTTTCACGTGGGAATCAATTTGCGTGACTCAGTTCGTATATAATTTACAAAGCGTAGTGGTTAGGATTGGGGCGGAGTTAAGGGTGGGATTAGGGGCGGGGTTTGGGGTGGGATTAGGGCGTGGTTTGGGTGGGATTATGGGTGGGGCTATCGGTAATACCTGGTTTTATTCATATAAAACAAAAGCTAACGTAGTGTGTGAACGTTAAACAGCGAGTGTTACTATGCGGAGGTTGAATCCTGATTCCCTGCTGATACGTTTAGCTAACTGACAGGCGGAGTCTGGATGCGCTCATTAGCATATTCAGCCACGCCCACCGAGCCAGTCTCAGATCAGTGAGTTCAGCTGCTGTTTGAGTGTTTCATCACTTATACATCCTGTTGTTGTTGTTTTTTCATTAAAACTTTGCTGGGTGTTTAATATTTCATGCTGTGATGATTATAAAATGTGCAGATTTTGGCGGAAGGTGTTCAGGAGGAGCTGCGTCTCTGCCCTGAGGATCGGTGGGATCTGTCCTGCTCGGTGTTTGGCTGTAGCTGTTGTTATGAACAGAATCTTTATTGTAATAAAACCTCACAGGACGATAAAACTCATAAAAACTCAAACGGTTACGAGCCAACGTGGATGGTGTATAATTGCCTGGCACGGCATGAAAGAGAAGAAAAAAAGACGGCGAGGTTTCAAACGTCGGCCGTCGGCCACGGATTCGTCTCCGTGAAGCGGAACCAGGACGTTTCCTCCATATTGCTTCACTCTGAGAGTATATTTGATCCCGTTCGAAGCTGATTTGCAGCAATTATGACGTCCCGTGAGCGCTCGTTATATTTACGCCCGGGAAAAAAACTCAACTCTTCAGATGAACTGAAGCTAAAAGCGTTAGCTGTGAGAAAATAGAGCGATATGAGGAGAGGAGCGTGATCTCTCCGGTAAATCCCCAAGCCAGAAACACTCTCTCAGGGTTTGTTTAACCAGCTTATGCTCTGAATTTGATCTGAAACGACAGCAGCTCCAAGAGAAGATGTCCTGAAACCAAAACTCAGACTTCTGCTTAAATATCACTGCAATAGGAGACGATTTAGAATTGAAAAAACAAATCAGCTGCTTAAATTAGCTTCATATTTATCAGCGCTGCCAAAACATACACTGCAGAAGTACTTTACTGATAAAGATTAAACAGGAACTAAACAATATTTCACTTTTCTGCTCAAAATATCTGATGAAATGCAAGAGAGTTTTCTGTAACATATAAAAAAAGAGATTTTTTCTCTTTTTCGTCTAGAATGAAAAGTGTGGTTTGTAGCGAACATATCATTAAGCTAATATGATGCTAGCTTGCTAGACCTAGCATACTAGCATACCTGCTAACCCTGAAATGAAGTATTAGTGTATTTAGTGTAATGAATGCGCTCATTACAGAAGCATCATTAAATCATCCACGTCCTGATGAAGACTCAGTAACGTGAAATTTTAAAATCGTCTGCTGTTTTATTTACAAAGAAAATTTAAAGAGAACATTTTGAGGAATCTGAGGGAAAAGAACTGCTCAGTCTTACTTCAGCTAAAACGGCTAAATCAAAACTCAAGCTAACGACTAAACCCTTTCATCAGAAGACTGGAGCTGAGTCTGAATGAGCTCAAATGCTCTTTACACGTTCTGCAGATGTACAAACATTTCTCACTTCGTTTTTTAATTGTTTTTATCTTTTCTATTTTTCTGATTTATTCTATTTTATATTCCTCTTTTTGTTTTTTTCTTCATTCACTTTCTTCTTTTAGTTTTATTGCTGATCTGAAATGATTTCTCATGTTAAGTTATTGCGGTGATTTTCTTTGCCACTTTATTTAATTTTATTCTGTTTTGTGTTTTTGCTGCATTAGAAAGCTCCTCAGAGGCCGTTTTATTTCAGATAAGCGCTATAGAAATATATTTTATTGAAATTTACATTTACATTTATTGCATTTGGCAGAAGCCCTTATCCAAGCAGCTTACATTTATCTCATAAATAAAACTTTATCTCTTAAACATTTTACACAAAATGTGGAATTCAGACTTTATAACTACTATGTTGTAATTAGGATTATTTCTTAATTTAGTCCCATGTTATTACACTTTATTCACGTGTTAGTATGCAGTAGTTAATTGTTTATTACACTGTAATAAGCCCTGTGGAGAATAAGGCACAGCACAGTGCTCTTTTATAGTCTTATATCGGAGAATTTCTTTCTGAAACACTAATTACTAATTATAGAATTATTTGAATTTGCTTGAATTACTTTCAGATTATAGAATGTTATAAATGTGATAAATGTAATTGAGAGTTGATTTTTTTTAATAATAATAATCTCCAAGCTTAATAAACGTATCAGTTCTACTTTTCGAACAACCCGTTTCCTTTCTGGTGTATAAATACGTGGTATTTCGTCGCTCTCCCTCATGCAGTGGTGTTAATCGCAGAGCTCGGGGTAAATATATCCATCGCACGAGAGGATTTTAGACCTAAATGGCACAGATTCAGGAAGCTGAGCAGGAAGTGGAGGCCGGACGCAGATCAATGAGAACTGGGAGGGAACCCAAGCCGATTTGGCGAGCAGAATGCAAACTCGCGGGATAAAGGTGTGCCAAACGGGCGCTAACACGGCCGACACCACGCTGCTGCGGCCAAATGTTTTTCTGTTCGCTCCGTATGGAGGCTGAGGCCCGATAAAACCACACACAGAACCAAACGAGGGGCGCGAACACAGAAATATTGTGAAGTCGGGGTCACGGGGTCATTATTGTGCTGATCACATAATTAATAAACCAACAGCATCATCACGCATCGTTACACAGCATTTTATAGAGTAGGTAAGTAATGAACACTGCGTGTGTGTGTGTGTGTGTGTGTGTGTGTGTGTGTGTGTGTGTGTGTGTGTGTGATGAAGCAGAGTTACTGTCATCACCCTGAAGTTGATTATTTTCCTCTAACAGCACGTCCCCAAGTGTTTTATTCCTCTTACACCACAGCAACTTACCAACAACTGCAATTCTTTACTTTACTTAAAGAATGACACATCACACTTTTTATCCATTTATAGTTACATTTAATGTCGTGAAACAAGTCAGTTCATGTTGTCGCGTACATTATAGCAGCTGTAAACACTTGTTCCCTCACCAGCCGCTCTTTATTCTCTCTCTCCAAGTTAATCAGACAAAAATAATAATCGCAGCTCGTTACATCACGTTACCGAGAAACCGCAAAGAAGCGTAAACTCCTCTGTCCTGAAGACGTCAGGAAACTTACACTTACAGCTTCACCTCTGACTGTTACAAAGCGCTGACACTGGAGACTCCTTCCATACATGTTACATAAACAGCTCCTTACTTTAAGGAAACCTCACTTCACTTTTTTAAAATCTGTTTATTATTAATGGATCGTTCACAATGCAAGAAAAACGATAACGTATTAGAGCGAGCGCATTAGTTATAAATAAAGCTGCACTACTGTCAGAGCCGCTGTTACAGAGAATTAATCAACACCTGACGACCAATCAGAGCGCAGGATTCAGCAGTGCTGTGGAATAAGTTACTGCATTAATGTCTTTGCTGCTCTCGGCCAATCAGAACGCAGAGTTTTAGAGTCCTGATTGATGAATAGAACATGACAGAAATGTGCTGTTTTCTTAGCAACATGGATTTTGAGCTTCCTGTTTATTTTTTCCGTGTTTTAACAGACTGTCTGTCGCTGCTCATCTGATTTCGGCGATGCTTCGCGTCCGTTACGTTTCAGCGTGTCAGAGACAATCCACACGTACAGGAGTTTACGCCTCATACATTACATTACATTACATCTCGCTTTTCTGCTTCTGCGCCTTATCACTCCGTCTCGATCACGTCAGGCCCCGATTTACTCATTTATTCCTTCTGTGATGACTTCATTTCCTGTCACATTTGGTTTGAGTGTGTTGTGAGCAGCATTTATGGCTGTTACACTTCACAGCTGAATTCATTCATCCAGTTCTCACATTATATATCAATTCATCTACTAATTTTAACACAATATACTGTAGAAATTAACACAATATATAAATAAATCCGCTCGCACCTGCACCAAAGAAATCACAGCAGATCAGCTGAGCTCACGGGACACTGATGGACGGTGTAGAGGGGTGCCAATACTTTTGCAGAGCAGCAGATGGTCCGTGGCAATAGGGGGTACATATAGAAGCATATATTAATGAATATTCGTGTGTATTAGGACCATTAAAACAAATCTCACTTTTAAAATAAGTTCGGAATTTACAGAATTGTTCTGCCTTCAAAGACGAAAATTCATTCAGATCTTTAAAATCTCTTGTTTTACTTTTAGTCACGTTAGACGTGTGTACAAAAAAACAAAAAACAAANAAAAAACAAACATTCTGGCAGAAAGTAACTTGTCTTTTGACGTAGAAAAAGTGACCTGACCCTAGAGCGCAGCATCTCTAACTTTAGACCTAATTAATATTCAAATATATTCGAATACTAAATGTTTTAAGTAACTGAAATTCAAATAAAATTCTAAACATATCTGACAGTCCTGGTGCACGTACAGTATGTGTTATTAAATACATAATTGTGTTATTATTTATATGTGGAATAAAAGGAATAAAAGGAATAAAACACTTCAGGGTGTTCTGTTACAGAAAAATAATCAGTGGTATCGTTTATTAAAGAATGACGCACAGAAGATTTTATCCTTTTATAGGAAAAGTTAAAATAAAATTGTATTATAAACATTTACATATTTTTAGCTTCTTTTGCCAATAATAACGTTAAAAAAAAGAGGTGTGAATAATGATCGGGGGCGTGGCTACAGCAGGAACTGGGGTAGAAACATGCGCAGGTTAGGGCTAGGTTTAGGGGCGGGGCTATGGGCGGAGTTATAGGCGGGGTTCGGCGTTTGTATGATTTCTTCCAACCTCGTTCATGACACATGACACTCAGTCATTCAATATAATAGACTTTTTTAATGAAACTGCATTCAGAGATTTCCTTTCACTTCAGATTAATCCGAGCAAAACACAAAACTGAGATCGGAGTATCGGAGTATCGGAGTATCGGAGTATCAGAGTATCGGAGTATTGGAGTATCAGAGTATCGGTGTATCAGAGTATCGGAGTATCGGAGTATCGGAGTATCAGCGTATCGGAGTATCGGAGTATCGGAGTATCGGAGTATCGAGCGCCGCTGAGCCGAAGTCGCTCTTTAAATAAAATCCATGACCGGAGTTGACGAAGCAAAAGAAAGTTGTTTAAGTCACAGCTGTTACACTCGTTTTCTGAAACACACACAGGACATATTTTGATGTTTTGATTGATTTCGCCCGCTGTAGCGGCGGTCAGTAAAACCTACAGCCCGCATTTCTCCGTACGGGAAACGCATCAGCGTGGAAAATTTTCCGTTATAATCTTCACCAAAAGCCAGCAGGTTTGTCTTCTCCTGGTCTGGAGGAGGCGAGTAATGAAGTGTGAATTCTGGATAACGAACTTCCTTTTTCTGGTCTTTATCTGCACCATGAAGCCGAACACGCGGCCGGTGCTGGCACGTGCCCGCTGCCAAACCCTAATCGATGCCAAACTCCGCGTCCAAACGCGTGCGCGGTGCCAGGAAAGCCGCGGAGAACGGGCAAAGCATGAAGAGAACCAGCGTGAGGGCCTCGTGACTGACGCAGCTTCAGGGACACAAAAATAAATACAACACAAATGCAAACACACAACAAACAGATGTCATGACAGTCTTTTTATTTACACTTTTCCAGGGAAAAAAAAAACAGTCCGGATCTATATCATGGAAATTCCGGCAGTTACAGTAATCTGATCCGTAATCATAACCAAACAGGCGGAAAATCCCGGAAATCTGTTCTTCCAAACTGCACACGCTGAGAGAAAGACAGGAATAAAAATAAATGGACTGTTTTATCACATCCTCATTAACATTCCCCACATCACGCTAGCACGCTAGCACGCTAGCGCAGCACAAGCTGTGATATCTTTATTTAAATTATAACTATAAAAGCTATTTTATTTACATTAAACACTTATTTATTTATATTTATTTATATTTATTTATATTCATTTACTGATTCAGTTTTATTAATTGGAAATGTTCATGAATATCCCTTAAGTTTATGTCAGAAAATAACCCATAAGGTTGCAGTGCAGCAAAAAATAATATATTTACAAAATGATTTGCTAATGAAAAAAACATAAACGTTGTTATTTGCATAAGTATTCGCCCCCTTTTGACGTGAAACCCCTGAATTAGTGCTGGTGCAAGTCGTTACCATCAGAAGTGACTTAACTGGTGGAATGGAGTCGAGCTGTGTGTAAATAAAGCGTCACGTGATCCTAATATAAACACACCCGCTCCTCATGAAGAGCAAGAAGTGATCAGAACAAGTCCAGGACAAAGTTCTGCAATAGTATTAGTTATAAAAATTAAATCCATTATTAAATAATCGAAAGAATACACACAGAGCCATGACTCCGCCTCGAGGAGACCGTCCACCAAAAGTCAGTGAGCAGGTAAAGAGGAGATTAGTCCGAGAATTAACCGAGAGGACGAGGAGAACCCTGAAGGAGCTGGAGAGATTCACAGCTCAGATGGGAGAAACGGTTTCCAGGACAACCACGGACTGGGCTTTATGGACGAGTGGTGAGAAGAGGAAAAAGCCACATGATTCAGCAAACGTGGAGAAAGTCTCTCTGTTGGCAGATTGTTGATGAATATTTTAACCTTACTAGAACTCTCAGAACTTTAAAATATTTAACCCTGAACCTCAGAACTTCAAACTACAGAGTTTCAGAACTTTAAATGTTTTTAATAATAAAACTTTGAACCATAAAACCTTGGAACTTAAAGCTCTAATCATTTACAGTTACGAATAGTTGTAACTAGGAACAATCCGAATTTTAATACGCAGAACCCTGAACTTAGGACTTTAAGAAACAGGATCTCAGAACTTCTTAGAACTTTAAACAACCAAATCTTGGAAATTAAGACTCTTAGAACATTGAAATGTGTGACCTTGGAGTTAAGAACTCTTAGAAAACTGTAAACTGTGGAACCTTGACATGTAATTCTTAATGAATATTAAATTTACAACTTTAAAATATGGAACCAGAATATCAAACTACAGAACCTCAGAATTAAAACCCTTAGAACTTTGAGCAATAACACCCTTGAGCTTATCATTCCTGAGGAACTGTGGAACCTTGATGCGTGACGTTCTCAATGAATATTTGTAATTTTACAAGAACTTTGGGAACGCGGAACCCTGAAACGTAGGCCACTTAGAACTTTGAAATATGGAACTGCAAACGTTCTTACTATGAATACTACGGATTCTTGAGGCTAGAAACTCCTAGTCATGGCCTAATGGTCTGAGAGTNACCACGACTGAGGTGAGACCCTTGAGCAAGGCACCGATCCCCCAACTGCTCCCCGGGCGCTGCAGCTAAAATGGCAGCCCACTGCTCCAGGTGTGTGTTCAAGGGTGTGTGTATGTTCACTACTGTGTGTGTGTGTGTGTGTGTGTGTGTGTGTGTGTGTGTGTGCACTTGGATGGGTTAAATGCAGAGCACAAAGTCCGAGTATGGGTCACCTTGGCCACAAAGTCACTTCACTTCACAAAAAAAAAAAAACAGTATATTTTGGAATTTTGGCAATTTTTGTAGCTGTGACATGATTCCGCATATTGACGAATGTCACACTGAAACAGGAAGTCAGACTCTCGTCATGTCGAACTGTCTGACTTAATTACACAACAGCCAGTAGTGTTCGAGATACGGCACACTGCAGAATTTAAACAAACAGGACAGCAGGTTAGCAAACTAGCTAAATACTGACAACAGCAAAGTTTAACAAGAGCTTTTTTCTTACTCTTACTGACTCTTACTGATTCGTCATATAGTTCTGGGACATATCATTTTTCCACGAAGTGTTGAA
>JAKKZN010000015.1:21957284-21970943 GCA_033441825.1 Pangasius elongatus | reverse complement strand
CAGTTTTATTTGTTAAAAAAGCGATACTTTTTATCCTTTTATAATTGCATTTAATGTTCATGAAGAAATTGTCACTTACGTTACAGCAGCTGTAAACATTCGTTCCCTCACCAGCCCTCCCCCCCTCTCTCTCTTTTTTACTCCCTCTCTCTCTCTTTTTCTCTCTCTCTCACTTTTACTCCCTCTCTTTTACTCTCTCTCTCTCTCTCTCTCAATGTCGGAAAACTTAGTTACAGCTTCACCTCTGACTGATACGAAGCGCTGACACTGGAGACTCCTTCCATAAATGTTACATAAACATCTCCTTACAGAATCGATTATACGGAGCGTCACTGTACACGTCCCTGTGACTGAGCCGTTACTATGGAAACGATAATGTATCAGAACGAGCGCATTAATATAAACCTGCGCTAAGCTGCTGTTATAGAGAATTAATCAACACCTTCTGACCAATCAGAGCGCAGGATTCAGCAGCGCTGGGGTGTAGATGGAGATTTAATAATAATAATAAGAAGAAGAAGAAGAAGAAGGCCCTAAAGCTACTTTGGACATCATGGAGATGTTTCAGGTGTAAACACGAGCACCTGCTGCCATGAGCATATACTTGTTTGTTTGTTTGTTTGTCACATGACACTCCGAACAGAATTCTGTGTTTTTATAAAGAGCAGAAATAAGAAAGTGTTTTGTTGCTGTAATATGAAGGAGCGCTCGCCCTGAAAGAGCTTTTTTTCCCCAGAAGAGAAGTACGCGGTGATTTATCCGTATTCAGCTCGCGATCAGGACGAAATCGATCTGGAGAAGGGAATGACGGTGGAGGTGATGGAGAAAAATCTGGAAGGCTGGTGGAAGATCAGGTAATTAATTAATTAATTAATAGAAACATCTATTTATTTATTTAAATTAGTTTATAGTTTGTTAAAGCATCTTAATCATTTTAATGACTTTAAGAATGTAATGTTGTGTATAAGTAAACCTCCGGGTGAAAATTATTAAAGATTTAATATTTAAATTAAAATAATTAAATATTAAAAGTATTGTGTTGTGTGTTTCGACTGTCTTTTACACTATTAAATCATTTAAATTTAAATTTATTAAATGTTTAAATGTGTAATTTTGACCTTCTTTTTAAGTATTATATTTGAAATGTATAATTATTATTAAATGTATTACCTGTTGTCTCTTTTTTTTTTTTTTTTTTTTTAAGGTAACAGATTAACCTAAGAGTTTTAATAACTGTGTGTTTCTCCCCGCGTCTGCGCGTCTGTGTGTCTGCGTGTCTGTGCGTCTGTGCTCGTCTGTGTGTCTGCAGGTATCAGGGGAAAGAAGGCTGGGCTCCGGCGTCGTATCTGAAAAAATCTGACGTTTCGAGCCAAAAAATGTCGTCGCACTCGAGCGCTAACGATTTAGACGGCGCGTGTAAACAACAAAGCAGCAACAAGGAGAATAAAGAGAACCAGAGAGAGAGATTCAGTCCCTTTAACGACAAGAAAAGTGCGTTCACTTCATCAAACAAACTACTTCTGTCTGTCTTTGTTTGCAACTATATCCGTCTGATAAACAACACTGTTTTGTTTCTTTTTTTCCTTTCAGCACAGTGTTAAATATCTTAAGTTAAATATAATTTATTTCTATATTTAAAGCCTTTTTCACACTAAACATCACTTTAGCGAGGAATAAAAGTCTTCTACTGTGATGTTCAAAAATGTTTTAGATCTTTTTTTTTTTTTTTTACTATTATACTATTTAATTTTATAGAATTTTTTAGTAGTTTTGATGAGTAAAATTTCATTAAATTGGAAAATTATTATAGTTATTATATTTATATTATTTAGTTAGATATATTATAGTTATTATTATAGTTTTTATTTTAAGACTATTTAATATCTATTTTTATCTTTTAGATTATTATTATTATTATTTTTAATCATAGCTGAGCTGCATTTGTAATGTTTGTACAAAAGTGGAATCATTATTACTTTAATAATAATAATAATAATAATATTTATTATTATTAATCTCGCAGAAGCAGACGTGCGTCAGAGACCGCCCCCACGCCGAGATCTTTCAATAGTAAGAAATCCTGAGATTTTCTTTATTACATTTTTATTTTTATAACTCGTATTAAAAAGAAAAAAAGTAAAGAAATAAAATAAAATAAAAGCAGTGATTTCTTTTCCTGTGATGGAGTCAGAGATCTGATTAGTGGAAAAGTCGTAAATCTCACACGTTTAAATCGCAGTTTAACTCTAACAGAGTTTTCTGACCGCGTTTTCTTTGCGTGTTTCCTGCTCGTTCTTCAGCCCCGGGGGACGAACCTGCCGAAGCCGCCGGTGCCCCCGCAGGTGGAGGAGGAGTACTACACCATCGCTGACTTTCAGACCACCATCCCTGACGGGATCAGCTTCCAGGCCGGAGTTAAAGTCGAGGTGAGATGGACAGAAAAAAAATCAGGAACTCTGTTTCTATTTTTTTTTAATACACGTATTTACCAAACTCCTCGTCCACTATTAATTAATTAATTAACTCACTAGTTCGTTAATTCATTAAGGAGAAAGAAGCAGAGAGAAAGTGACAGAACGAGAAAAAAATATTCTACTTGTTTCAGTCTATTTAACTAATTAATTAGAAAGATAAAAAAAATTATTCTCTTTTTGTATCATTTATCATTCTTTTTCTTTTCTCACTTTTCGTTTTCCCTTTCACTGTCTCCTTCCTCTCTTTTTTCCTCCTCCTCTCTTTCTCTTCTTCCTCCTGTAATTAGTAGTGAAGTGAGACGACAGGATGCAGACTGAGGAGTCTGAGCCGAGAGTCGCGTCCTAATCAGTGCTCGTCGTGTAATCTTCACTGTTTCTCCGTTTAACTGAGATGTTTTTATCCGCTCTATAACCTGGTAGGAGATCCGCCAGCATGGACCTTTATCCTTGTTTTCTTTGCTGTGTTCTCGCTTTTCCAGGTCATTGAGAAGAACTCGAGTGGCTGGTGGTACATTCAGATCGATGATAAAGAAGGTTGGGCTCCTGTCACCTTCTTGGATAAATACAAGAAGACCAGCAGCACTTCCAGGCCCAATTTTTTAGCCCCTCTGCCTGGAGAAATGGCTCAGCTGAAGCTGGAGGACGCCTCCGTTAGCAATCCCGGCGCAGAAGATACCTGGTCCAAACCTCTCCCAGACGAGCCGTCTTCCACTGCCGACTTCGCCACTCGTCCCAAACTGAGAGACTGGAAGTCCAACGCCGCGAAGAACAACTCGCCTTTCTCCGGTCCGCTGCCTCCGGCGCCTTCTTTGCCTCCCGCTGAGGAAAAACCAGCCCTTCCACCCAGGAGAGAGTCCATCAACAAGAGCCTGGAGTTAGAGGAGAAGCTTAAATCTGACGTTTCCAAACCACTTCCTCCCAAACCTCCGACTCCCGGTGTAATCGTGCCCCTAGTTTCTCCCAAACCGGCTCCGTTCAAATCAGAAAAGCCTCCGGAACCAAAGAAGGATGAGAAGAACAAGCCCCTGCTCTTGAGGAATGAGATGGGGTTGGAATGCGGCCACAAGATTTCCGCCAAGGAAGTGAAGAAGTTCAACCTGAAGCCGGTGCCCAAGCAGCCCCCGAAGCCCAAACCCGAAAGCCAAGAAGAGAAAGCGGAATCCGTCAGTCCCTCGCCTTTCCTGAAACCAAAGCCGGTCGTTAGACCGAAACCTCCGCCGGCCGCTAAACCAGAACCGCCGAGCAAGAGCGAGCTCGATATCACGAACCTGAGGAGCAAGTTACGTCCGTCTAAACTTCCCGACGCAGACACCAGCCAGCAGAACGGCACTTCCTCCAACAACGGCGAACCAAAATGTCCGCCCAAACAGCAAAACGGCCACGATTCCGTAGAAATCCCTAAACCGCAAACACCTGGTCCTAGAGAACCCCCTCAGAGGCCCAGCTCTGCTCCGAGACGACCTCCACCACCCAAGAAAACTTCAGAGCCAGAAACCAAACCAAGTCCCACAGAGATCAAAGCTCCCCTGAAGGACGTTCAGGAGAACAAGCCTGCCCAGGCTTCTCAAACCCGACCGCCGCCTCCGAAACCGAAAGCCGCCGCACCTCCGGCTTCCAAAGACAAAGAGAAGGACGAATCTCCAAAGGGGAAAGTTCCGGTGCCTCCGAAACCGCTGGTGAAAGCCGATAAACCGCAGCCGCCGAGAGACAAACTTCCTCCTCTGATCAAAGACCCGGCTAAGGAAGAGCTTTTCTTAGCCGTAGCGGACTTTGAAGGAGACGATCAAACTCCGGGGTTTAAAGAAGGCGCCGTCTTCGAGGTGCTCGAGAGGAACAGCACGGGTTGGTGGTTTTGCAAAAATGTAAGCGATGGTTTAATGTCCGAGGGCTGGATCCCTTCCAATTACTTAACCAAGAAACACTAGGTACCTTTCAGATAGCGCCCTTTTTTTTCTTTTTGTTTTTCCCCCCCAATATCTATTTAATTAGTCCGTGTTATTTATGGGTTCCTTTACGATCAAAGTCTCGTTACATTCCATTCTTCTGCGAGTTCGAACATTGTTCGTGTGCGTCGTGTTTTTACTGTCCCTTTTTTCAGGGACGTTGGGTGAAAATCTTTTTCTTTTTGTTGATGAGACACTTCTTTGGGAGAAAGTAACAAGCGCGTCACTCTGCTAAACCCGCATTAACTTTTTTCTATGCATGCTAACCAAACTCGTACTATTTTTATATTTATATTTATCTTTAACGCTATAACAGACTAGCAATATACGTATAAATGACTTCTTGCAGCCTTCTTGCTATCTATCGTGCCTCGATATTATTATATTATTATTAACAATACTAAAAGCCAAGTTCTCTGCGCTTCTATCCGTTAGCAAAAACGTCTCTGTGGAAGGCGAGTACAGTGTAGTGATCGTACAGAAACGTGGATTATAAACCTCGTCAGCCATTAAAGTTCATCTTTCGCAGGGAGAAATCAGCCTCGCGCTTCCACGTGCTACTACGACAACGCAGAAAACCTTTATAACAGTGTTTTAAAGCCTAAACAGCGTTTTTATACTTTTTCTTTGCGTATTTACCCATTTTCAATCCACGTCCAGGTGATTTTGCTGCGATGCTTCAACTTGCACTTTTTAATAGGGATGCATCGGTAACGATAACGGAGGAGTTCAACGCTAGAAAAAGAACCGATATAAACACAGCGAAATAAACTCTTCCCTCTCAAGACCCCGATGGAGTAATTACTCATTTCAATACCAGCGAGTACCGATAAACACGTATTCGAACGCTGTAGGCGGGGAAGAAAGAAAGTTAGCGATGCATCCCTAATTTTTTAACTTTAAGAGGTGAAGTTCACAGATTTCATTACTGTGGCACTGAGAACAGAACGACGTGAAAACAGAAAACTCAAGAAAAAAAAAACAACAACTTCTTAGTCCAATCATGAGCCGTTTTTTTTTTCCGCTGAAAGAAAAAAAAAGATCTAAGAGAAGGATTTTGATGAAACGTCGTCAGTTCTGTTCAGCAGTGTCGCAATACTGACAATGGTGCTTACATTCAGTATTTTATGATCATTTTTAGTGTTTAACGTGTTTAACGTGCGCATGCTTGACTGGTTTCAAGTATACTTTTTAGTGATTAACACTACATTTGTTTTTATTTTTAATTTTCTTTTTGTAGGTCTTGTTACGTTGCTTTAAAGTGTCGACTTTTTTGTGCTGGGTTTGCGTTCATCACACGAGAAGGGCGGCGTGTAAAAAGCCCGACGACGCTCAGAGTCGCGCCTTCACACAGTTCACAGTATAAAATAATAGTATTAACGGTTTCTAATTTTGTTTTGTTTTGTTTTAACACTAATATTTTCCCAAAGTATATATACGATCTCGTAGGAGCGCGTGACGTGTGATGAAGGGCAGTTTTAAAAGAGGGTATTTTCCAGACTATAAGACTGACTTTTATTGTGTAATTGTGCATTACATTTTAATTGTTGTTCTTTTTTTTTTTTTAAATAATTTTGTACAACAACAGAAACATGAAAATGGTGGCGGAAATCTCCAAACCGTAACGTGAGTGAACGTGAGTAAAAAGATTTAACGGCAGTCGCCCTTTGACGAAAAAAGCCTGGTACGTTAATGCGAGTTGCCAGTTTATCAGGAACTCCCCTCTAAACGTACACAAATGGTACGTTCCAACAGCATTAAATCAAGAAGACCGACGTTTCGGCATCACTTACTGAAACTTCCAAAAAAAAAATTAATAAATAAAATAAAAATAAAAAATTTAGAGATGAGACGATTGAAACAACAGAACTTAGTGACGTGATCGTTAGATTTGGATTTCTCATGTGGATTTAAAAAAAAAAAAAAAAAAAAAAAAAAAATTATGCCAAAGCAACAACCTCGCAGTGCAACAAAAACAAAAAATCGTGCTTTTGTGGAAATCGCAAAAAAAAAAAAAAAGAAAGAAAAAATCGGACCATGAAACGGGTCGGGAATCTCGACTGATCTAATCATTTCATTTCAGTCCCGTAAGCATGTCGAGTTCATTCCTGCAGCTTGGTTTGATTTTTTTTTGTTCTCACTGCTTTCAAAAAACAAAAAAAAGAGAAAAAAGTAAAACTAATAATGTACTTTCATTACACGGGGAAAAAAGGGCCAGAAAAGGTTTGCTATAGAGCGATTCCATAGAAGAACTGTTTTCGGTTCCTTTAAAAATTTGTTTTCACCACACAAAAGTTTTCTCTTTTTTTCTTCTCTGTTGCACGAACATAAAAAGCTAAATAACCTTCTTTAGAAATCCAATAAAAAATCATTCTTAAATGGCAGAATCTTTTCCAGCACTTGTGTTTTTAAGCGCGTGAGAAAGTCTACTGATTAATATTCAAATCCATTTTAACACGTAAACAGATTTCGGCTGTGACCCGGAGTAAAGCAGAATTAAACGGCCCTGGAGCTTCAGCGTGCGTTTGCTGCTGTTAGCATTTTCGATTTTTTAAAAAAAATTGCTTTATGCAAGAAGGTCGTGTGAAGTTTTGTTCGCATTAAAGAATGAATTATTTTCCGTGTCTCGTGTCAGAACCAAGCGAAAGCACCTGAGCGGAATATCCGTCACGCAGAACATCTGGAAGTGGCTGCGGCAGGTTATTAGACAGATGTGGCTAATAAACTGGCAACGCGGCGACACGTGAGAAGACGTAATCTCGTAAGGAGGCGTGTTTTATAGTCCGGGAAAAACCGGCGAGTTGCAGAGAGCTTTAACTGAAGAGAGCTGCTTTAACTGGTGGAAATACTGCAAGTGAGTGAGTTTTGGAAGAAAAAGGAAAATCTGCGTGATTCTGCACACGTTTCTGTCACACGTACACTACCTTTATTTTATTTTTTNTGCAATTTCTTTTGTTTGTAATAAAACCTAAATAAACATTTCAGATCAAAATCTGTTCAGTGTGTAAATTGTGTGTGAAGGAAAAGAGGGAATAAATAATAAAGTCGACTTTATTAGATTCCTGTACAGCGACGGTTCCTCATACACACACACACAGGAGCCGTTTACACCCTTTAGGTTCAAAATAAAAATAGCAGTTTAAAAAAAAAAAAAAATTCCCAAAACAGAAGAATAATAAGAAGAGGAAAGATCACAAACAGTGCAGTCAGATGGATAATGTTCAGAAAATAAACTGATTTAAATTAACCTTTGGGTTTGCAAAGAGAAATTAAGGCCTGGCTGGGCCTGATTATTTTCTCCACCATAAAATAATAATAATAATAATAATAATAATAATAAGGAATAAATGGTAGAGAATATTGCGTCAGGAAAAACGTATTGCACTTTAAAGGTAAGTGTCAGTGCTTAAAGAGTCAGTAAACAAATGAATAATAATAATAATAATAAACATTTTTATATTGCTGTTGGATAAAAACCTTCAAAGTTGAATTTTATTTCAATTAAATTCTTTTCTTTTAGAATGTGTGTTATAATGTTAGAGAATAATCGTGATGTACTGGCACACGGCTGAGCCCAAAAATAATTTTAGTAACGTAACATTTAAATAAAGTAAATTTAAATTTATTTAATAATTTTTTGGTAAACAACTCAATGCAGAGTGAGAGTAACTTTAACTTTTTCTTTTTCTTTTTTTTTTTTTTTTTGTTTTAAAGGTTTTCCCCCAGACAGCAACAGTCCTCTTTATTACATATTTTATACATATTTAATAATATTTGTATTTGCATATTTAATAATATATGTTAATAATGTCTCGTGTTAATAAGAGCGTGTGGTTTGTCTGTATTTTATTCGGTTTGTATCCAGTGTTGCGCTTTACAGTAATCTTGAGACACGTTTTGGTGCCGAAAACAAAAAACAGTAAATTCAAACCGCCAAAAAAAAAAAAAGTACCAATTTACCGTCATTTAAAACTAAAACATCTGACAAATATAAACGTTTATAGACACACAGGTGACACTGTTAGAACATAATATCTGCTTTTTATTTTTATATAATAGAATAATATTTAAAAGGGAATAGAATAGAAAAAAAAACGCTTTAAGCTTTTTCTGTACATTTATTTGGCAACACTAAATATTTTATGATTTGTTTGTTAGAAACGAAATAGTTTGAAGACAGGCTGATAAATAAAATCTCACTGACCAGAAATTAATAATAATAATAATAATAATAATAATAATAATAATAATAATAAAGCCTGATTACACAGTTAAAGAGGCTTTATTAAGGATTTTCGCTTTTAAATGTACTGATTTTCACCTGTTCAGAAAAAAAGATAACCTAAGATTTTTTAAAATATATAAGTATTTATATTTCTGATTTTATTTTAGGTTTTAAGACCTATCTGGGATGCATCATTTTTTATTCTATATTATTTAATAAAAAATAAAACAATTCAGGTTTTAATAATAATAATAATAATAATAATAATATGACGTGGAAAAAGAGGCGAGCGTGTGCGAATCCTGTACGAGTAAATGATGTACCTGGACTAGTGGGCGTGGCTAAAGAGGAGCACGGGGCTCGTGAGTGGCTGATGGCAGCCGGTGGGCGGAGTCCTAGGTGGTGGAGGAGTCTGAGTACGGCAGGAATTTGGTGTATCTGTTGGGAGAACTGGGGTTCACGCACTCCGAGTCCTCGCTCATGCGGAAGAAATTCTCCTGCTCGCGCTTCCTCTGGCTCAGCTCGTCCTCCAGGGCCTGACGACGACAGCGACAGCGGTTTAATAAACAAAAACTATTTATATAAACGAAAAAGTGTCACTACATGCAAAGCTAACAGACGATGTATCAGAGATTAAATCCAGAACCTTCTTGCGAGGTTGCAGCTGCGCTCTCCATTCCTTCAGCACCTGGTTGTGATGTTCGTCCAGCGTCTTCAGCCTCTGAGTCTCGTTTTCCACCAGCAGGTGACATTTCTCATTCTGAGGAAAGAATTTTAAGAGATTTTTAATTGTAAATATAAAACTGATAATGAGCTGCAAAAAACACTGCGGCGAATCCAGCGTGAACGTTTCTGCTGTGCGCTGCTCGTCCCTCACGCTAACGGGTGAACATGCAGGAAAAATGTGTTCAGGTGGAGCTTGTCTGATGACATCATCATGTCATGGTGTTAGAATATTCAAGAGAATAATAATTCAAGTGGATAATAAAGTACATGAAACGTGTGTGTGTGTGTGTGTGTGTGTGTGTGTGTGTGTGTGTGAGTGTGAGTGAGAGAGAGAGAGAGAGAAGAGTCAGAGAAAGAGACAAAGGGAAAGTGACAGAGCAAGAGAAAGAGACAGACAGACAGAGAGAGAGAGAGAGAAAAGGACAGAGAGACAACAGACACAGAGACAGACAGAGAACATGCAAAAATGATAGAAAGACAAAGTGTGCGTGTATGAGAGAGAGAGAAACAGTCAGAGAAAGAGAGAGACAGACAATGAGTGACAGCAAAAGAGCGAGAGCGACAAAGAGGTGAAGAAAAAGGGAGGGAGAGTGCTATTCAGAGACATGAGAGAGACACAATGAGGAAAAGAAACAGATTGAGAGAGCGAATGCAAGAAAGTGAGACACAGGAAGACAGTGTGTGTGAGAGAGAGAGANAGAGAGTGGGTGAGATAGGCAGAGAGAGAGACAGAGACAGAGAGGGAGACAGACAGAGAGTGAGTGAGATAGGCAGAGAGATACAGCATGAGAGAGAGTGGGTGAGAGGCAGAGAGAGAGAGAGAGATCGCTGTACACACCTGTAGTTGTTGGAGTTCTCGGAGGTTCCCGTCACACTGCCCGCTCATTTCTCTCATCTGGTTTTCGTGTTTTTGTTGCTGGTGAAGCCGCTCCGCCTTCTGCCTCTTCTCCTCCTGCCTGGCAAACTACACACACACACACACACACACACACACACACACACACACACACACACACACACACACACACACACACACACTTACTTCACCGTCAAAATTCTCAACCAAAATATAAATAATCCAAGAACTAGATTTAGTTTGCGGTTGTTCTGATGCTGCTGTGGTTTCATGCTGATTGTGTAAGTTTGTGGAGAAGCAGCAGTAAATATTAAAATGGCGGCGAATGGAGAGCGGAGGAGAGCGGATGGAGAGCGGATGGAGAGCAGAGGAGAGCGAATGGAGAGCGGATGGAGAGCGAATGGAGAGCGGATGGAGAGCGAGAGGAGAGCGGATGGAGAGCGAGAGGAGAGCGGATGGAGAGCGAGAGGAGAGCGGATGGAGAGCGAGAGGAGAGCGAATGGAGAGCGAGAGGAGAGCGGATGGAGAGCGGATGGAGAGCGAATGGAGAGCGAGAGGAGAGCGGATGGAGAGCGATGGAGAGCGGAGGAGTCTAACAGCAGCGAGGACACATCACGCTCACCTGCTTGACCCTCTCGCGGTCTTCTGCGGCGCTGCCCGTGGAGTTAATGCGCAGACTCTTCTTAAACATGGCCATGCGGGTTTTCCCTTCACTGCGCTGGATCTTCGGCAGTCTGTTCCTCTCCTGCTGCTGCCGCACCTTAAGCAGCTCGATCATACGCAGGTTATAACAGTTCATATGCTCTTGTTCCTACACACACACACACACACACACACACTTTATAATACTTCAGTTATCACCCTGAAGATGATTATTTCCCTGTTTCATTCCTCTAAAACCTCAGAAATCTGGTAACGATTCCAAGTTTATATTTATTAAAGAATGACCTGTAGTACTTTTTATCCATTTATAGTTACATTTAATGTTTATAATCAATATCTCACGTACGTTATAGCAGCTATAAACAGTCTTTCTCTCTCTGACACCGGAGACTCCTTCCATAAATGTTCCATAAACATCTCCTTACTTTTAAGAAAACTTCACCACATTTACAGATTTCCCTGTGAATGAGCGGTTACTATAGAAACGATAACGCATTAGTAGCTGCGCTACTGTCAGAGCTGCTGTTATAGAGAATTAATCAACACCTTCTGACCAATCAGAGCGCAGGATCCAGCAGCAGCAGCGCTGTGGATAAGCTACTGTGTGCTATCAGAGGGAGTAAAGCCGAGACCTTCTCGTGTTTCTTCAGCAGTTGGTGTCTCTGCAGGAAGTACTTCTCCTTCAGCTGCTGTTTGAGGAGCTGCCATCTCTCATGCAGGTTCTTCTCCTCCAGCTCCCAGATCGCTCCTTCCTTATCTAAACATCACACAGCACACAACATCTGCACACCTCTGGACCAGAAAAATGTTTCTGTTGCCATTAGATACGTCCATCTGCTGTCTTCCTTCCTTCCTTCCTTTTATTTCTAGCGCTAACGTTTGTGTAGCATTGCGTGTAAAATCTCACATTTCTTATGTTGGTTCATTTCTTTCCTTCGCTCATTTATTTCACGTATTCTTTTTTGCTTCCTTACTCTTTCTTTCATTCTCTTTGTTGCTTATTCGTTCCTTCCATTCTTTCATTATTTCATTTCTGCATATTCACTATCTTCTTTCCTTTCTTTCTCTCTTGCTTGCTTATTCCTTTCTTTCTCTTTCCGTCCTCACTTGCTTATTCCTTCCTTTCTTCTTTCCTTCCTTTCTCTCTCGCTTGCTTCTTTCCTTCCTTCTTTCTCTCTTACTTATACCTTTCTTTCTTTCTTGCTTATTCCTTTATTTCTTTCTTTCCTTCCTTCTTTCTTTCATGTCATTTAACTTTTTTCTTGCTTTCCTTGTTTTTAGGTCTCAGGTTTGTGAGTTCATTCCTTTTTGTTGTTCGTTTAATTCGTTTTGTTATTCTTTCCTATTTATTTCTCTTTCATGTCTTTTTTTCCCCTATTTCTTTCTTTTGCTTATTTATTTTTATCTATTTGTGTCTATTTGTGTGTGTGTGTGTGTGTGTGTGTGTGACTGACCTCTGATCAGCTGCTGTTTCTTTTCGAGACATTTGCGCTCTGCATCTGCGATCTCCATCTTGTTCTGCGTGATGATGCTGTTTAAAGTCGAGTCCAGATAATTACTCTGATCTGCTCTGAACTGTTCCTCCTTTAACACACACACACACACACACACACACACACACACCATATGGAGTGAGTGATGTTGAATTCTGGACTGTGATTGGTCAGAAAGTGCTGATTAACAGCCGCTAATTCATCACCTTTATTGAGTTCATTCTAATTTACTGTGATATTTATTGTACATAAATAAAACTTTATCATTATTTTATCGTTAATATAAAGCATCACTCCATCTCTACTAATACACAGACTGATTACTCCTTTCATTCTTTATTTATTTCTTATTCCTTTCTTTCATTAGTCCTTTTGTCATTATTCCTTCCTTTCTTTCTTTTTCATTCTTTCCTTTCCTTTCCTTCTCTCCTCTTGCTTATTCATTTGTCTTTCATTTTTTATTTTCTTGCTTATTCTTTTTTCCCTTGCTTGCATCTTGTACTCTCTCTCTCTCTCTCTCTCTCTCTCTCTCTCTCTCTCTCTCTCTCTCACCTCAGAGGCTTTTGTCAGCTGGAAGTCGTTCATGCGGATCTTTAAACTCTCCTTCCTCATGTTCCTGGGCATCTTCTCCACTTCATGTTTCACCTGGAAAAAACGGACACATCAGAACGTCACCGACACGTCAGAACGTCATCACCGACGTCATAACGTCGCCGACACGTTTAGGACTTCTGGGCTTCGGACTCGGAGTGGGTTCTAAGCGGACGTCGTGATCATGGTTCTGGTGTTCAGCTCGGCGTCTCACCTCCTTCTTGCGCTGTTTCATCTTGTCCTGGAACCGGTGCAGGTCTCGCTCCTGCTCCAGCCGGATTCGCCTCGTCTCCTCGCGCAGACGTACGGTGTGCTCCAGCTCCATCTTCTCTATCAGCTGCTTCTGCTGCTTCTCCAAGTTCTCCAGCTCCGTGTCGTAGTACTTCTTCTTCGCCTGCACACACACACACACACACACACACACACACACACACACCATGTTGTCCCAGATTAGACATTTCTGTACACACTGAAGTCTGATCAGTCTGATCTGATTACTGTATACATCTCTCTCCTGTAGTTTTCTTTTCCCCTTCTTTATTCCCTTTCTTTTTAACTTCTCTTTTTGCTTCACTCACTTTCCTTTTTAATTAAAAATTTCTTAATTTGTTTGTCACTTTCTCTCACTCTTCTCTTTGTTCATACCTCCCTTTTACTTTTTCTTCTTTCTTTCTTATCTTGTTCATTC
>JAKKZN010000015.1:21918292-21952182 GCA_033441825.1 Pangasius elongatus | reverse complement strand
ACACACAGTATTTTTCGTTCTCTCTGTATTGCTATAATTGTTGGATACAATTTTACAGAAGGATTCATTCCCTGTAAATCCCTATCCTCTTTCTCTCTGTCTGTCTCTCCCTCTTTCTGTCCCTCTTTCTGTCCCTCTTTCTGTCCCTCTTTCTGTCCCTCTTTCTGTCAGTTTGCTTACAGTTTGCTTGTGTGTTTACTCAGCTGTTTCTACAGACTCGTAGCTTCCAGCACTGCAATGACAACGAGAGAGAGAGAGAGAGAGAGAGAGAGAGAGAGAGAGAGAGAGACAGAGAGAGAGACCCTGAATCCTGTGCTCTGACCGGTCAGGTGTTGATTAATTCTCTCCAACAGCAGCTCTGACAGTAGTGCAGGTTTATATTAATGCGCTCGTTCTAATGCGTTATCGTTTCCATAGCAACAGCTCATTCACAGGAACGTGTACAGCGACGCTCCACTGACAATAAACACATTATTTTTAAATCATTTATATGGTGAAGTTTTTTTTTTAAAGTCAGGAGATGATTATCATTTACGGAAGGAGTCTCCAGTGTCAGAGGTAAAGCTTTAACTAAGTTTTCCGATAATCTTCAGGACAGAGGAGTTTACGCTTCTTTCTGGTTCTTAAATCTTATTAACGTCTAGAGAGAAGAGCGGCTGGTGAGGAAACGACTGTTTATAGCTGCTATAAAGTAAGTGACAACAGGAACTCACTTGTTCCACAGAACACTAAATTTAACTATAAATGGCAAATATATTATATACAACACTGCCTGCTTAGACTCTAGTGGAATTTATGCTGAGGCCGTGCTGTGCAGCACACACACACACACACACACACACACACACAGACTCTCCTCTGTTTGGTCATTTCCAGAGCAAATACCTCGACTCAGAAGCTCTACTGTACTCCTGGAGCCCCGCAGTCTGAACCTCCACCCACAACTCCATCAGTGCTGCACCTCCTGTACTGTTATTATTAACCCTGAGATTAAACACACTCTCACAACAAGCTTTAACCGTTTTAACACAATTTTCACTTCTAAACAGCGTTGTGTTAACGTAAATAAGGAAGTCTCAACGTCCACACGAAACAGCCTGAGTGTCGCAATTCGATTCTGTGTCTTTGACGTACTTCCTTCTGAAACAGGAAGTCAGAGTGACGGCGTGTCGAGGCGCTTGAACAGCCAATAGCGTTCGGTTCGAGTTACGCCAAGCCACACCCCCAGCTGATCTAAACAAACCTGTCAGTAGCTGAGCGAAATATTTCTCAGTCCACTTCAACCAGGACGACTTTAATCCTCCACAGCGACATAAAGAACGGTGCGTAAAGTCGGAATTCTCCATCAGTCTGAGGTACCGACATTACGGCATCGATAATTAAACATTCCTCCAAAAAAGGCACACAAACTCGGGGGCGGGGTTTATGTTCTAGAGAGTATTTAATTGGACGAACACAAGACTAGTACAGGATGTGTCATCCAAGATCTTTTCCTGGAAAGTGACAAGCTGTAAAATTAAAAACGTAAATATCTCCAAAACTATTTTTCGTATATAAACACCCGCGCGCACACACCCGCGCGCACACACCCGCGCGCACACACTTACCCGAGCACTGCCAGAGTCACAGTCTCTATTCCCCGTGGAGCTCAGGCTGATGTTGAGGCTCTCTGACGCCTGACTCCCCGAGTCCGAGCGCCGCTTGTTCACGTCAGCGTGAGGCAGAATGTCCTCTTCCTGTTCACGCTTTTCGCACGTGCTTCCGCTCCGCACCACCAGGGGGAGACTCTGTGTTTCGCTCTCGTCCTCGGCTCTGCCCTCCTGCTCCTCTTGGTCTTCCGGCTCTGCCGTTTTGAGGACGGGGAGCAGCGACGGCGGCGGCGGCTCGCACTCGTATTCCAGAGACTCCGCCCCTTTTCCTTCTTCCTCCGACGTTGGTGTGCTTTTTCCGTCTTCGATCCCCGAATCCGAGCTGGAGGGTTTGTCCCGGTCCTCGTCGGAGAGCTTTTTCTCCAGTTTCAGCGGCTCGGAGTCGATGGGGCTCTCCGGGAGAGGCGTTTGGTCGCCTTCTAAACTGGTCTGACTCGTTTCTGAGGGATCTTTCCCCGGAGGCTGGAGGAACGAGAGAAAATATCAGCTATGATGGGTATAAATGAAACGTCAAAACTTCCTCATCGCTTGAAACTCTAATTTATGCGCAAAACTTGTAAACAAGCGAAAGCAAAATGTCAAAATTCCAAGCGGCGTATTTGAGTGGGCGGGACTTCAGAGTTCGGGTTCATCACAGATTGATTGGTTTGTGAAAAATGGAGAGCATAAAAAAAAATAAATAAATATAAAAAAAAACAAAAAAAAAAAAACACATGGAATCACATCAAGTGTCTCTTTCTGGACAAAGACGGATGTTTTTTGTCTTTAGATGTTATTAATAGACACGAATCATACACTATCTGAGCTAAAAAAGTTTAATACAAAAAAAAAATAAATAAATAAAATATTTATTCCTTTTATTTATTTTTTTTAAATGAAAAAGTCAGGAACCGATCAGAGTAAGCGTACATGCACTCAGTTTTGTATTTATTATTTAAAGCACGCTCTACATTTGCGCCTTTACTCTCTGTGGATTGCGGGTTTTCCCCGACGTATTCCCGCTGCTTCCTGACTTTCCGGACACTCGGTATTAATCGGAGTGTAAACAGCAGTTTTAAGGGCTTTAAGGACGTTTAAGGAGCCGCACAGATCGATTATTCCGCTGTTTATTAGAAACGAGGGAGAGGAACGGAGGTAAAGTGCTGGCATTGTGTTATTGTGTGTGTTTTGTTTTTTTTTTTTAAGTCAAGGTTATTTCTGAGTGAAATGCCAGCCAGATTTAAAAATAGCGCTTTATACAGAGACGCCGAGTCGGGTGTGACGAGCAATAATTCAGGCAGAATAGGTTAAAGGAAGTGATACACAATGAGAGAGAGAGAGAGAGAGAGAGAGAGAGAGAGAGAGAGGAGAGAAGGAGAGAGAGATTAAGTAAATGTATCTTCAAACGAATTGGCGTTCTTGGTTGATATAAACGTGTTCACGCTTAACTCATCATTTAGGGGGAAAAAAAAAAAATCCTAATCTGACCTTTGACCTCGAATTAACCAGGTCTAATTCAGCACTTCAGACTCCCAACAATCAACTCTGACACAATTATTAATTTTTAAATAGCAAACTTAATTGTTTATTTCTGTTTATTTATTTATAAAATCATGCCACTTGATCTGGATCACTGATAGAGCTGGGCGATGTGATGACATCATATCGATATCGTGATAAATTGTGTCACGATACACTTCTCCGAGGTATCACCTGTATTGCGATATCTTTAAAAAAAAAAATGTAATTGTTTTTTAATTAAATTAAAATTGTTTTTTAATTTTAATTAAAGGAAATGGTAAAATTTCATACTGAATCTTTAAAACTGTAACACCTTTTTTTAAAAAGATTTTCTTTCTTGTTAAATGTGTAAACATTACATTTTTTAAATTAATATCTTATAATAATTTATTTTTCTAGACATCATCAGATTTAACCTTTAACAGTTGTTCTGCTGGCAGTTTGTTAAACCTTCATATCGTCAATCGTAGAAATGTCTTGGAGTATCGCGATATGATATTTCTGTCGAATCGCACAGCCCTAATCACAGACCCCAGACACTCAGGCTCCTAAACAGCTGATCTGAAGCTCAGCTCCAATCACCCTGGAATGTGCTGTTCAGCAATTTTGAAGCTCAGCCCTTTGACCTCAGGTGAAAATCCGACTCCTATAACGACATCGTAATCAGAAATCCTGAGTCCTGCAGGTCTGAGAGATCTTAGACTAAAGAATCAAATCCTTACAGCCATGAAGACTTCAAGTTCATCAATTTTTTAACCTCCGGAGTTTTTTATTTTTATTTTTTTTTTTTTATAAAAACAATGACCTTTCACTGAGCTGACGCAACACACCCGGGAATATCAGTGAGTTTGGAACGTAGACTGTTGGACATCAGCTTTTGATCCAAATTCCCTCCAGACGTCTTTTTTAATCACTGAGTAAATTTGGAACGCTGACCTCTGATCCTCAGCGTCTGGTCTCAAGCCAAAGCCACAAGTCAGCGCACTTGTTTTGGGAATTGTCTGATCCCTACTAGTGGATATGGAACAGAAGCAGTGTGTGTGTGTGTGTGTGTGTGTGTGTGTGTGTGTGTGTGAGAGACAGAGACAGAGACAGAGAGAGAGGGAGGGAGGGAGGAGCACTTACAGCCGTGACGTCGTGATTCTCGTCCTCGTCCGCTTCCTCGTTGCTGTCCTCTTCCATCTCCTCAATCACTTCAGCTTTGGCTTCAGCCACCAGCTCCAACAGAGGACGATTCGTCTTCACCGAGCTCACAAAGGGGTGCTGAGGGACACAGAAAGGACAGAAGGAGGACAGAAGGAGGACAGGGTTTACATCAGGAACACAGTCAGTGACCCAAACCGCAGCCTACACAGACGGCCTCGTCCCAAATGCCAGGTCTCAGCGAGGTCTTAGTCAGCTCTTAGCAAGAAGGTCTTATCCAGTTTCTCAAGTCCTAACCAGTTTTTAGGGGTTAGGGTTAGCCTTTGTCTGGTCTTAACCACTTCCTATACCAAGTCTTAGCCAGTTCCTAGCCTTACCTTTGCCTGGTCTTAACCAGTTCCAAGTCAGGTCTTAGCCAGGTCATAACCTGAGATGAATGAAGGCAGCCACCACATAATTTCAAACTTCCACATTCAGTACCCATAAGCTAAAGGATGCATGTGACTGAACAGCGTTAGCAGTAAACAAACACCGGCGACAGCATGTGGGCGGAGCCACTGAGGACGTCACGAGTTCTTTTTATAAAGGGAAATCTCCTAATTGTCCAGAACACGCAGAGTGAAATCGGCTCGGGTCAGCAGAATTAATTCAGGGTGTGATGAAAAACAAGGCTCAGTTGGTACACAGGTAGGAGGCAGAGTTACACACACACACACACACACACACACACACAGAGAGCTGTGAAAGCAGAAGTGTAGCGGAGAGGGGAAAAATAATGTTCATCCATTATTCATCGCCTCTGCACGCGGGCTAATTGAATGAGTCCAGCTGGCGAAGCTGAAGCTCATGCGAGAGAGGAACATAATGAGACCCACAGGAACCTCAGGAACCCTCACTGCTCACAGCTCCACCATCTTCACTTCACTTCTCCACTCACTCCACTTACACTGATCACACAAACCGGGAAAATAAAATACAGCAGATCAGACGACGGTACGAGTTTATCCTCAGACTGCGTCACAGAAAATGTACAGAGAACTGAATTAATAAACTCATTCTCTCTCTGAACCTTTAACCACAAAAATGAAGAAAGATTTATTTTGTTTGTTTATTTTTGTTTGTTTTTCAGAATCAAAATAATCATTACAAACCTGGCTGCAAATTTTACTTCTAATACTAGAAACAATTTTTTTTATTAATTTTTATTACAGAGAGAATATTTTAGGTCGTTTTAAAGCTGAAAATGTTGATGTTGGGGAATAACGTTAGAGGAAAATGCAGCTCTCTAAACAGGAAACCTGATGCTTCTGTAAATGTTTTTAATTTTTAAATAATAAATAAATAAACAAACGGATAAATAAATCAAGCCGCCTGTAAGGGCGGGTCTGTACTGAGTGAGCAGAGCGGGTTCGGAGGTAACGGGTTTAATGGACGGCGTTTTGTGCTGAGAGGAAACCACATGATCACTTCCTGTTAGCCTTCTGCTGCCTTCTGAAACGCACACAGAGGAAACCCTCACGCTGAGCCGCTGCTTCATGACCTACTTCCAAATCAAGACGTATTTATCTCCTCTCTGCCGTGTGAAGGTCGCGCCTTCAGTGCTTCATGACGCTGACGTAGCTAACGAGTTACAGACGATTATGGCCACCAGTTCAGCTTCGAGAATAACGCATGTGTCAGGGCGCATTCACACCGTACAGACCGCTCATCAGAGCGAGATTAATGCTTTGGGTACATTCTGCTTTGGTTTCACACTGCAGAGAAAGAAAGAAAGAAAGAAAGAAAGAAAGAAAGAAAGAAAGAAAGAGAGAGAGGAAGGACAGGTAGAAAACAGAAAGAGAGAAAAAGAAAGTGAGAGACACAGAAACAGGTCAATTAATTAAGTGAGCAAGAGACAAAGAAAGAAAGAAAGAAAGATATAAAGAAAGAAAGAGACACAAATAGAGAAAGAAACAGAGGAAGAAAGATAGATAGACAGACAGTCAGATAAAGTGAGTGAGAAAAAGAAAGAAAAATAGAAACAAAGTCAGAAAAAAGAGACACATTAAAAAAGTGAGTGAGAGAGAGACAGAATGACATAGATAAAAAAAAGACGGAGAGATACAAATAAAGTGAGCGAGAGAGAAGCAGAGAAAAACAGACTAAGATAGATAGATAGATAGATAGATAGATAGATAGATAGAGTGAGTGAGAAAAGACAGACAGAAAGAAAGAAAGAAAATTAAACATGTATATAATCCGACACCGGTTTGTTTGTTCCTGACTGAAGCTGTGAAGTGTCCGAGCTCAGGTGTGTTCACATCAGGAACACACACACACTCACACACACACACACACACACACACACACACACACACACACACACACTCACACACACTCACACACACTCACACACACTCACACACACTCACACACACACGTTTACCATCTGTTAGCCTGTCCCTGACCGCGGTGTCCCGTCATCACACAGTCCTGTTAACACTCTACCGTTACACACACACACACACACACACACACACACACAGTCTGTTTCACATTCAGCAGCTACGTTCACTCGTCTCTCTTTAATTATATTTCAGAGTGGAAGGAGTCTCCAGTGTGAGAGGTGAAGCTGTAACTGTAAGTGGAGGAGTTTGCGCCTCTTTAGCGGTTTCTCTCTCTGTGTGTTTTTTCTCTTATTAACTTCAGAGAGAGGACAGAGAGACGCTGGTGAGGGAACGACTGATTATCGCATATCGAAGAGTAACTCCGCCTCCTCCATGTTACTTCTGTAAACAGAACAAAGCGAATGGGAATAAAAAAGTGTCTCCTTTCTTCTTTCTCTCCTCCTCACAGAGAAAATATGCAAATTACCATCATTCCTTCCATCCTCCAAACCTAAACAGGAAGTGATGACGCTCCCTTTAACCAAACCCAAACTGGCGACTGGGACTCAAGCGCATCGAACACACACACGCACGCACGCACACTGCACCTTCCTTTTCTCCCCCTTCATTCAGCACAGTGTGTGTGTGTGTGTGTGTGTGTGTGTGTGTGTGTGTGTGTGTTTATACCACACCATCGTAAAGGGAGTAACACACTCACCTCGAGGAGCTGAGAGGCTGACGGACGCGACTCGGGATTCTTATCCAGCGCTCGTTTCAGGAAATCCTTAAAGTTGGTCGACCTTCAACACACACACACACACACACACACATTAACAGAATGATTTGTATCACACTGTAGACAATAAAGAATTATAACAGATTATTACAGAACTACAAAAACACACTGATTATTTTTTATTTTATTTCTAAGGTATAATCCATTAAAGGCACCGAACCCCCAACTGCTCCTCGGGCTGCCCGCTGCCTGGGTGTGTGTTCACGGTGTGTGTGTGTGTGTGTGTGTGTGTGCACTTCGATGGGTTAAAGCACAAATTCCGAGTATGGGTCACCTCACTTGGCCACAAGTCACTTCACTTCACTACATACTGAGCCACTGCAGGTTTTGGAGGTTCTGTGTGTCTCACCATTTGGACGGCTGGTCCAGTGTGGGAGGTTCTGACTTGGCGATTTTCAGCAGGACTCTCATGGGGTTGAGTTCGTGGTGCGGAGGTTCGATCTGAGCCAGCTCGATCAGCGTTATTCCCAAAGACCAGATGTCCGCTTTGTAATCGTACGGAGCGTCCTTCGTGGTCTCGCACATCACGACCTCGGGAGCCATCCTGAACACGCGCGCACACACACACACACACACACACACACACACACACACACACACACACACACTTATAACAACTACACTCTTTTCTTCATCCAGTACCTACAGTATATGACGTACTGTACGTGAATTTACAGACATGCTGCGTAGACTGAAGTGCTAATGATCTGATCTGATCTTTTCGCTGCACCTTACTGCTTATCGCACAAATTTTTTTACACTCTTATGATAATAGAATAATATTAAACTGATAACCTGCTCTCTCTCTCTCTACACTCGTCTGATAATAATCTGTCCTTATCTCTCTCTCCTCTACTTGTCTTTATTCACTGGACCAAAGGTACACAGCTGTTTTTTTTCCCTCAGGAATCAGAGGTCAGATTGCGCAAGCTCCGTCAATCAATGATTACACCGAGACACTCGCCCGTGAGCCGATACACCCAGAGGACGTCCGTTTATCTCTTTTATCGTTTTAAAATACAGACGTATAAATGGCGTACAGTTAAAGACAGATCAGCACGAGCTGTAAAACTGGTTTAAATGAAAACTGAAAGGACAGAACGATGTTCCACACACTGATTTACACGCTCCAACTTAAACTTTAAGGCTTAAATCTGCCGAACAGACAGCAGGTCACACTTTTACGATATTAAGACAAAACTCCACCTGTATTGCTTTGCATTTCAGAGTCTTACAGTAAACTACATTTATAGGATTTATAGGATTTTTCTATCTTTATGGGATTTCCTTNTTAGGCGTCACGTGACAGGCGTCCTCCGACTGGGACAGACTTTATCTCAACACCAGAGATGACACCAGTGAAGCGAGCTAACAAAAAAAGCAATTAACAGCAATATCTCAGCATATATATTACATCAGGCTTCATCATATAATGGCCTGAGGACTTATCAAGGCTTTCCTCCAACACATTGTTCCAGTTATGTTAAAACTGTAAATAAAATTTTAAAAAAAGGTTACAGTACTGACTACAGTCCTGCTGTCAAGACCTACGTGGACAAAAATACGATCATTAGCTAATAGTTTCGGGAAAGAAGTGAGGAGGAAAAGGTACGGACATGCAGAGGCACATCTATAGAGTGGCACTTCAGTGGAAACAAGCAAACAAACAAATAAATAAATAAATAGTACTCACTAAGTAAATATGTGAAGTCAGTATGCTAAAATATTTATGATGTTAACATTCAGCTCTGCTTTTCCCGTAACCTTTGTATTTTTCTAATACAAAATATGTACATTAGTAATATATGAAGCGTGTGAAGCACGGTGGTGGGAGCATCACACGGAGTTATCCACGGCCGCTTCTCTGACTAATCCCCTCTTCACCTGGTCACTGACGTTCAGTCTACAGCCTCCTCATGGGCACAGCTGGGTCTTACTCTATCTGTTTTTTTTGTTTTGTTTTTTTAAATAAATAACAGATTTAATGACGCTCTGCGGGAAGTTCAAAGTTCAGGATATCTTTTATAACCTGATAACCTGATTATAACGGACTTTTCCAGAACGTTGTCCCGGTTTGGATCACCCGTCGGTCTTCATGATGCTGTCGATGACGTTTTAGATTAAAATAAATAAACTCAAGGTTAAGTCACATGACACTTTAATGACGCACAAGTCGTCTCCCTTTAACTAATCATGTCACTTCATCACAGCAATTACGATGGATATTTAGGCGCTAACAACTTTATTGTTTCTTACTTGTTAAAATCTTCGTACTATATTCATTTATATTCATTTTTTCCATCCTGAATTCAGTATTATGTTATTTTGTGTACATTAGATTGTGTAGATTGTATATGTTTAAATTAAATTAAATCTGTTCCAGGCTGTAACACTGCAAAATGTTTAATATATCAGGGAGTCTGAGTCATGTGACTTTTTCCCCCCTGCTGTAGCGGTGTAGAGCGAGTCCATGTGCAGCGAGCACGAGTTCACGGGTCAAACATTAATCAGAAAACACGACAAACGACACACGGAACGAGAAGCTCAACGAGCAGCAGGAGTTTAAAATCGACCCCTGAGCTCGGCGTCGCGGGGAGACGCGTCGTGAGCGCGGACACGGCGTGGAACTCTCTAGCGACGCTCACCAGTATGGAGTCCCGATGAAAGAGTCTCTCCGCTGCAGGGTTTTGGTGTTTTTCGCCGACACGCCAAAATCAGCTGGAAAAAATAAATACATTAAAAATATAAGCCACAGAGCGTGAGACAGATTGATGCAACAGTACAGAAAGTTTATTAAACATATTAAACATATATTACTGTACATTAATAATAGCAGAGTTTTATTTTTACAGATCTTCAAGCACTAATAACTAATTTTAATCAGAATATATTGGTATAAGCATCTTATATATGTTATATCTTGTATAAGTAAAGGAAATAAAGGTTTGAATGACAGGAATCTTCTAGAAGAAACTGTATATGTGTATTAAACCTGCAATTTATTCCGGTTTATCAGTTTAAGTTAAATGTATAAATCATACGCAGGCGAGTTAAGCTTGTTAAATGTGTACCGTGCTGTGTATAACAGGGGTGTGTGGCTCTAAGCTCGCTGCGCGGTTCTGCTCGGCGACGGCGGTAACAGAAGTGAGTTTTGTTCTACTTCTCTTGGCTTGACATTTTGAAAAGCCATTAATGAGCGCAGAGGGATGAAAGCGTATCGCTTCGGCCGGGTGCCGCGCTTACGGCTGCGTTTCAAACCGCATCACTGAACTCGGTTTTGTCTTTAGGCTGAGTTTCGGTCCTGACGCGAGAACAACGGCGAAAAAAATGAAATCGGAACTGTAGGGTGTCCGCGACTCTCACAGAAAGCCTACGCTGAGAGTCGAGCCTCACCGTGCGTGGATTATTTTCCAATAACAGCACATCCACACGTGTTTTATTCCTCTTACACCACAGCAACTCACAAAATTAACTACAAAGAACTCTGTCGGAAAACTTACAGCTTTACCTCTGACTGTTACAAAGCTCTGACACTGGAGACTCCTTCCATAAACGTTAAATAAACATCTCCTTACAGAAAACTATTTATCTGTTTATTATCAGCAGAGCGCACGCTGTGAATGAGCTGTTACTATAGAAACGACAGCGTTTCAATACAGAGCGAGCGCATTAATGTAAACCTGCGCTACTGTCAGAGCTGCTGTTATAGAAAACTAATCAACACCTTCTGACCAATCAGAGCGCAGAATCCATCACGCTGTGGTGTAACAGAGTATAACAAGTGATGTAGAAGTTATAAAGTCTGACCATTGTTATTTTATTTAGCATTAAATGCTCTATTTGTCTATCCTTGTACGTGATTAACCCATTATTATTATTATTATTATTATTATTATTATAATAATAAGTACAGACCGAGTTTGATGTCTCCGTCCAGCGTCAGCAGGATGTTTCCCGCCTTCAGGTCTCTGTGGATGATCTTCATGCTGTGCAGGTAAACCAGAGCCTCCAGCATCTGCTTACAGATCACCTGAATCTGGTTCTCCGTCAAACCCCGATCCAACTCTGAGAGGAAAAAAAACATATATACAGAGGGTTAAAAAATACAAGTTTACATTATTATGCAGATCAGGAGGATTTCCCCTGAGGAATTTCTCACCAGATGTTAAGGTGAGAGTACAAACAGAAGAAATGAAGTTCAGTGAAACCAGGAAGCTGTTCAGAAAGAACAAATTTTTTTAAAAAAAAAGAAAAAGTGTTACTGTAGATGGGTCTGAAGATGCATGAAACTGAGTGGAGACACTGAGCAGCAGCAGTGTGGGTTTTTTTTTTTGATCAAATATAGAAAACACACGCGAGCGCTGCTGATCATGAATGAGAGCCTGTATGAGGAAAGTGAATATTCCTGTAAACGAGACTCGAGGGAGAAAAGTTTCTCAAAGCTGCTGTTCATGTTATTCCAGGCGTGCCGGCGTTTACAGGACGGAGTGAAGCGAAGGCTGCATTCGCACAACCGGACCGTTCTGGCAGCCATTTTGTGTATTTAACAGCTAGCCAAACTTAAAATAAAAGCACGTCATGTTAATAAAAGCGCTCGATCTACACGTTAAAGATTCGAGCTCCATCTGCAGGTGGATCTGCTCCTCGAGGAACGTCTCAGTGACAAATAAACATCATGGACATCATCATGGACACTTTCCTTACGCACGATTTATCTCCTCATTTATATAATGATAATTTATATTCATGCACAAGATATCGTCTGCTTTGTCCATGTGTAGGAAATAAATAAGTAAGTACGTAAATAAGTAAGTAAATAAATAAGTAAATAAATAAATAAATAAGCCTTCCAAAATGGTCAATATTCGGTTCTAAAATGTTTAATGTTAAAACCGTAATTATATAAAATATAATATCTGAAAATAAACACAATAAAAAACTTAACTGTGCATAAAAGGGTTTAAATAAACAAACAAACAAACAACAAACAGGTTAGTTTGGGATTCTTACCCAACATGGTGGCGTCTACAGCTCCTCCAGGACAAAACTCGATCATGATCTGTACAGAGAGAGCGAGAGAGAGAGAGAGAGAGACAGAGACAGAGACAGAGACAGAGAGAGAGAGAGACACAGAGAGATCAGGAATGAAACATTTCAGACAAGAAGGAACTGATTGTTTTATTCCTCTTATACTGCAGCGATTTGCAGAAGTCTTTATTTATTAAAGAATGACATCACACTTTTTATCCGTTTATAGTTACAGTTAATGCTCTCGAATCAAATTCGCAGTTATGTTCTAGCAGTTATAAACAGCCAATCTCTCTATTTTCTGTTAAATAAACCTTTTTTTGTTGCAAAAATACTCGTCAGTGATTCCGCTTTTTTAATCCGTTTATTATCAGTGGAGCGTCTGCGAACACGTCCCTGTGAACGAGCTGTTGCTATAAAAACTATAATGTATTACAACGAGCAATTATAAATTAATTATAAATAAGCCTGTGATGTGCAGCTGCGCTACTGTCAGAGCTGCTGTTATAGACAATTAATCAACACCTTCTGACCAATCAGAGCGCAGGATTCAAACAGAACGCTGATCCTGAACGAGTCTTGGCGCGACTTTTCTTCTGCAGAGACATTCTGTAAGCTGCGGGTCAAGACTCGGCTTCTCTGAGCCTAATGACAAATGTGTCTCACACACACACACACACACACACACACACACACACACACACACACACACTCTCTCACTCACACACTCACTCACACACACTCTCTCTCACTCTCTCTCTCTCTCTCTCTCTCTCTCACACACACACAGAAAAATTTCCAGTGTGATACGAAGAGCCAAAAGTCAGCAGTTTTAGTTTCCAGCACGTCTCGAAGATGACCTTACATACAGAATTGCGTGCGTGNTGGTAACAGTTAGCTTGCTAACATAACCAGTGAACAGCGCAAAGAACGTGCTCTCTAGCACCCAGGTATCCGTTGCAGCAAATTTATAATCAGTAACTTTAGAATACGGCACACTCAGCTAAAACACCAGGAAATTATCGGAATCTGAGAATTCCGGAGTGAACATTTCAGACCGTTCGGACCGGAGGTGGAATTTTTAACGTCAGTATGAATAAGGCCATTTAGCTTTCCGACGACTCCGAGGAACGGAACAAACTCTCATTCTTCTCCTCCTCCATCACTCCATTCAGTTAAAGGCCACTGACGCGCTGCAGGGTGACGTCTTCAAATCCTTTTACACCGAACGCGCTCTCGGGAAAATTCAGCTCAGTATCAGACGTTATTCAGTACAACACATTTCTACTCATTTCTACAGAGCAGATCAGGTGGCACTTCCCTTCACCTTAACAACTTCTCTCATCTCTCAGACTTTATTTACTGCAGTTATAAATGTATGAAATGCAGAAAAAAAAGCAGTCAGGTTTTATTTCAAATGATTTAAATTCTTTATCATTATATCTTATTTATTTCAATTATTTTAATAATTCTAAAATTTCCCAATTTATACCAAAAGTTTTTTTTTTTAATTAGCACTTAATGTTTTAAATATTTAATTTAATTGATTTTATAGCTGTATAGTTAATTATTTTTCTTTATATTTTTATGCTCCTAAAATTTTAAAGAAAGGAAAAAAAGATCAATTAGCATTTAATAACGTTATTTTTTTAAATTAAAGAACTCCTTTTTTTAAAGAGGAAACATTAACATTTAATAACCTATTTAAGTAGTTGTGTTTTTTTTTCATTTTTATTAACTTAAAATTTCTAATATACACTAACCTTAAAAAGCCTCATTAGCATTTAATAACAATTTTAATTTTACTTAATTTTAGTAAAATATAAACTTTTCTTATACACTTGTACTTCACAGTAACATCTATTAACTTTTATTTACTTGTAATTATATTCTCGTTTACATTTTCCTGTTTATCTTATTTAGAATTTGTCACACATGCAGGAAAGAAGCTCCTTTATAAGTATTATTTAACTGATTGTATTAATTTATCTTCCCTCCCCCACGGTGGCTGATCTGATCACTGCACTGTTTTTCCTCCCGCTCAGATGTGTATAATATTCTAGATGACATGAATGCCACCACACTGAGGTCACGCCGAGGAAGGCAGTACGACCAGTTAGACCTCACACACACACACACACACACACACACACACACACACACACACACACACACACACACACGCACACAGAAAGATGTTACATTTCTTCAAGCAAAACAAAAACTGGTTGAACAGGAAACAAGAGACAAGACAATCCTGAGAGTGAGTTTCACCCACATCACAGAGAGAGGAGAGAGAGAGAGAGAGAGAGAGAGAGAGAGAGGGAGAGGGAGAGGGGGGGGGATAGAGAGAGAGGGGGGGGGATAGAGAGAGGAGAGAAGAGAGAGCGGAGAGAAGAGAGAGCAAGAGGAGATAGAGAGAGAGAGAGAGAGAGGAAAGAGAAAGGAGAGAGCGAGCGGAAAGAGAAAGGAGAGAGGGGGAAAGGAGAGAGGGAAGGAGAGAGAGAGGAGATAGCGAGCGGAAAGAGAAAGGAGAGAGAGGGAAAGGAGAGATGGAAGGAGAGAGAGAGGGAAGGACAGAGAGAGGAGATAGCGAGCAGAAAGAGAAAGAAGAGAGAAAGGAGAGAGAGGGAAAGGAGAGAGGGAAGGAGAGAGAGAGGGAAGAAGAGAGAGAGAGGGAAGAAGAGAGAGAGCGTGAACGGAAAGAGAAAGGAGAGAGAGGGAAGGAGAGAGGAGAGAGCGACCGGAAAGAGAAAGGAGAGAGAGGGAAGGAGAGAGAGAGAGGGAAGGAGAGGAGAACGCGAGCGGAAAGAGAGAGGGAAGGAGAGAGAGAGAGAGGGAAGGAGAGAGAAAGGAGAGAGGGAAGGAGAGAGAGAGAGAGAGAGAAAGGAGAGATAAAGGAGAGAGGGAAGGAGAGATAAAGGAGAGAGAAACTTACTGAGTACACGAGTTCTGAATTCAACATGAACTTCTGAATGGAGAAAAACTCGTACCCTCTTCCACATACATGAGCTCACAGACGCACACGATTGGCTAGTGGCACGGTGATTGACAGGAGAGAGACAGTAGGCCCCTCCCACCCAGAGTGCACAGACAACTAAGTTCTCTTGGACCCACTGTCAGGATTCGAACTCGCGATGATCGCCGGACGAGCGCTTTTCTGCTGCGCCACTCAGGAGCCCGTCCTGTATTCGGCTTACTGCTGGTTGCCATGGTTTCATGGTTCCACACAAGCTAGCTAGCTACATATAAAAAAAATTCATAAAACCCCATCTAATCACAAATCAATTAGTCTTCACACTAAACTAAATTCTCACAAAATGCTACTGAAAAAGAACAGAGAACGTTAACACGCCAAATCAGACACCTGAAGCTCGTAGCAGCAGCTAGAACGAAGAACAAAGCTCAGGTTCTCCGCAGAACGAAGAACAAAGCTCAGGTTCTCCGCAGAACGAAGAACAAGACTCAGGTTCTCCGCAGAACGAAGAACAAGACTCAGGTTCTCCGCAGAACGAAGAACAAAGCTCAGGTTCTCCGCAGAACGAAGAACAAAGCTCAGGTTCTCCGCAGAACGAAGAACAAAGCTCAGGTTCTCCGCAGAACGAAGAACAAGACTCAGGTTCTCCGTTTTGCTCCTTCATAAGAGTGTCCTTTCACCTTTCAGTAAATTCATTTTCTCACTGATTTTATTCACCTCGACTTTAGCTACAAAAGCAAAAAGCGCATCGCCATAGCGATAGAAAAAAAAATTTTAAATCTTTTTTTTTTTTTTAGAAAGAATAAAATAAATATTGGCACCCTGATGATGTATCCGGGTTTCTCTTGTTCTAGTTCTACACAACGAGGAGCTGACGCTCTGTCTGTAACGTCCCTCTTTAACAAAAGAACACAACCTTTACGGGCTTGACATTCTCTTTTACGATAATCTCTAAAATAATAATATTTTTATTTGTAGTTGTTAAATGTTTTCCAGAAAATCTGTAGGAGGGACGTAAAAGTGCAGAAGTGCAGGTGAAGCAGTCGTCTATACAAACAGATATAAACACGGCCATTAAGTTTATCAAAAAAACATGTGAATTCTTTTACAACCGCTCAGCTGATTGTGTGTGTGTGTGTGTGTGTGTGTGTGTGTGTGTGTATTCTGTTTTGGCCGAGTGCCACAGCCACACCCAAACACACATGCATTTTATGTCAAAGCGCCAAGGGATGTTCCAGCAACGGAGAGTTTAAAGGCTTGGTGTGTGTGTGTGTGTGTGTGAGAGAGACCTGAAAATCGACCCGATCGCCGACTCAGAAAAAGTGAAGACGAATCGCCGAAGCACAATAAAATAAAATGTAAAATAAATACAATAAAATAAAATATAAAATTTAAAAATGACGTAAGACAAAAATAGCAAGATGAAATAAAACAAGTGAGAAGAAAAAATAATGCTGAAATTAAATAAAATAATATACAATAAATTTACAAATTAAAAAAAAAAATGTGAAAAAAATATTTAAAAAAATAAAATATAATAAAAAAATAATGAAATAAAATAAAATCCATTCGTCTAAACAGCTAGACAATTTTATAATCCTTCCTTAAATTTAAATGAAATCTAAATTTAGATTTAAAGAATTTAATTTACAGAATTATTTACACCACTACAGCACGATGCTAACGATAACGTCAACACTACTCATTTCAGATCAACGTGATACATCTTCACCATCATCATCATCATCATCATCATCTTCATCACTGAGATTAAATGAGTAAATATATTTCTATTGATTCGCCGATGAGACGAACTGAACAGTTTACGGTTCGTCTTCGCTTCGTCCAAACACGCGAGAGAAAATTCCCCTCTCTCATTTCCGCAGGACTTCCAGCGACGCTTTAACGCGGTTTAACCGCTGCGAGGAAAAGGACAGAGACGGCAGCCAAGCCGAGACTCGCCGCGGTTACGAGCGTTAAAATGTCAGTCGCTAAAGAAGCAAATAAAACCGTGAAAAGGGGAAAATAATCTGTAAATAAAATAAAAGAAAAATACTTTCGTGCTATACGTGATAACAGAGCCAGAAGAAGGAGAAGCTGAAGTGTGAGAGTGAAAGTGTTCCTCAGTGACGAATTTCCTCTCAGCACCGACTTCACACGCTGTAAGCAGAACCATCAGAGACGCTGCAGCTATGAACACACACACACACACACGGCCGTTTATACACGAGCCGTAAATCACACACCGCGCACAGGCGCACACACACGCACGCGCACACACACGCACGCGCACACACACACGTGCATGCACGCAGACACAGACACACACACAGGCACAGACACACACACAGGCACAGACACACACACAGGCACAGACACACACAAATACACCCACACACACAGGGCTGTTTATACACGAGCCGTAAATCACACACCGCGCACATGCACAGGCGCACACACATGCACGCGCACACACACGCACACACACAGGCAAACACACAGAGACACGCACACACAGGCGCACAGGAGCACATAGACACAGACAAACAAACACACACACACACACACACACACACACACAGGCACAGACGTACAAACACACACACAGACGCACATACAGTCAGGCACGCGCACACACATCCCAGTGGAAACACTCTGTAATGTTATCTTTCAATGTGACCTAAACTTTTGTGTTTTTACTTCTTATTAGAGACTTGAGGAAAAAACGTTTAAGAATAATTTTTCAGTAGCCTCTAAAGAAGAAAATATTCCTGAAACCCGACTGATGATGTGCAAGGTTTTACCGGATATCTCTGGGGGAAAAAAAGAATCCAACGTAAAACAGGTTAATGTCACGTGACGACAGCAGCCACGTTGGCTAACGTTAATGTCAACAACAACAACCAGTGAGAGATTCCGTAAAGAGAATGTTCTGTATTTTTAAGCGTTTCACTTATGAAATGAAATCAGTTTAGTAATTTATCAAGGAAAAAAAAAGAGCTCGTAGCAGCGTACTCGGACGTTAAACGCGAAACAGGCTGGCTAATCTCACCCAGAGCTTCTGATCGTAGAAGAAGGCGTCGAGCAGTTTGACGATGTACTGATGGTCGCACGTAGCCAAGATGTCGATCTCTACAATGTAGTCCTCCAGCTCTTCTTCACTCTTCGTCTCGATCACTTTGGCGGCAGCCAGGATGCCCGTGTCTCTGTTCCGGGCCTGAAAAGAAAATAATAATAATAATAATAATAATCTTCACATTTAATTTAATTTAATTTCAGAGCACATCATCCACACCAGCGCTCGTGTTTAATTAGTCGCAGTGACAGCGTGTCGAGCCTGAAGATAAAGATGCGTAGCTCAGCTGCTGTGCTGATGATGTCACCGCACACCGCTATCATGACGACGACGACGACACGGCAACGAGTCCTCGTCAACTTCCTCTAATGACTCGGAAAGATCACCTGAATGACCACGGTGGAGGAAATTATTTAAATAAAAAGTAAATAAACATGCACTGTGTCCCAACACTTTTCTCTTTCTTCTTCCTGCGAGCACGTTTCTGCTTTTATTTATTTATTGTATTATTTTTATTTATTTATTTATTTATTTATTTTCTGTCCAGTGACCTTGTTAGAAAGGTGCGATACAAACAGAACCAGAGACGCCACTTTTCCTTTCCCAGTACAGATAACAAAACTTTATGCATCAGACGCCACAGACATCAGATCACACAGGCACCGGACGGCACAGACACCGGACCGCACAGGCACCGGACGCCACAGACACCGGACCGCACAGGCACCGGACGCCACAGACATCAGATCACACAGGCACCGGACCGCAGACATCAGATCACACAGGCACCGGACGCCACAGACACCGGACCGCAGACATCAGATCACACAGGCACCGGACGCCACAGACACCGGACCGCACAGGCTCCGGACGCCACAGACACCGGACCGCACAGGCTCTGGACGCCACAGACATCAGATCGCACAGGCACCGGACGGCACAGACACCGGACCGCAGACATCAGATCACACAGGCACCGGACGCCACAGGCACCGGACGCCACAGGCACCGATACTCATCCGATCATTTTCTTTAAAAACTATTAAGCTTTAAATTGTCTTCTTTTTAATAACTGAAACACTTTAAAGTTAAATTCTTTCACACAAAAACACTTACGATGTAAATAAAAAGTATACAGTATAAACACAATGAAATCAATTCTATCAAATAAAAAAAAAAAAAACACTTTTTAAGTCTCTTAAATATACGTAAACATTTCCAAATTCAAAAATAATTTTCTTTCAAAATCCAATTCCAATCTTTGCCGTTTCTTACAAGATCCGATATCTGATACATCTTCTCCGATATCCGATCCACAATTTGTTTGATTCTCTGATATTGGCCCAATACTGACACCGGGTATTGGATCGGTACCATCTCTGGTTTAAACCTGTGTGTGTGTGTGTGTGTGTGTGTGTGTAGCCTCGTTTTAAGTCATTAATATGCTACAGTATATAAGAGCTTATGTATACAGTAAACATTTCCAATTCCAAAAATATTTCTTTTCCATAAAGTCCAATGTTTTGTTTGTTACAGGATCTGAGGTCTGATCCGAATTTTTCGTTTTCTCTGGTATCGACCCGGTACTGAGACCAGGTATCAGATCGGTGTCGTCTCTAAACGGAACCCGTCATTATTAATAATAAAACGTCCTCTATTAGAATGAAATTAGCTAGTGCTACACGTTCAGCGCGAGGTGTAATAATAATCGCTGCTCGACGGGTTTCTCCTGCGAGTGCTGGAATAAACCTGTCACGCCGACGCGCTTATGGTTCAGGCTCTTCAGGTCTGTTCCACTTCTCAGACCTAAACCAGGACCATGCGACCTTCTGGACGAGTTTCAGCACACGGAGAGAAATCTAATCTCACTTATACTCAAGATTTAAGTGGAAAAAAATAACCCTAATATCGCGAGTATCGTCAGGCGACAGTTCACTCTGACACGTTGTACTTTTTATCCGTTTATTTAAAGACATTTGGTCTTTTGCTTCACTGAACTTTTTGTGCTGAAGTAACAAAAACGGTAAAGAGGAACCCCGAGACATGCCTACTTCATTCACTCCACGCCCGTCGAGTTCAGCACAACGGGAATTTTCCGCAGATGACGCGAAATTCGGGTCTCTGAACTCAACGTGACCTGGAGAAGATCGCTACGACAGGAAATCAGCGGAACAAACGCTGGAACCAACACAGCAGAAGAACCTCAGAGCTTAAGGTCAGTTTCCTTCAGACTCTGTACAGTCGCGCTGTTGCAGTGTAGCAGCGAGACGACGTTATAATAATCTCACGTAAACAATCTCACCACAAAACCTTAGCGTACATCAGAAGATAAGACTAAACCGAGCAAAATTTGGTGGGGGGCATCGTGTGCGTCTGTCAGCTCATGTATGCGGAAGAGGGCTGATAGCGCTCAGGATACATCTGCTTAGAATTGAAGACAACAAAAATCCTAGGAGATGAAGTACGGCCAACACGGCTCTCATGTATATTTTCAATTTGGTCACCATCAGGTTTGGAACCACCAGAAAAGGAGGACAAGTGTTACTTTCAGGCGTCGCACACATCGCCATAGCAACCGGTCAAAACGCGTAAACGCTACAGCAGCTCTGTATTTACACAAAACAATGATTGCATTATTACAAAACATTTCTATGAAGGATGAGGGCGCTCGTTTGACACACTCTGGACATTAAAGTCGGCTGATCTGGAAGAAGAGGTCATGTGTGTTAAAATGGAAACACCTAGCGACACACACACACACACACACTCCAGATGATGATGACAGGGTCACGACCTCTCCTCCCTCGTCCTGGGTTTGATCTAGTTCTCGTTAGCTCACTTTCACAACAAACTTGTCATCTTTTTTTTTTTGCATCTTATCTTTGAATCTCTTGCTTATGTTCTGAGACATGAAGAAGAAATGCAAAAACAGGAAACAAGCACTTTTTTTTTATTTTTATTTTTTTTAAACTGATAAGAAGAGCAGGTTTATGTTTGAGTAAAAGTCCGCGCACTTGCAGTTGTCTGTAACAGAAGGCTGCATACTTCAGCTCGTTGCTAGGTTACGGTCTTTAGCCCTAAAAGTCCACTTGGTGTGTGAGATTTAAAACTAACTCACATTTTATTTTAAATAATTCTTATTTAATAATTAGAGAAACTCTAACTGGATGCAGGTGATAATATATATGATATAGAATTTATTCCAGTTATCAGTATTTTTTTCTTTTTCCAGTTTTTAATAAATTTTTTCGTAGACATTAAAGAACCTGTACATCGTGAAAAATATCGTGTATCGTACAAACGTCTTGATGTTTTGTGAAAGGATATTTTTTGGCTAGAAATAAAATCTTAAGCTCAAGGAGGAGTCACAACTCAGGAATTCACTTCCTGAAAGTCTGAGTGATTGCTCCTGTGTTTCTAAAAACAAAAACACACACACACACACACACACACACACACACACACACACACACACACACACACACGGTGTGTGAATTTATAAACCTCGGATGAGCTGAGAAAACTTCACAAGGATCTGGAGGACAGAGACCCATCGTTTGCACCCCGAGTCCTCGTGAAGATCATAAAGCCGTGCTTGAACTCGACACACTCCAGTTCCTCACTGATGCTGGAGAAAGTGGGAGGAAGTGAGGCCTGTGAAATTCGCCCCCGAGCGACGCTCGTTTCCGCTCGCGCCGAGATGGGAGAGGTACTTTTACCTTCACACACAACTCGTCTGGGCAACTCTAGTTTCATTATTACAGATAAAAATTGCTTAACCAGTGTTTAACAGGAAGAGAAACTCTACACCCTGTGAAACGCTGCTTGCGCTGAAGTGCAAAATGATGCAAACTGCGTTTAGGAGTGAGAGAAATAAATCTTCAGAACATATAAATATAAAACAAAACATGAAGCTAAAAGTAATTTCCTTTTAAACGTGCTTATCTGGAAGCACATTACATACCATATGTTTTATATATATATCTCGCTAAACTATTATTTTTTACTAGAATAAAAAAGGAGAATAATTTCGATAAAGGACTACGTATTTAAAAACATTAACTCACACTTGCTATATGTTACCAAAAATAAAATACTTAGATTTCTTGCTGTTGTTATTCTATATCTTGTAACAAACATGAATCATGAATAGAATCGAATTACGTTACGGTAATAAAAACGAGTGCGGAAGAATATTTAATTTAAAAACGGAACGTTTCGGCAGGATTTTGCTAATCGGCGTGGGTTGAAGTCGTAGATGAGCGTCAGACTAAACAGCGGCTCCAGAGGGAAAACATCTGCGCACACAGAAGCCTCTCCCTGTGATAAAAAAAAAAAAAAAAAAAAAGGAAAAGGAAAGAAAAAGAAAACAGGAAGTGCTCCTAGATCAAACCTGAGAGAGAGATAACGCACACCAGAGCGACGAGGCGAGGTCAAGCCTGTGTTTAACGCAGCAGATTGCTGGGTGATTTTTAAACACATTCACAGCAGGTTGAAGCTGAATTTAAATTTAGCGCTAAATTGAATGTTTCTTACGATAAACGCTAGAAACGCGGGATCGTCTTTAGGGTCAGGTGATGCAGAGCCCAGACATTTATATCAGCTGTTTATTAAATGCTCATCATCTTAAAGGATTAATTCACAACTCCATAGATTTTAGATTCCGCTGAAATTTTACCTAATGACCTCTTCTGAGTGAAAAAACGATTTTTTTGTTTTTAAAAAAAGTCGCTATCTGACGGATACAAGCAGCTCCGCTGATTCGCTCACGCCTCTTAGATCAATCAACAGACAGACATATTTTCTTGTTAAATCTATAACACTGACTCAGGAAGCTATACATCGCTCCACACGCCGCTCCACACGCCGCTCCACACGCCGCTCCACACGCCGCTCCACACGCCGATTTCGGATGCGTCCGTGTTTTGTTTTGTTTTTCCCCCCACCTCCCACTTTCGTAGCTCGAATGCACGGAGGTCAAAAACGATGTGATTGCGTTCTGAGCGCTAATCGAGGCCCATAGGGGAAGGAATCACGCTGCCCCAGGACATGTTCAGGACACGAGCAGAGGACAGGACAGGTAACCAGACAGGACAGGTTGCCAGATTGTGCTAAAATACTCATCGTCTGCCAAAACCCTATAAATTTCTGCAAACAAAGGCCAAGTGTAAGTTCAGACGGCGTGTATATGATGTACGGAAACATTCCTATTGCAAAGATTGAAAAAAGGAAAGGAGGATTACCGCACGCACACACGTGCGCACGCACACACACACACACACACACTCCACCATGATCTTGTTTCCACCGACACAAAAAAAAAGAACAAGAGAAAAAATGTGTCTCCCTTTTCCAATGCTTGAATTTTTTAATCTTTTTTTATCTTTGTGTGGACCTTGAGAAGGAGTTGAGGTGGAAACGTTGCTGAAACCTGGCAACCCTGGTTACTGACATTAACCTGGACATAATTACTTCAAAAACCGCTCAGAACAAGCCGCTAGACCGTACGCCATAACCTGTGATCAAGTCTCAACTCCATGTTGTTTGTCATTTTTAGCATTATGGTATAGCTGGGGTTTAAGAAACTAATGCTTTCTGTCTGTTTAATATTATATTATAAGCAGTAAATCAGGACAACGAACTTCAGCTGAACAGCCGTGGCACGGTTTGTTAATTTTCGGCTGTGACTGCTGAAATGGGGTTTATCCGTTTCCCTTGGTAGTTGACAAACTTCCTGTATGGTACACAATCTGCAACCACAACACGCTAATGTCATTACTCTGCCTACACGCTGATCGAGGCCGCAGATAACACACCAGGCTGCGGATTCTGCTGCTTCTCGAGCAGGCCCAACAGAGCAGAAGAAACACCCCGTGTGAAGCGCTAGCGGCTGTTCTGCACAGAATACGACGACTGAGGGAGTTTTTAAAGCGTCGCTGGTTAGCGATAAATATATCAGCTAGTTAACGAGATAGTGGACATGGAGTGTGTGCAAACTTTTTAAAGTAATGACACACTTTCAAGTCAGGAAAGGAAGCTGAAAACCTGTATAAGCCACGCCCACTTGGAAAGGCTCCACCCATCTGTGATTAGAGTTTTAACTAATTAACTGAGCTGATTTTATTCTGACCAAAATATAAAGACATATGAACATAAAATATTGTTTTATTCACCTCTAAAAGTGCAACACTTAAGAGTTATTTTTATAGTTTTAACTCCTTCATATTCACCGCAAAAAAACCTGAACATTGTGTTGGACTTAGATTGTTTTTGTTTTCTTATTGGTAAAAACTGTAATTTTGTATTATTCAAAAAACTACAGTAACAATTTCAGCTTTATTGTATTTTATAGAAAGATACAAAATTCTGAATGTCATGATTAATTTTTCCTGCAAAAGGTAAAATATAATAAACATCGTCACTGAAGTTAAACCCAACCCAATATTTCCTTTTTTTTTTTTTTTTTTTTTTTTTTAAATAAAGTTGAAGGAGGAGACGGTTGCGGTTTCAGCTCTCACACCCGCAGTGTGAATTTCTTATCACCGTCAACCAACACGGCTGAGGAGCAGCGATTAACCCTTCGGTCACTGACATGTGATTTCACCCTCTACAGCCGACACTCTCGCACACTCTCGCACACTCTCGCACACTCTCGCACACTCTCGCACACTCTCGGGCCGTTTACACGACAACATTTTTATGTAAACACCCAAAACGGGAATCTTTGAAAAGGGTGACATTATGCGTGTGCGTAGTGCGTGTTCGGTATGCAGACATGCGCAGAGAAAGAGAGAGACAGACAGAGTGAGAGAGAGAAAGAGAGAAAGAGAGAGAGAGAGAGAGTGTGAGAGAGAGACAGACAGTGAGAGAAAGAGAGAGAGACAGAGTGAGAGAGAGGGTGAGAGAGAGAGGGTGTGCGAGAGAAAGAGAGACAGAGAAAGAGAGAGAGAGAGACACAGAGTGAGAGAGAGAGAGAGTGAGTGTGAGAGAGAGGGTGTGGGAGAGAATGAGAGAGAGAGAGAGAGAGAGAGAGACAGAGTCAGAGAGAGAGAGAGAGAGAGAGAGAGAGAAAGAGAGAGAGGTTGTTTAAGTGCAAATATGACAAAATCCGAGTTCGAGAGTCAGCTTTGCTGCGTCTCGAGCACTTGTACAATCCAGCGTTACAGGTTATGAATTTTCTGCACTGCTTCTTCACCTGTTTGTTTAAAATGATTTAAAAATTGGACAAATCGTAAAACGTTACGTTACGTAATGTCTTGAACGTGAGCACAAACGACAAAGCTGTGATCGTTAACACACTCGGAGCAGAAATAAAAAAACTACGACTGGGCGAAATGATAAAATATCAATATCGTGATAAATGACGCTCACTTTTTTTTTTATAATTACAAACTAAATGAAAATAAACAGAAGTTGTTAAATAAAAAGCGACTGTAAAGGTTCTACTGAACGCTGAGATGGTTCTGAAAGTGCCGTAACTGAACCCACTCACTGCGTCACTGTGGTTTGATGGTATTTAAAGGCCAATTTAACTGTGTTTAGTGAAGAGCGTCACGGCGTGATTATCGTTCGGCCACGCCCACGCGCCGGCTGTATTCCTCCCAAACGATGAGTCAGGAGTCTCAGGACAGGGCGGGAAGCTCGCGGAGATTTCCATCACATTCATGAAATCTTAAAGAATTTTCCGTGAAGCAGTAATTACAGTCTAAACAGGTCTGAGCGCATCACCAGGAAACTCGGGCCGCACGATACTCAACGAAAATGCAATAACCTGTTAAATAATGCTGTAAGTGTGAAAATCAATTTAAATTATATTTATATATTTAAAAACTGAAAATGACATAACCAACATAAGTTTGTTCTTCTGAGGAAAAGAAAGCTTCTCTGCTTACTGCGTCGCACTAAAACTTAGACTATTCGTAACTTATTGACGTATTAAAATCATTCAGTTATCGCGATATTGACATTTGTGACATTTTGATAATTTCGATATACTGTGCATCCCGACAGGAAACGCCTTCTTCAACACGTACGCATCAATCCCGTAAAATCATCCGATTCCTGCCGCTGATCCGACGACCCCGAACTCGAGTAACTGCACTTCGTTACTCCTTACTTTCGTTATATTTTCATTTAAAACTTGTTCCAATCTCCTTGAGAGTTTTCTTTTTTTCCTGCGAGAGTGAGAAGGAAAACTTTACGTAAAGCGCGACGTAAATTAGAAACCGTAAGATTTTTTTCCCAGAGGAAACTGGAAATTCTTAACTTGAAACCACTGCAGTGAACAAAATGGAGGTACTGAAGTGAGACATGTTTGTGACACAGATTCACAATAAACAATGCAAAAAAACAACAACAACAAAAATCTGATTCAGCCTCGTAATTTATTTTCTTAGTAAGAGGTTGGTTTTTAGAGCTGGAGTCACCGATTCATACGGGACGAGGCGTCTAATCTGCTACGTTAAAATGAGTCAGTAAATTCGGATCTAATGCTAAAGCAGCACGTTACGTTTTAAATTTCATAAATTAATTATTTAGGTTTCATGATTTAGGTATTTAAATTAGCTAGGTAGACAAATCTGGTAAATTAGCTAGTTAAAGCTTTGTGATTTAGCTAGGTAAATTAGCTAGGTAGATAAATTTAGTAAACTTGCTAATTAAGTTTTGTGATTTAGCTAGTTAGTTAGGTAGGTAGTTACATTTGATAAATTAGCTTGTTCAAGTTTTGCGATTTAGCTAGTTAAATTAGACAGCTGGTTAAGTTTTGTTTTCTTGCTAATGTGTCCTAGCATTCAGTCCCAAAACGTTCACTGAACATCAGTTAAGCAGAAAGAAAAATTCTAGGAATTTCCGTGTTAGCGGGATGTTTTCCTGATGACTGACTGCTTAGCGAACTAGCATGTCACTCAGGTTTGGGGAATGATGAACTCAGTCAGTTAAAAATATTTAATTTTTACTCTGGAGCACCTGAGTAGGTTTAAATGTCGATACTTTCACACTTTCTGCTTGTAAGTGACTGTGACTCCAAAGTTCCTTCAGTGACGATACCAGGTGGAGTATCACGATTCTCAATACTACAACGATACTCAAAAATAAACACGTTATTCAAAACGAGAAAACCAACAGGAAAGACGAGAGGAAGTGGAGTCTATGTGGAGTCTACGGTGCGTAACAATTTATAGAAAATGTAAACAATCACGTCACGTCGCGTCGCGTCTCGCCTCCGCTCCTCCACCCGAGCCGAGTCAGCTCACACTCCTCTTACACCACAGCAACTTATTAACCATTTCACTTACGTTATAGCAGCTATAAACAGCCGTTCCTCTAAATGTAAAAAAAAAAAAAACTAAGAAACCACAAAGAAGCGTAAACTCCTCTGTGAAGATGTCAGAAAACTAAACGTTACAGCTTCACCTCTGACTGTTACAAAGCACTGACACTGGAGACTCCTTCCATAAATGTCGAATAAACATCTCCTTACTTCACAGTGTTTCCACTATCATTATTAATAGTGCAGCACCCGTCGTACGAGTCCCTGTAAACGAGCTGTTACTATAGAAACGATAACGTATTGATATAGACTTGTGACTTGCGGCTGCACTACTGTCAGAGCTGCTGTTATAGAAAATTAATCAACATCCTTCTCATGACTCGAGCGTGACGGTGCGATAAAGCTATTCAGGTGATTAGAACAACATGCCTAAGAAGACAGGTGTGTCTAATAAAGTGTTATAGAGTAAGTCTAAGGTTTAAAATCTCCAACAACACTACAGCACCCGGTCTATTGTTTTATTAAATGTATAAAATCTAAGCATTAAATAATTAACATCCATTAAACACAAAGCTTACATAACAATTTGAATGTGAGGTGCGTTCATACTGGAAATATCGCGAGAGCTGTACCTAACGTATCGTGAAAACTAAGTATCGCGATATGATGAGTCTGTCCAAACCGCTTAGACGCATTGTGATCATATTTTGACAGGTTTCATGACAACACCAATGCAGTTGGACTGGTTTGGATGGTGTGTGTGGGGAAAAACACTCTTTCCTCATCTGTTAACCCAAAGAACAGGTTAAATTTATACTAAACTCACCTTATAAACTTTGCCGAAAGCTCCATCGCCCAGTTCTCCCACAATCTCCCACACTTCAGCCGGGTTTACGTTCCGATGGACATGCTCGTACTGCTTCACTTTCTTCTTGTCACTCGGAAGACGAAAGATTTTTCCGAACAACGACATGCTGAATTAAAAAATATGTTGTAAAAAATCCCAACAATTTACGCGTTTAAAGCCTAGAGAGATAGCTAGCTAGTTTGCCAACGCGCGCGTGTTGGTGCGCGTGCACGCGTGTGTTTGTGAGGTAATTTTTTTTCCCCTTCAAAAAAATAAAAAACAAAAAAAAAATCACAAGTCACAAAACTCGCGTTATCCGATATTCCACTGTGTGACAGCAAACTTCATCGTCGCTGACGGAAGTTCAAGAAAAACTGTAAATAAAAATGTGCCGTCGTAAAATGAAAAAAAGTGAGGAAAAAAACCAAGAGAAATTAAGCACAGCGTTTATTCGAGAAGAAATTAGCTAAAATGCTAACGGAGTCATCCTGAGGCGCGCGCGCGCGACAGTCAACGAACCCCTCGCGCCCACCTGTAGAGACTGAAGCTCGCGCTGTGGAACTCTCTCCACAACTCCGGCACGCGCCCCGCCCACTCTGTCCAAGCCCCGCCCCTTTTCATGTGTCGTATAAAAGCTTCAAACGTTCGCATGGGATTTGTAGTTTTATTCGTGTTTTTTAGAAAAAAGAAAACTATCACACGTTTGTTTTTAAATATGATCCAACTATTTAAAGAATTTGTAAATGTATACATATATCATCTTTTCATTTTTGATAAACTTTAACCCAAACCCAGCTACACATTGCATCACTTCTCCTAGATTTATTGAACCAAAGTTGACTTTTTTTATTTTAACTGATTAATAATTAGATCAGGTAAAGAACTTGCTATAAGCAACATAACAGTGTGACTTAAACTGAGTAATCAGGCTTAGAACTTGGGTTCTTCAAGTGGTTCTTTGTATAATGATGGGTTCTTAGTTTGCTGAACGGGTTCTAAATTGAAACTGTTTCAATTTTTAAACATAAAAATATATATATATATAAATAACATCACAGGCCTCCAGGACGTGCTTCATGGACCAACTTTGAGAACTATGTCTGCAGAGAGACTACTGAAGAACCCTTGAAGGTTCTAGACTTGCTCTTGTGTTTAATAACTAAAGATTGACTGCAAAAATAATAGTTGGTAATACCTCCACCATCATCACTTCATTACTAAGATACTACTACTACTACTACTACTAATAATAATAATAATAATAATAATAAAGATCCGAGGAACGTACGCTTACATCAAGAACCTCTGAGGAACCTTGAACAGGAACCTGTTATGAGAACCTCAGTTCTACACTCACTTTATACAAAACCATTCAGGATGTTTTTATGGAAGGTTTCAGACTCTTTCAAAGAACAAGTTCTCACTTCCGGTTATTTGAAATCATAATGTTTCATTTCCAGATCATTAGTCATTTAAACAGTTAATGTTTGGTGCGAATGAATGAAACTTTAACGTTCTGATTAAATCCGGAATAAACAAAAAGAGAGAGAAAATAAAAAAATACAAGAGAAACTTTAGGATGTTTAATGAAGGTGTTGGTGAAGGAGAACATCTGGCACAATGTCGCCACCTTGTGGTCATTAGATGTAAGTATAAATAAAAACAACATTTTTGTGAAATATTTTTTAAATAAAACAGAAAAACGCTTATAAAGAGTAGCAGAAGATGTCACAACGTCACATTCAAAGCATTAAATATACAATATTAGTATTAATTTCTGTTAGAAATAAAATGTAAGGGAGTAAAAAAGTAAATAGAGAAAAGTAGAACTCTCTTGCTTTTTCACTCATGGTATTTATTCCTACACATTTTTAACAGAAGTGTTATTTCATAAAAGTCAAAATTTATGCAACTTGCAAATTCAGGTCACGAAAACCATTTAAAGAACAAATCGTTTACGCGTGAAAGAGTTATCAGGTGGCTCAATGCCAACGTCATAACTACAGTTCCTCAGGAGGTGATTAGATATTATATCAGGAGAACCTCAGCTGTGTGTGGATGTCAAATCTTTTGAAGCTTCGCACATTCCTCACGTCCTGACGTCACTGCATTCCCAGCATGCTGCGTGTCTTATTCTGTGATCTGAGTTTAATTTAGTTTATCTCTGCCCTTCCCGAGGCGGCTCCATTTACCAACAAAAACCTGAAAAATCACTTCTGAGAGCCAAAACTAACAGATGATGCATTCTCTGAGATGATATCCATTTTTAAACAAACATGACTAAGACTGATTGGAATGCAGCATTAAACAAATGAAGGAAAGGATGTGTGTGTGTGTGTGTGTGTGTGTGTGTGTGTGTGTGTGTGTGTGTGTGTGTGTGTGTGTGTGTGTGTGTGTGAGCTCTCTTAACCCCTTACACCAAAAGAACATACACTTCACATAAGATTTTCACGTGTGAATAATACATAATCACATGTGAAGAAACATGTGAAGGTCCATTTCATCACACTAAGCCCCTACAATGTGCAACTCCAATAAACACACGTGACATCACGTGAACAATATACAATCACGTGAAAATGAAACCACGTGCTCTATATGTGAAAAGTAAACATGAAGAAGCTCCACAACTTTTTTTTTCTTCACTTCTTAACCCTCTGCGTCCTCCTTCACGCTCCTCCTGACTGCTGGTCTTCTCCACTTCCTACAAATCACGCTCACGTTTCTATTCCTCTTTCATCATCACATTTTTATCTTCTTTCCACAGGAAGCGATCCTGCAGATTATCTTGTCCAGCAATCATGCCACCTTCCCGCTGCATCTCATCCCTTCCACAAAGCTCCAGAGCTCCAGAGCATCTCACAAGACCTCGTCCCCTTCATCTCTTCCATTATAAATGACTCCATAACATCTGGTCATGTATCGTTTCTTCAAGAAACCCACTCTGGATCCCTCAGACATCAGCAATTACTGATCTGTTTCACTTTTCTCTTTTCTATCTAAAATCCTTGAACATATTGTCTAAGATCTGAACCAAAGTCCTCCTCGACATCTCAGCAGTGTTCGACATGGAACTGGTCACACGGCATGGTGGTGGTTTGCTTCTTAACAAGAGGAACGGTCATATGAGGTGACAGGGAGGAGATCCACATCTGCTCCATGCAGATTCTCCACTGGAGTTCCACTATGCTCAGTAGTTGTTCCTCTTCTGTTCTCCCTCTATCCTCAATCTCTTGGTGAGGTCATATCCTCACATGGGTTTTCATACCACTGCTATGCTGATGACACTCAACTCATCCTCTCCTTCCCTCCCTCAGACACTCATGTTTCTGCTCGAATCTCAGCATGGTTAACAGACATCTCGTCATGGATGTGGAACTGACCTGAGCTGCGCTGCTGTACATCCCTGGACATACATCTCCATGTCAAGACCTTGTGATCTCCCTGGACAGCTCTCAGATCTCACCACCTGTCACATCAAGCAATCTCCAAGTAGTTCTGGTCCACCATGAGAAGGAAAACATGTCCTTCTCACTTCACATTGCTAAACTGACTCACTCATGCAGGTTTCTTCTTTATAACATCAGTTACCGGTTGTGCAACCAGTAAATTCATTAGTTTTCACATGAAGTCTGGTTTGATGAAGTTATCAGCTGTTCACTGATGGAGACTTGAGCGCAAAACTGTTTGTTGGAATTGCAGCCCTAAAGCTATCATAGCAACTGTATTCCTAAGCCATTATAGCAAAACTGTTTATATCAACGTCAGTCCTAAAGTTATCTTCATGATTTCTAAGTGTATCTTTAGGCTGTCCGTGTTGGAGGCCATCCTCAGCAGCAGTGAGTGGTTTCCAAGTGATGAGAACTCCAACCAGAAGTAGGGCATCAGGATGGATCAGGCAGGTCCTCGCTCCTGTCAGGTCTGCCTCTGAGCGCCTCTGATGACTTGTTCTGAATCTCCACAAGTTCTACCACACCACCCCATTGCTACGCTCCATCCATGAGCTCCCACGGCCACAAAGCCTAAAATGGACCAGCGCCCGCCTACTTAATAAAGAGCTTATTACACCCCGCACTGCACCACGCTCCTCTCAATGGGACCCACCATCTCTCAGGATACAAGGAAAACATGCATCATGGCTCTTCTCTGTCCTGCACCCAGGTGGTGAATGAACTTCTCCTGGCTGTAGACTAAAAACCTCTTCAACAAGCACTTGAATTAGCACATTATTTATGTATTATTTAAAAAAAAGATACTCCCCAACCTCCTGACTAACCTAACAACAAGGTCTTCAGACTGACAGTTCTTTTATTTTTATTATTAATTAATAAAATTACACATAAAAGTAGCTACATGATTCGTGTGTGAAAAAAATGTGAGAAATGAGTGAAAAATAACAAGCAAGTTTTGAAACCCACGTGTGTGAATCATGTGATCATTCACACTTGAAGTTCATGTGACTTTTCTGAAGTCAGTTTCCTTTCCCAGCACGTTTGAGATGAAACACAGTGTGTGTTTATGTGGGGAGTCGTCACTAGATGGCACTGAACACTCACAGGTTCTGCTGTCTGAAATCCAAACATCTCTACAGACCAGCAGGAAGGGGGTCTAAAACCTCTAACTCAAGACTTTCTCACGGTCAAGCAGAGTTTCAGTGTACACTCTGATCAGGCAGACGTTCTTGTTCAGGAGACACAAAGTACTCGAAGAACCTGTAACTGAAAAGAGTAGAAGATAATGCTGGTTCGTATGAATGCTGGAACAAAAGGTCAGGTTTATGTAAAAAGGGAAAGAACATTTAAAAAATAATAAAGGCTCTTCAAGGTTTCTTTAGATAGTTTTACCTGTAACCCTTTTTGATTGGAAAACAAGACAGGCACAGCCCACATACCTAATGATAATAATAATAATAATAATAATGGCCATCAGGTTTGAAATGTGAAATGAATTGTTAATAAATAAATGCATGGTGTCAGAGACGTACAGTGGTTAGCGAAGTCACCTCACAGCTCCAGGGCTCCTGCTTTGCTCCAGGGCTCGGGTTACTGTCTGTGCAGTTTCTCATGTTTGTGCTCCCCGTGTGTGTGGGTTTCCTCCGGGTTCCTCCAACTGCTGCTAGTTGGATTAGCGACTATAAATTGTCCCCTAGGTGTGAACAAGTGAAGTGAAGTGTGGTGACCCATACTCAGAATTTGTGCTCTGCATTTAACCCATCCAAGTGCACACACACAGTAGTG
>JAKKZN010000015.1:21907115-21918192 GCA_033441825.1 Pangasius elongatus | reverse complement strand
CCCGAGACTCGAACCCACCACCTTCAGGTTCACCTTCAGGTTACAAGTCCGACTCTCAGACCATTAGGCCACGACTGACCCCATAATAAGTGTGAGAGTGTGTGTGGTGATGTATTGACGTCCCATTCAGGGTGTATTCCCACCTCACACTCAGTGTTCCTGGGATAGACTCCGGATCCTCTGCCACCCTGAGCAGGATACACACTCCTCGCTTAGTACACACACACACACACACACACAAACACACACACACACACACACACACGACGATACGCACACACCGATGTGACACTGATGATACACACTTGCACGTGGTAAGAATCCTCTACTGAGGAAAATACTGTATATTCACAGAAGTCATTTATTCAACACAATTACTAGACCGTGAACCTGAAACCTTTCTCTGTGGACCGCGAGAGTAAAAACAAAAGCAGCGTCAGGAGCAATTTGGAAAAAGTAAGCTGTTTGCAAACGCAGGTTAAGCTGGAAAAGAGCTGTGTGAGCACGACACATCTAGTCTGATTGAGTAAGCCGCAGCTGCCAAGCCTCTAATGGCGATCTGGCTCGAAGACGAGGACTATCCTGCTCGTTCTGCGTCTGAATGATGATCTCGCTCGCATAAGATGGATGAATTCTGGAGGGGATTCGTTTTAGTGCCGTCGGCCGTAAGCAAATTTCCCACCAGGCAGTTTCTATGACCTTCAGTCCATGCAATTTAGAAATGCATCTCTCAGTGCACGATTCACGCTGTGAAGAGCGAACACTGCTATTCACTTTAATTTAATTTAACTTAAAATAACACCTTTCCTCTGTACAGTGGAATATACCGGAGTCCAGAATGAATATACGTCTAAAAATACGCATAGTTTTGCGGAAATACGGTTTGGAGCTCTAGAATTAGGTCTGGCATTAGATCCTCTCTTTAAATTGTATAATATTACAATTTAAAATAATATTCATGTCCCTGTTAATAATCATACATCTCAACATGACAGGTTTAGTCACATTCTTAAACAGGAAGAGAAGTGGATTAGAAAAATATAAAGCAAGTTCAGGTGTGGAATTAAAAATAAAGTGTTAAATAAAGACCCACAGCCTTGAATTAACTTCTGCAGTATTGATTAAAGTCTTAGATCTCAAATTAAATGCATCAGGTCCCTCAAGATTTCCTTTTTTATATAGGGAAGCTCTCTCTCTCTCTCTCTCTCTCTCTCTCTCTCTCTCTGTCTTTCTCTTTCTCTCCATTTCTCTCTCTCTCTCTCTCTCTTTCTCTTTCTCTCTCTCTGTCGCTCTCTCTCTCTGTCCCTCTCTCTCTGTCTTTCTCTGTCTCTTTCTCTCTCTCTCTTTCTCTGTCTCTCTCTCTGTCTTTCTCTCTCTCTCTGTCTCTCTCTCTCCCTGTCTGTCTTGCTCTCTGTCTCTCTCTCTTTCTGTCTCTCTCTCTGTCTTTCTCTGTCTCTCTCTTTCTCTCTCTCTCTCTCTCTCTCTCTCTGTCTTGCTCTCTCTCTCTCTCTCTCTCCCTCTCTATGTCTCTTTCTCTCTGTCTTTCCCTCTGTCTCTCTCCCTCTCCCTCTCCCTCCCCCCCCTCTCTCTGTATCTCTGTCTCTCTCTCTCTTTCTCTCTCTCTCTAAGACTCATTATTGGTATGCAGGTGAGAGTGCTGTAATGCTTCCAGTCGCTCCAATCTGGCAACCCTGAGCATTTTTTTATTTTTTTGGACGAACACTTGGTGAAATCCGAGGAGTCACAGAGGAGCGTTTCATCTTTCTTCCTCAGCATCTTTATTCTCCTCCTCCTCCTTCTTCATCATCATCACCTTCATCATCTCCCCCTCTCTGAAGCCCGAGGTGAGTTGTCCGTGCTGTTTGTGGGCTCTGACTGTGCTCAGGAATGATCTCGGCTCTGTCATTGCCTGTCCTCGGCTCCAGCACTGCGGCTTTCCCTGGAACCCTTGAGTTCACGCTGCTTCCTCTCTGGACTGAGCTTTTCATCCAGTAAACGCTGATGAGTTTCACATTCCTGCACACCTTCACGCAGCCGAGACATTCGCATGTCCTCTAAAAATAAGATAGGACTTATCTGGTGTAAGTTAGGAATCGAGTCAGTCTTACCTGCACAGTAAAACAAGTTCTGACTCTATGGAGAAAAAAAAAACTTTCAGGCTTTTATTACAGATCTGATATTTATTTTTGCACATATTTTTATATTTATACTCAGTTACACAACTATCCGGGGTAGCCTGGTTAACTGACGCTAATGATAATCATAGCACTCCAGTTAAATGTATGATTAAAGGTCTGATCTGTTGAGTTTATGGGCCAATCACGTACTCCGATGCGCACAGTGTTGCCAGATTGGGATTAATTCACCTTAAATCTGGGCTGTGCTTAAACACATTGAGCTATATTTAATTCAGATCAGATGTAATTTAGTTACAGTGTGCAGGTTCAGGGTTGCCAGATTGGATTACATTAGCCTCTTCCCAGTCAAATATTTTACAAGGCACTCATTGCACTATAAATCCTGTAACTTTCCTAAATTCCCAAATAAAAGAGACATAACTCTTGGTCATGATATGAATATGAATATGTTGAATTCTGGATTCTGATTGGTCAGAAGGTGTTGATTAATTTTCTATAACAGCAGCTAGTGCTTCAAATCACAGGTTTATATTAATGAGCTCGTTCTAATACGTTATCACTTCTATAGTAATGGGGAATTGTACAGTAGACACTTCACTAATAATAAAAAACAGATTAAAAACCTTGTGTAATTGATGTGGTGAAGTTTTCCGTAAGGGAAATGTGTTTATTTAATATTTATGGAAGGAGTCTCCAGTGTCAGTGCTTTGTAACAGTCAGAGGTGAAGCTGTAACTTTAAGTTTTCTGACATCTTCAGGACAGAGGAGTTTACGCTTCTTTGTCGTTTCTCGGTAACACAACATACTGTGGGTTTGTTTGTTTGTTTGTTTGTTTGTTTGTTTGTTTGTTTGTTGTCCTATTAACTTGAAGAGAGAGAATAAAGAGAGGCTGGTGAGGGAACGACTGTTTATAGCTGCTATAACGTCAGTGAAAACGCTTGTCTCAATGATGTTCCGCAGCATTAATGTAACTATAAATGGATATAAAGACATACCACTCTTCGATAAATAGAAAAAAAATGTAAACGTTGGTAAACTGCTGTGGTATAAGAGGAATAAAACACTTGGGGACGTGCTGTATTAGGAAAACATTAACTCAGTTTCGTCGCACAAAATACACAGTGGTTTATTCCTTATATATATACAATTTAAGACACACAGTCAATTAATTTTGTTTTACTATTTTTTATGATTAATTAGTGACCTCCACTTTCTATCTATCTTTATTTATTTATTAAAATTATACCGACCATGCTGATCAATATGCTATTATTTTCTAACTAAAAACTTACAACCTGGCAACCCTGTCTGATTTTATAATGAACTGTGCAGGAATTAAACTGTACTTATTAGAAGAAGACCTGTTGTCCATTATAGTCCAATCTGGCAACCCGCGTCATCGCTTCTAACGGTCGCGGGTGGATGTTCTGGAGGGAAACCCTTTGTTAGCCGTTACTGCGGTCCGCGCGCAGGTTATTTAAATTTTTAAATACAAACATCTAACCGCTCTTTTCCTAACGACATTAGCACAGACACCTTATTTTAATACAAATATTACCTTTATGCGCGTTTTATGACTAATAAACTGAAACGTGAGGTAATCATTATGGAGTAACACACATGACCTGTCAATTTACAAGTATATAAGTGCAAGTTTTCATTATTTATTGATTTATTTAAATCTGAACAACTTCAAAATGGCGTTTTTATTAGTCACAATCCACCAGAGGCTCGCTATGTGTACTTTCACCATTTCTTTACTTATTTATCTACAAAGAAGTTGCCAATAGCTAATTTTTATCCCTTTGTCCATCTACAAGTTGTTATGTACTATTTAATAATTTCCTTCTAATTATTAAAATAACGTATATCTGTATCGCTGACAGACTGATGTTCGGTTCTTTGAGTCGACTCTTCTGGCGAACTCGCATATGTGGTGCAAAGTCATGTAGTTTTATTAATTAGAAGGTAAAGTAAGAAGGTAAAGTAACACCAGCTATAGTTAGACAAAGAAGAATAATCACTGAATAGTCAAGCATTTCAAACTCTTCACCTTTAGGGGAAAAATGGCAGTGAGTCGTTTGGGAGTCGAAAGATTTGGATCTTATGAGTGAGCTGAGTCAAATGATCTGACTCACTGAAAAGAATCGGTAGTATTCCTATCAACAAAACACTCCTCATCAGATTAATGTTTGGATCTTATAGTTCCCTGAGTATTTCCATATTCATCTTTGTGAAATATAGGAATTTTCTTTATTTTCTTTAAACTTTATTAAATAAATTATTAAGCATTATTAATAAATACAAACAGCTTTTCAGGTATGACTCAAATGATTCCTTAAAGAGTCATCTCAAAGAGTCGACTCACTCACAAATGACACATCATTACTAAGGAAGCTAAGGAGGTGGAAGTCCTCCTGAATTGCTAGTTGTGTGTGTGTGTGTGTGTGTGTGTGTGTGTGTGTGTGTGTGTGTGTGTGTGTGTGTGTGTGTGTGTGTGTGTGGGAGGAGTGTCTGGCTCTCATCACCATCATCATCATCACTGTGTGTGTGTGTGTGTGTGTGTGTGTGGGAGGAGCGTCTGGCTCTCATCATCATCATCACTGTGTGTGTGTGTGTGTGTGTGTGTGTGTGTGTGTGTGTGTGTGTTTCTGTTCTTCCAGCACTCCTCATGTTTCTGTGAGCCGGAGCGATGGGACTCGGATCGTCCAGCAGATCTGCTGACAACCAACACAATGAAGAGGGTGAGCATTTTTTATGATGTCAGTTTCTTATAATCAAGTCATTATAATCCATTTATTGCACTTTTATTTATTTATTATATTTATTCCATCCATTCTCCTTATTTATACTGGATTGTTTTGATGGCTCACAGATGGTAAAACCTGGAAAAAAAACAAGACAAAAGTTATTTTCTTCCTTCTTGTTTGGAAAATTCAGTGTTGTGTTTCCACATTGTCTTTCTTAAAGAGGCGTGGTCTCAGTGCCTGTCAGTCCCAGCAGCAATTCAATAAATATATATTTTAAAAAATAATAAAAGAATCTCCATCTATAAACAGCAAACTATAAATCCAAAACAGTATAAAATATATGGTTGTAGAGTAAAGGGGAAATTCAGCACTTTAATTCTGCTTCAGTAAATGAGCTGTCATATCAGCTGTGTCTGGAAGAGCGCTGGGTTTTCCGGATGGTTTATACCGACAGCTTCTGTAATCCAAAGCATTCAGAAATAAATTCACGTCCAAAACCGTTGGATTTATCACTGATTGAAATCGTACATTTGCCAAATTGCCGGTAAATAACGATGACTAAACAGTAGCATGTTGAACGTTAACTCGTAGTACTTTAAAAGCTTTAATTACTCAAATAAGTTTGGGAATATCCACAGTTTTGAGTCATACAGAAAAGGAGTATAATATAAAGTAATATATTATTAGTAAGGCTGGGCGATGTATCATAACGGATTGATATCGTGATCCATTATGACACAATAAACGTTTCTGAGATATCGCAGTATCACGATATCTTTTTCTGTTTTTTAATAACGATTATTCAAAGCACAAAAGTTCGATGTTCTGACCATGTTCTTATTTAATGTTTTATTTTTGTAGACAATAAATAAAAGTATATCACAGGTTCTTAACTGAAAAACAACACTAGGAGTATAAACTCATAAACTATATATAAATATACATATAATTAAACAAGTCAAACTTCACCATATCAACCATGATGCACAGTTTTAGTCGTTTTTAAATCCCTGTGAATGAGCTGTTGCTATAGTAACGATAACGTATTAGAACGAGCGCATTAATATAAACCTGTGATTTGCAGCTGAACTACTGTGAGAGCTGCTGTTCTAGAAAATTAATCAACACCTTCTGACCAATCACAATCCAGAATTCAGCAGCACTGTGGTGTATAAAGGCGGTGTTATAACGCAAAAACAAAGACAGCTCAAACCCACAAGGAAAAGACAGGAGTTTAAAATGTGAAAACCTTGTGTGTGTGTGTGTGTGTGTGTGTGTGTGTGTGTGTGTGTGTGTGTGTGTGTGTGTGTGTGTGCGCACCATGCAGACATCTTTTTCTAAATTCCTGTCTCGTTTCTTTACAGTCAGCTTCGACCACTTCCAGATCCTGAGAGCTATTGGAAAGGGCAGCTTTGGAAAGGTAAAACCTCGTGTGTGAATAACGTCTGCTATTTCTTTAAAAGATAGAAATCACGACAGACTGGTTTATCTTTCCGCATCCATCCTGGCCTGAGCATTCCGACTGTCCATTAACACCTAAAAAAGGAATTTAATTAGAATTATCGGACTCAGAAATGAACCGGACCTGTTAATTACTACCACTTTGAATAGACAGTAGGGTCCGATAGCGATGCTTTCAGATCGACGTTTTCTCTATCGAACTGTATTTATTATTACGGTGTAAAGACAAACACTGATCACTAATCGATTCTGTTTAGCTCCAACCCTTTTTTAGAAATCATATTTAGGACGCAGAGCTGTTGTTCTGTGTTTCAGGTATGTATCGTGCAGAAGAAGGACACGAAGAAGATGTACGCCATGAAGTACATGAACAAGCTCAAGTGCGTGGAGCGGAACGAAGTGCGAAACGTCTTCAAAGAGCTTCAGATCATGCAGAACCTGGAGCATCCGTTCCTAGTGAACTTCTGGTGAGTACCGCTTCAACGTCTTTTAAACGCAGAGCTCCGTCACGCCTCGCGTACAGGATATCGGACCCAAACGGCGCGTTCTTATTGGCTAAAAAACATGTACGCGTGTCACTGTCTGAACAGAATTAAACAGAGCGGATTTTAATAAGCACAGAAATTCAGTCTTGTGGATGGAGCAACTCTTTGTGGCTGTGATTTATGTTTATAGCTTTATCTTTTCTCTCTGCGTTTTCTTTCCTTGGATTCCTGTTCAGTGAGTCTGGAGTGTATTCAGAAGCCAGCAAAGTCGTTAAAAAAACCCACTCGAGAGTTTTACGACTATCACTTTTCTTAATTGTCTGGAGCTCCTTGATTCTTTCTGGCCTCTGTTGCAGCAAAGCACAGCACATCTAGTGCAATGTCTAAATCACTCGTGCTATATTGATGTCGGTCTTTCAATTACGAGTTTAAGGACAATAAGCAGAACCGTCTGGGCGAGTGGAGAAGAATGGCCTCTTTAGTCTTTAGTCGAACAGGAAGGAGAGGAGCTTTCCATCCCGTAAGAAAGACCTGTCTACGTTAATGCACACGGCAGCACAGGATGTTCTAATGAACTCACATGGCATCGGTTCACCATCACAGCCGAGGCTCAGAGTCTTGCTCAATAAACAATAAACTGTAAACTGAATTTGTAATATGACTGATGTGTTGTGGTGTATCAGTATAGATTTATATCTGCAGGGTCCAAGCCTCAGGGTCTTGCTAAAATTTAAACTTCCTGGATGTTGCTGCATTATTCAGGAATTCATCGTTATCAGGTTGATATCGGCTAATGTTAGCGGTACCGTTATAAAAACTAAATACAACTTACTAATTCTAAAAAGCTAAATACAACTCCTTGTAATTAGCAGGATGCCTTGAACGCTAGCCTGGACGGTACTACTACATTATAACGCTATAATGTCATCGTCGTGATAAATCACTGTATGTCGCAGCACACTTTACTGAGATATCACAGGTATCGTGTGTATTTTATTTATAACATTTAAATCATGGAAGTGTCATGATATGATGCTTTTGTTACACCACCCCGCCCCTAGAAGGTAGAACGGATATGTACATGATGATAAAACATCAAAATATCCAAAAATAATGGAGAAGGCAGAGATAACGGAGACCCAACAGGAATATTTTATATTTTAACTCCTTTAAAGACTTCTTACATGGAGCTGCTTTCTTTTATTTCTTCCATTAGGACTAAAGTTTAAGTTGTATGTGTTTACTAGGGATTTATTTCTTTTATTTTTTAAGCTCCATTGTAATTAAGTGCTCTATTTGTTGCTCTATTTGTTGGCACAGATATTTCTGGCTTCTTTAGAACTTGTGGAGGACGTGCTGTGATCTCACACGCTCCGCTCTAACATTATTAATATTTTATACTGATTAGCCGTTATTCTAGCTCGGGATGTTTGGCGTTTGTGGTATAAATATGCAATAGATCAGTCATTCAGAAGAATGCAGACGATCCGTCTTTCACAAACACCACACTCTGTTACAGTAATGTAAGACTTTAATAAATATTACAAGGCCAAAAAAATCCTATTTGGTCAAGAACCGTGCAGCTAAATTAACACCATTTAAACATGATTTTTTAGCTTGGAGAAGGAAAACTCCTTCTTTAGATAAGCAGGTTTTTCAGCATGAGTTTGAATTTGGACCCTGAAGTGTCATCCATCATCCCACTCTGACTGAAATCAGCAAGTCTGTCTCAGGTAAAGTGCCAATCCACTAATCAGCATTGATTTTACACCCCGAGTCTGTCGACGCACCTCCACGTCCTCTAAAATGCCTTCGAGAACAAATTACAGAGCATATTACATGAAAAAAAATACAACTTCTGATATTTTGCACATGGTCCAGTTAAGTAATGACGCAGTGTGTGATTCAGTCTCTCTACGACTCCGTGTGTGTGTGTGTTTTATTGACGAGTAGCTCGTCGCTGTCGTCGTTTAGGAGATTCAGCAGGACTGCTGGAACATCTTCAGACCGCGATGTGTGCTTAGCGTTCCTGTCATCTCTCTAAGCTAGATGAAACTGGGTTACTTCACTGCCTGCAATAAATAATAAAAACGGCTGCGAGTGAGTCAAAGGAACCTGTCAGAAGTTATTGTTTATTAATATTTATAACACACTGAATATTCCCTCTCATTTCCCTCTTCTGTTCTTGGGCCTCTTTTCTCTTTTTTTCCCGAGTGAATTTTGAATAACGGGACGATTTCAGAGAGAGCCGGGGAAATTTAATCATGATGTCATTACCGTGACATGGCATCAGTCCTCGTTTTTGGCGTTTAAAAGCTGTAAAATCACATTATAACCTCGGTTACGTTTGGCTCGCGATGCTGGTGTACTAATCCACATTCTGTAATTGCTCTGAAACTCATTTGTATGATTCACATGTAGTTTTTTTTATTATTATTCTCTCCAGTTATTTTTAGGCTTAGTAGATGCACAATTGTTCCATCTCCATATTAAACACAGACTGCTGGCCAGAGGAGGAATGTTTGTGTGGAATAGTTTCCTCTCCGCTGTCGCTTTGGCTCACTCATTACTGGCCTCGACACAGATCTCTGTAATGCAGCATTGTGTCTGTTGTTAAAATGTGAATAAGTCAAGAATGAGAAGATTGAGAAGATTGAGATGATTGAGAGTTGAGAATTTAAAAAAAATAAGCAGTAATTCACGGTGGATCTGTCAGACCCTGCACAGACTTGCAATCTGTTTCCTAATTAGCCGAAACGTCATGGAGGGAAAATTGCCTCGGGGTCTGCCCCAATCACAGTAAACAATCAAAAAAAGGCAACAGGGGTTTTCCCCTTGGAGCCTTGAACCTATGACATCACACTTATTATGGGCCCAGAAGAGCCTGATCTTTTTATAGTCGTCTGTTTTATTGTCTCGTTTTGTTTCTCACTGTCTAATAACAACAACAGCAACAACAGCAATAACAATAATAAAATTCATTTCTTGTTCGTCTTCTAATGATTACTATTTTTATTATTATCACTAAAGCCAAGCTAAAAGTAATATAGCAGTAAAACCGGTGTATAAACAACAAAGGCACAGTATTTAGGTGAATACAGGATTATAAGGCTGCAGCGTTAACCCAAGGTGACCACTTTACTGCAGGCCGCTGCGCAAACTCCAACACGCCCTCAATTCATCATAGCACAAACCTTTAAAAAGCACAGCTGAAGTGGCTTTTATTGATCTGCTTAAACAGCTTGAATGGACTCAACAAGAGAAACATGCTAGCAGGTCCAATCACTTATCATTTATCAATAAATAAAATTGTAGAAAGGTGTCTGATCTCCACACCACATTCAGTAGAGGAATCTCTGGAATCTTACGGGTTTGGAAAACTGGAACCTTGGGACCGTGGAAATGAATCTCTGGAATCTTGGGGTTTGGAAAACTGGAAAATTGGATATTGGAAATGAATCTCTGGAATCTTGGGGTTTGGAAAACTGGAATCTTGGGATATTGGAAATGAATCTCTGGAACCTTCGGGTTTGGAAAACTGGAACCTTGGGATATTGGAAGTGAATCTCTAGAACCTTGGGGGTTTGGAAAACTGGAAACTTGGGATATTGGAAATGAATCTCTGGAATCTTTGGAACTCTTCAATCTTGGGACTTTGGACTTGGGAATCTTGAAGTCTGGATTGCAGTTTACTGATCCTACCATCAGTAAATAAGAGAGGAATGTTATGAAAGATAAAAAAATAAACATGTACATTTGGAATGAAATCCCTGTTCATCCCTCACAATAACCATGTGTTACTTTCATTTAAATATGCACACACCTTTATTTTGACTTGGCCATTTTGGTTTGTGAGTGTGTGTTTTTATGTCATTAAAGATTTATTTTCCTGTCAACTTTCCACTCTGCCTGTTTTATATGTTTAATATTTTAAAGCTCAGCTTCTCATGAGTAGAAGGACCTTGAGAATGTCATGTTAATGCACACTGATGCCGTTCAGCAGCTGATGCACTTACGCATTCCATTAACGTGTGGAGAAAATCTGCTACTTTAAAGCTAAATGCTAAAACGTCACCAGGGAAATGCATATGTGGGTTTGACAGACGAGTCTGGAGGTTAAAGAGTTAAATCACATTTCACTTCTGAAAAAAGCTCCAAGTCTGAATTGATCAACCTTTATCCTTTCTGTTTCTCTCGGGCCGAAATCTTACTTACGTAGCTCATGTTTACGTTATATTCTTTT
>JAKKZN010000015.1:21901204-21907015 GCA_033441825.1 Pangasius elongatus | reverse complement strand
TGAGTCATGTGGGATTTGATTAGTTCCAGTCAATCATTTTACAGAGAGGTGATTATTAGAACATTTTCAGAATATCTTCAGTCAAGAGAAATACCAAGGCACAACTGACAGTGAGAGTATATTATGTCTCCGCTCACCTGAAGGACATCCATCAAGCTAGCAAATACATTATATATAACTTTTCACCCTCAGAGGTGATGTTGGACACTCTCTCTCTCTCAAAAAAGAAATGAACGGAGGTGTTTCCATCTCTCATTTCTGAAGTCATTTGTATTGACGGAAGAGATTGAAATTGCGTCCATGGTGAAAGCGCACAGATGCGTTGACGTTAGTGTGGTGCTGGTTTTAAAATAATGAAAGATTCCACAGTAGAATTGAAATGTTGCGCTACCGTCATTCTCACGTCATCTGTATGTAAACAGACTGAATGGAAATTCTCACCGGATAATAACAAACCCTGAGCTTCTCAAGGACGTGCCAAGGCCCAAGGTTTTTATTTTATCATTTTAACACATTTAAGACAAACCCAGACCTTTGGGCCATTATAGGAAAATAATCAACTTCAGGGTGATAACAGGAACGCTGCTTCATCACATACAAGTTTATGTTTCTTTACATTGTGTTGATTCTAAATGCTGAAATTTATGTAGAGTGTTTATCGATAAGAAAGAAACTCTTCAGCACGTGGCCTTAAGCGCATTTTCACATCACCTTGTGTGTTTGCTTAATTATTAACACAAGACTGCTGCTCTATTAACACAATCTTCAGAGACACAGCTCTTCAAATAAATACAAAACAGCATGTGGGCTGAAAGAAAGGCGTCAGCGCAAGAGCGCGGCTAAGCCTCATCCACATCAGAGCCAGTTTCACTTAGCAAACACTCGTGTAAATAATTGCACCTGATAAAATTGCTTGCTGTTGCATTATGAATTACGGCGCAGTAATAGTTTACGATCAGTTTATTAGGCAGAAATGAAAACTAATGAAGGCAAGATGCCCACAATTCATTTTAGAAATGTAATTAGTTAGAAGTTAGAAATTAGAAATGTATTTGCGATAACGCAGAAGCTGTAGACTTTATAGAAATGTTTATTGTAAAAACGGCCAGTCTGCCTTTTCTTCCTCTCAGTGTAAATAATCCAGGAGGGATTCGAACCCCAAAGCCCCCGCAGTGCTCAGGGCTCAGGAAGTGGGAATAAGTGATGTCATTAACATCACATTTCTCTTTTACATTCACAAACACTCAGACTTTTCCATCTTTTTTTTTTATAACCATTTTAAATTTGCTCCACTTTTGCCCGTCTCTTATTAAAAATGTAAAAATGTACGAGGGTTAAAGTAATGACATGTGAAAGAAGCCCAGCTGCTTCGAGCCACTCCTTTTCCTCACTGGGGAGACGGAAACACCGGCGGGGGAAGATCAAGTTTCAGTGTGTGTGTGTGTGTGTGTGTGTGTGTGTGTGTGTGTGTGTGTGTGTGTATGTGTTTCGCTCTCCCATCACAGGGGAAAGCTTAGTTTATGCAGAATCGTGACAAATCAAACCACAAGCCCCATCTCCAATTTAATCCAAAGTTTTGTTTTTCTGTTTAACACAGCAGTTTGTTTGACCTCCTTGTCTCTCTGAGTTCAGAAACACCAGACGGGTTTCATATAACAGAACAGACAGACAGACGGGGGATAGACAGACACATAGAGAGACAGACAGACAGACAGACAGACAGATGGGGGATAGACATAGAGAGATAGACACATAGAGAGATAGACANTAGACAGGCAGGCAGAGAGATTTAGTTTAGTTTAAGTGTTAACGTGGACTTTACTTTACTTCCTATTTTAGCTTTATTTGACAGTTTGATTTAGCTTTTCTGTAAGATGGATAGACAGACAAACAGACAGATAGATAAACAGATAGTAGCCAACAGACAGACAGATAAACAGGCAGGAAGACAGACAGACAGATAGAAAGAAAGGTAGACAGAAAGGTAGATAAACAGATAGTAGCCAACAACAGACAAACAGGCGGGCGGGGACAGGTAGATCTACAGACAGAGAGAGATATACAGACAGAGAGAGATATACAGACAGACAGACAGACAGAGAGAGACAGACAGACAGACAGAGAGAGAGACAGAGAGACAGACAGAGAGCGAGAGACAGACAGACAGACAGAGAGAGATATACAGACAGACAGACAGACAGACAGAGATATACAGACAGACAGACAGGCAGGCAGACAGACAGACAGGCAGACAGACAGACAGACAGATAGACAGACAGACAGACAGTATATTTTACACACCACACACATCCCCAAGCTGTGTATAATATTGAAGGTGCTTCCCAGGAGGAAATGAGCTGCTGTGAGAATCACCGCTGTCACACGTTATTTACGACTTTAATAGGGGCAATCTTTTAGCCTCGTCACATTTCTAGATTTTCTAGTCTTGGCAGAGCTGCTCAGGGGAGAGTGTATAAAAGCGAGTGAAGTGTTCCGTAGTCTACAGAAAAATGCCGTCTGACCCTCATGCGAGGAAGTGGAGCAGTGAAACAGGGACAGAGGAGCTGGAAGATAGAGCTCGGCTTGGTACATCACTCTGCTTACGGTCAGCACCATCGGGGCTCGTGCAGAAAACAAGCCCTCGCTGTAGCCGCGTCAGTCTCATGCCGGGAGAAAACTCGTTTTAAAAGGCGTCATCCTGTTGACACACAACTTTGTCATCCACGACACTAAATCGGGTGCTGATAACGTGGCACGACCGCGATTTTTGTCTGTGACGGCAACATCATGCTGAAAATCGCACAATGTCAAGCCGGCTTTAGACGAGCAATCCTCCTTCCTCTCTGGGAGAAAACACACCTGTATATCAGAGAGGGTTGGGTGTCACACTCCATCTGTTCCCTTTCTCTCAACATATCTGGTGTGTGTGACAGAAGTGTGTATCGTGTGTGTGTGTGCGTGTATCAGGTGTGTGTATCAGGTATCAGCCCTGATCAGGATATGTGATGTAATGAGGTCATTAGAAGCAGGTAATTGGTTGTCGGATCGGTGGAGCGAGAGAAGAGCGTCGTATCAGGTTCACACAGCAGAACAGATACGAGAGCAAGATGGGCAGTGTGTGTGTGTGTGTGTGTGTGTGTGTGTGTGTCCTGATGCTATCACCTGTCGTGCTGATTTATTCATGAGCAGTGGGTTATGGGTCGTCTCTGCTCTCTTAATAGCCAAAGTGTTTCATGTGAAATTGGTTTCTTCTCCTCCTCATGACAGATGAAATCATTTAGTCTAAAATTTATTTTAGAATAAGTTTACAAAACCCTTTTTTCCTGACACTTGGCTCGGCGAGTGTCACGCTCAGGACATCATGTCTTAAATTTGGCCTTTTAACGTGTGCAGATCTCATAATTATGAAACATATATTGAAATCTTTAACTGTTCTTTAATTGAAATCTTTAGTCCTGCAGATTGTTAATTGAGTCTGAATAGCAAAATATTTGAATAATGGCTATGATTATCAGAAATAAATCCTTTGGTTTCTGAATTTTCCAAATTTACATTGACGTGTCCGGGTGAGACTTAACCCCGGTGAGACTTAACCCCGGTGAGACCTAACCCCGGCCTTACACTGTGCGAGGCCCACGTTGATATTACAGACAAAAATCACACGTCGTTAAAGAATTCTGTGGTCGTGAGCTGAGATCAGCGTCGGAGACGTGTAACGTGACTCTGTGACCCGAGTTCTCTGTGTGTGTGGGATATTTTAGATTAGTCTCAGAGTATAAGCGCCGCTGCAGCGTTTATCTAAAAGAAGACACAGCTACAAATATCATAGTGATGATGGAGAAACATAAATGAAAAAAATCTCCTTATGTGTGTTTATGCGTTTATCCGGTTTCTTTTAATTTGCAGGACGATGAGAGGATCTTCGTCGTATAATCTGCAGTGAAGAACACATTTTCTCACCTAATAGAATTCAGTCCAGATTTTATTGGGGTTTTATAGAAAGAAAATCAGATGAGATTAATAAAGTTCATCTGAAGCGCTGAGGTGCATCACGGCTCCAAGAGATATTTAAACAAACTGGTGGAAATTATAATTAAAAATTAAACATCAAATGAAAAATTCTGTTTATCAGTGAAGGCCAGTGAGGAACATGATTTTTTTCTCTCATTAATAAACCAATAAAAATTGCACGTGGCTCCATGTGAGCACCCGACTGCGTCACTCCTTCCCCGGAATAACAGACTGATAGATCAGACATAATCTGATTACCTCAGACGCTCCTGTAGTTTGTCCACCTGATGATGGAGCGTCACACAGGCTAGAAAGGCCTGTTCATGGAGCTCAGTGTTTGAGGACAGGCTGAGATGTGCATGAGGCCGCGCCTCTTACAGACACACTTCATTTCTCTTATTACCTACATTCATTGCCATCAGTTTGAGAAATCACCATAAAGCAAGAGTGTGTGTGTCACTATTAATCAGCGCGTGTTGTGGTTTACTTACAGACACGGAAAACGACAAATGGAAAAACGATAAAGAGGCTGACAATGATAAATGAAGCGGAAAGAGGAGAAGAATACGAATCACAGTAGAGACAAACGATTTAAAAAAAAAAAGCATGAATATAAAACTAAAGCCCGATGAAAAGTCTGTCCACACAAACACTACATTAACATACTGAGTGTGAAAAGGCCATAGCCCAAAAACGCACAAAGCAATAGCAGTGAGTGATTTTGGCTTCTTCAGACGGCGCGTTATTCAGCAGGGTGGAATTATAACTCGGCTTACGTCATGCCTTCAGGAGCACCGAGCGCGTTCCCCCGACCCCACCCACTCTCACATCTACAGAGCTCTCTTCACCAGACTCCTAATCAAAGCTGAAAGCGATTGTGTTGGAAAACCTCCAGCTCAGAGATGAATTTGGACAGCAGGAGTGTTCAGTTTCAGCCCGTCGGTGTTCACGCCATCCCACAATCAATAAACCACTCGAGCGACTCGCTGGCCGACGAGGAACCCGAGCACAAAACAAAGTAGAGAAAATTGCTGAATAAAGATATTCATGTATATCATTTAAAGTGTTTTGTCAAACCTGGTCTCTATCTATCTATCTATCTATCTATCTATCTATCTATAATGAGAAATAAACAAACAGTTTACCACAAACTAAATTAAGATGGAAGTTTTTAGGGAATCGATGATTTATCTGTTTTTATACCACAGCGTTGTTGAGTTCTGCGCTCTGATTGGTCAGAAGGTGTTGATTAATTTTCTATAACAGCGGCTCTGACAGTAGCGCAGCTGCACATCACAGGTTTATATTAATGCACTCGTTCTAATACGTCATCGTTTCTATAGTAACAGCTCATTCACAGGGACGTGTACAGCGGACGCTCTATGAATAACAGACAGATGTAAAAAATAATCATTGATCTGATGAAGGTTTCTGTAAGGAGACATTTATTTAATGTTTATGGAAGGAGTCTCCAGTGTCAGCGCTTTGTAACAGTCAGAGGTGAAGCTGTAACTTTAAGTTNTGAAGAGAGAGAATAAAGAGACGCTGGTGAGGGAACGACTGTTTATAGCTGCTGTAACGTAAGTGACAACAGGAACTAACTTGTTTCACAGAACATTAAATGCAACTACAGAGCTATACAAAGGTAAAAGTGATGCCGTGTTGTTTATTAATAGATTAAATTTGGCAAATCATTGTGGTATAAGAGGAATAAAACACTTTGGGAAGTGCTGTTACGTAAAAATAATCCACGTCCTTTCGTGTTTTATTCCTTACTTGTCCACCGTGCGACTATGAAGT
>JAKKZN010000015.1:21896204-21898704 GCA_033441825.1 Pangasius elongatus | reverse complement strand
TCTCTCTCTCTCTCTCTCTCTCTCTCTCTCTCTCTCTCTCTCTCTCTCTCTCTCTCTCTCTCTCTCTCTCCCTCAGTCCAGAAGCTTTTTTCCCCACACTTATAAACCTGGCCTGATTTTTGCATACATCAGGGTCGCTCTATTTCCTTCCCAAGGTGACTGGCTCACATTTTCCTCCTCCATTACGTCCACTTGCCTCTTTCTGCTCTTCTGCACCAAAATAACTCAAAATAACACACATAGAAACGTGCTTATGAACACTTATAAACACATTCATACTTACAAACACATTCATTAATACGGAGTGTGTTTATAACATACTGTATATATGTTCTATATATATATAATACGATATAATGTTCTAAAGCAGCAAAAATAACTGCAAAGCTTAATGTTTTTAAAAGAAACATACTGTGCAAAAGACAAGCGTGTACTCTATCACTGGAAGAAAGTCTGTGTGTGTGTGTGTGTGTGTGTGTGTGTGTGTGTGTGTGTGTGTGTGTGTGTGTGTGTGTGAGTGTGTGTGTGTTTGTGTGTGAGATGTGGGAGGTTGTTTGTTACGCCGTAGTGAAAACCGTGACATTGGATTGGACATTTATCATACAGTGAGATTATCATATTATTCCAGCACTAATTCTAGCCACCTGCTGCTGAAGGCTAAATGAGGAGTGTGTGAGCTTCTCCGTGTGTGTGTGTGTGTGTGTGTGTGTGTGTGTGTTTGACATAACCTCATGCTTCGTGTGTGTCTCTGATCTCTCAGGTCACGCTCATCTGACCGACTTCAACATCGCTGCTATCGTCAAAGACGATTTAAAAGCCACATCCATCGCTGGGACAAAGCCATACATGGGTGAGAGATTCTACACACACACACACACACACACACACACACACACACACACACACACAGTGCTTACGATATCAGCATGAGCATGATTATAAAAGAAAAAAATAACTATGATTCCACGATCCTACAGTCATTTTGTATTGCAAAAATAAAAGACATTTTAAACGCACATAAAGTTTCCTTCACAACAACTTACCACACAGGGCCAGAAGTCTGAGAACACGAGTGAAAATGCTTCTATTTTGCATTCTTTTCTAATTTAATACAACAATTTTCATTACAAATTATATTACTGACATCGACTGTGAACGAGCTGTTACTGTAGAAACGATACGGTATTAGAGCAGTGTTTCTGCTGCCATGAAAATCTTCTCAGTGGGAAACTCTACGATGTTTTCCTAATCTATTAAGGATTTAAAATTCAGGTAGTGTGTCCCAGGATTAATGCAGCATTTTAAAAAAAAAAGCTTTTATATCTCGATTGTTTATTTTGGCTCTCTGTAACAGGCATGGTGTATTCCGCTGTATGGTATTGGATACAGTCTAACAGGATTACAGGCGTAATTGACCTCGGGTCCAATCTCCTAATGTCGAGTGATGGATGTGAGATTTAATCAGAGATGACAGACAGACAGAGAGAGAGGGAGAGAGAGAGAGAGAGAGAGAGAGAGAGAGAGAGAAGTAGAGATCAGGGCAGGGCTGTGGAAAAGCTCCACATTTATTTTATGAATTAATATGAACATTGATCGCGAGCCAACAGTAAACCAGAAATGGAGAAGAACTGAGCTGAACATTTTTTTGCTTATATCATGTGTAACTCACTCAGACATTTCATGAGGACTGATTTTTACCTACAAACACCTCCAGGTCTGTATTGTGTATGTTTTACGAAACCACTGTGATCCTGTGGATAGATGAGCTGGCATGGAGAGAACACTCACCTGACCTGACCTGACCTGACCTGACCGTACCGTACCGTACCGTACCGTGTACCGTCTCTCGTTTGTGTCATTCTGCAGCTCCAGAGCTTTTCCAGACGTTTGAAGGAACGCACCCAGGATACTCGTTTGCAGTGGACTGGTGGTCTCTGGGTATAACAGCCTACGAGCTGCTCCGTGGACAGGTGACATGACACACTTCCAGCAGATCTGGGATCAGTGTTACTGCAGCGATCGTTCTGAATATAACACTGTGGTAGTGTGATCATCCCGATCAGGATCGTCCTGAATATACTGAAGTAATCTTGAGCATGATGAATAAATCCTATCCTGGAATGGAACTCACCTGTATGGTGAATTAATCCTGAACATGTTAAACTAATCCTGAACATGTCGAATTGAATATGACGAAATTATCCTGAAGGTGCTGAATTAATCCTGAATAAAATGAAGTAATCCTGTACAGAACGTGACAAATGAATCCTGAATACATTGAGATCGTTCTGAATGTAGTGAGTTAATTCTACATCTTTATCCTTAATCTTCATTCCTGAATGAGTCTTCCAGTGTCGCACCTTAATTAAAAAATATAAGTATAATCTGCTGAAATGACATACTATTATCAAGGTAAAAGAAACGGCTGCCAGGTTCTCAGTGACACACACAGGTCTGAAAGAGTCCTCTGTCGAGAACCGCGTCTATTTCATCATGTATC
>JAKKZN010000015.1:21870607-21874957 GCA_033441825.1 Pangasius elongatus | reverse complement strand
GCTACAGCACACAGAGACGCTCTGTACCACTGTGTGGTTTAAACTTTGTGGGAACAGTTTGGAGAAGAAGCTCATATGGGTGTGTTGTTGTGTTGTTGGAAACAGCCCTGTCCTGTGCACACAGCACTTCTGTAGGTTGCTCTGGATGAGTTTCTTAAGTTTCGTAATGCATTAAAGGATTTTAAAATCACAATGACTCAAGCTTGCGTTTTCAATTAAAGATTTTTTAGAAAGTTACTCAAAAACAAAAAAATGGCCCAATTGTCACTGCAAAATTCAGAAATTACAGACCTGTAATCAAAACCTTACATCCAAAAAATAAAAAATACATGATTTATTTAATAAACAATACTGTTTATAGTGCAGCACTACTGCTTTGCTGTCAGTTTCTCAGTAAATGATCATGATCCACACCACGTGGCGCAGAAACACCGTTCAGGATCATACGGAGATGATTATTTTGCCGTATCGCCCAGCTGTAAAATAAATTCCACAGACGCCCTCAGTACAGATTTATTTTTATTAATTAAATCAGGCTCATTATTTAAATGTGCACAATAATATTTTTGGCTGTTTATTGAAGCCACTGAGCTTTTCATTCCTGAACCTTCCACAGACAGAACATGTTTATTCATCTATACATTTTCATGAGACTGAATTTGACATGTTTGTAGGAAGTCTTGTTTGTCAGGATTGGATTAAACTCAAATTAAATTAAATCCGTTTGGAGTGAGCAGACTAATAACCACAGGAACTTATAAATAGAATCCATTTTTAGCTTAAAAAAACAATCTCAGACCTGCTCGCTTTGCATCTCAGACCCCTGAGGTTCCCCGTACCTCACATCGAGAACCACTGCTCTATAGAAAATTACAAAACTGTTTATAGATCAGAAGACGAAGACGCATCAGACGACGGCGACTGAGCGCTCAGCGTCGTCTCCCAAACCTTCCAGATTACATAAAGCAGAACAAAATCCCGTCCTGGTGATTTATTTCCTTAAACGTGAAGTGATATGGATTTACGACTCGTTTATCCTGCCACCTGTCCAAACGCTATAGATCGTCATCATCACAAATCATATTCTGATCTTACTGCAAATCCCACACACACACACACACACACACACACACACACACACCAAAACATTCCATCAGAAAAAGAAACGCTGATTTAAAAATAATAATAAAACATAATTAACGCCGTTCTGACGCTGGAACTTACATTAAACTGGACTTTTTTTTTTTTTTCCCTGGAGTGGGAGTGTGTCACCGGAGTGTCGTAAAAACACACAAAAAAAGGCAGAGGTGTGTAATATGTACAAAGAGAGCACACAAGGAGAAGTGTTAAGTGGTGTGTGTGTGTGTGTGTGTGTGTGTGTCTCCATTCAATCCATAATTTGTCCTCAGAGATCCGAAATTGCGAGGTGGCGTCATCCGAAGTGCGTGACATCATCATTCCAGAAAGTCCATGGGAGTTATGATGTCACAGGGCAAAGGGCCATTTAAGTGAATCTCATTCCACACACACACACACACACACACACACACACACACACACACACACACACACACACACACACACATATATACACACAGACAGTGAGAGGCAGCGTTTCTTTCTGTCCTTGTTTTGTGCTCCCAGTCAAACACACGAGAACTTTCCACTGGTTTTGTTCTTTTAAACACACACACACACACACACACACACACACACACACACACACACACACACAACCATGAATTAAACCATACACTCATAAAAAGTACCAAGTAACAAAACACTCAAAAACGATAATGGATGATACAAACACTGTTGTGAGACAGAAATATGAAAAACACACACACACACACACACACACACACACACACACACACTCCTGTGCGAGTCATCTCCCTTGTGTGTAGTGTCATTTTTATTTTCACAGGAGTGTTTATCGAGAGGGCGAGCGTCCATCTTGACCCACCAAGTCCAACACACACACACACACACACACACACACACAGCAGAGAGGAGACTGTAAAATCCTGAATGGCATGGAGCAGACGGGGGCGGGGTGCGCTAGCTTCCTCAGCTTCCTTTAGCCTAGGCGTCCAGGCGTGTTTTAAGGTGGACCGGACGCGGATGTGTGAGCTTTCCTCCTCTTCACCATTTACCTACTGGTGTCCATCGGATCCTCCTTAAAATTCTCACACTGTTCCATCACCTTGCTGCAAGAAAAACACACACACACACACACACACACACACATACACACACACTGAACCACTCAAACACTCTGAATTCCCACAATTTATAGCGTACTTAAATTAAAAACCAAACGCTAGTTAATGACTAGCTAACGACTAATTACAAATTCATCCTAATTTAACAGATAAAAAAGAAAACATTGTGCATGCATATTATATATATGTGTGTGTGTGTGTGTGTGTGTGTGTGTGTGTGTGTGTGTATTTACCGTGCCATGGTCTTTGTCTCCTGGTGAGAAGACTCCAGCTCGAGAACTTTCTTCAACAATGCAATGCCTCCTTCCTTTACTAATAATGGACAGTATTTACTCGCTGCAGACACACAGACAGAAAAAAACAGACAGATGAGAGATAGACAGAAGACAGACAGATGAGAGATAGACAGAAGACAGACAGATGAGAGATAGACAGAAGACAGACAGAGAATTAAACACAGATTAACCTGAGGCACTGCGGATGAAGAGGATAACTGTTAATACAATACAGATCACATTTAATCTTCGTCAGCTGATTGCTGGTCTTTACATGCATTTATGCAAATTAGGCTACTATGCAAAAATTTGCATACGCAAATAAAAAATCTGGTCTCTGTGTAACTTTAGAACGTTTAGTAAATTATTTATTTCACACTAAAGAGAAAGACTTTTACAGAAAAGTATTTTGTTGGGAATATTACTTTCTTCATTCTTGTTATCAATATTAGGAAATTCCTTTGTAATAGGCCCAGGCTCCGCCCCCTCTAGGCTCCGCCTCCCATAACTTAAAAGTGGCAATAATGATGATGATGATGATGTCATGGTTTATTTAGTTTTATTTAAAAATTAGCTGAATGATGATGACATTTGAAGCAAGGATGTGTAGAAGTGTGTGTGTGTGTGTACTTACGGTACACAGAGACCAGGTTGTAAAGTGCCCAGGTGGCCCAGTGCTGACTGACAGGAGATATACTCTGAGGGAGGAGACGCAGAATAGGCTCGAACGACCTGAGAGAGAGAGAGAGAGAGAGAGAGAGTAAAAGAGAGAGTGAGTGAGAGAGAGAGAGAGAGAGAGAGAACATAACTGCAGTTAATAAGTAATTATAGTCACTTATTGATTATTTGCTTATTGTTGATTAATTTTCCCATAACAGCACGTCCCCAAGTGTTTTATTCCTCTCACACGACAGCAACGTACCAACAATGACGTATTTATTTATTACAAAAATGACACGTCATCCTTTTTATCCTTTTATAGTTACAGTTAATGCTGCGGATTATCAGTTAGCTCCCGTTGTCGCTTACGTTACAGCAGCTATTAACAGTCGTTCCCTCACCAACCTAAGCGTAAACTCCTCTGTCCTGAAGACGTCGGAAAACTCCAGCTTTACCTCTGACCGTTACAAAGTGCTGACACTGGAGACTCCTTCCACAAACGCTCCAGAGAACTTGACCACATCAGTGACTTTTGAATCTGCTTATTGTTAATGGAGCGCCTGCCGTACACGTCCCTGTGAATGAGCGGTTGCTATAGCAACGCTAACGTATCAGACGCTGCGGTAGAGGCAGTGCCTTCGATGCGCGAGTTGAACACACACCTGTAGTTGATGTTGCGACGCGAGGTGACGTCCCAGCTCTGGATGGCGTCCCACATTTTGTCCATGACCGTCTCTCGGTTAGGGTTCTCCACAGTCCACACTTCGGGCCCGTCGAACATGATGTGGGACAGAACCCCGCAGGCGTTATACGACACCTCGATCCCGTCCGCCTTGCTCCCCAACAGGTTACTGCTCGGGACACGAGTTAAGAAACGTCTCTAAAATACTTTTTAATGGTTTTCAGCAGCTGTCAATCTCTATACTGTACACTGGAATAGTGAAAAGCAGAAGATAGAGATGTTTAATGGAAAAGAGAGGATGGAGAAGAAATAAAGGTGTAGAAATGATAGATGGAGGAGTAGAGATGTTAAACTAACGAAGAGAGACGTGGAGAGATGGAGCACCTGAAGACGGAGACGAACTGGCTGGTGAGAAGCTGAGGTCTGAGCTCCTTCACCTCAGCCACGTTACCCAGCAGCCCCAGCATGTTACGGTGCAGCTCCTGTTTATCTGGAAACTCCTGCAGAG
>JAKKZN010000015.1:21855607-21865607 GCA_033441825.1 Pangasius elongatus | reverse complement strand
GACTTTTATGGAACAATATACTGACTTATTAAGGTGTTATAGCAACCAAACAAAGCAATAAAATACTTATTATTAATGTGTTATAGCACTAAATCGACTTTAATGCATTACAGAAATATAATGACTTATTAAGGTGTTATAGCAAGAAAACAAAGCAATAACAATATTTACTATTACAGAGTTATGAGAATAAAATTACTTAAAATCAAACAGCAATAAAATAAATGAACTTATTGCTCAGATGTTACAGTAATATGAAGATTAAAATGAGTCACTGTTACTGTGGTATAGAAATAAAAGAGTTATTGAGTTGCTATAGCGTATTAATGAGCTGTTTAATGATTGTTACGATGCTCTGTGTGTGTGTGTGTGTGTGTGTGTGTGTGTGTGTGTGTGTGTGTGTGTGTGTGTGCACCTGTTTCCCGATGGCCTCGAGGTCTCGGTCTCGCACGGCGTCCTCTCGGAGGTGCAGTCGGCTCAGTCGCGTGCTGTGCGGGTCGCAGAAGAGCTGAAAGAAACCGTCCTGAGGCTCAAACTCGCTGTCTGTGTGCACCAGCTCCATGTACCTGCAGCACAGGAGCGCAATCACAACAAGGCTCAAAGGTTCAAGGCTCTTTATGTGTCACGTACATATTACACACACACACACACACACACACACACACACACACACGGTGTGATGCAGTGAAAGGTTTTTCCTCGGTGCCTCGTCCCACACTGCAACAGCGATACGTAATAAAAACAGAATATAATTAAATAAAAAAGGTTTCAAAGGTGAAAAGGTTTAGCAGCCCTTAGAGGAATTAATGTAGAATGTGAATATGCGTAAATAGAATATGTTAAAAAAAAAAACAAACAAGATATACAGAGCTGGGGAAAACCTGTCTCAGAATAAATTACACAACTCATCATTAAGGTGTTATAGCACTAAACCAACCTGTTATTACAGTGTTATAACAAAACAAAAGCCCGAGGCATAACCGCAATAAAATTAAGGTGTTATTAAGGCACTAGTAATAAGTACAGTAAGGTGTTATTACAGTGTTATAGCAACAAAATGACTTATTAAGGAGAAATAGGGATAAAAACGACTTATTTTGGAGTTACAGCACTAAAGGACTTATTAAAACTAAAAAATAAAAAACAACTAAAGTAAAAGTGACTCATTAAAGTTTAACAGCAAGAATATAACATTATTAAGGTTATAACATTATAAAGGTGTGAGAGCACTAAAATGAGGTATTATTACTGTGTTATAGCAATAAAACAAGGACTTAAGAGGTTGCAGTGATAAAATTATTTAATATTAAGACGTTACAGCAATAAAATTATTATTAAGGCTTATTAAGATTTATTATTAATGTGTTATAAAGAGCTTATTAGCTAAATTAAAGAACGTGAATTCAGACAGGTCTTTACTGACAGCTCGCGGTCTTGAATGACATTCAGGAGACGTTATTAAAATTAAAAATAAAGAAGTTGTTCGTTTGTAAGTTGAGTCACCGGCTTTTAAAAAAACATCTTGTAGGAGATGACGCGAGTGGCGCGAGTGACGCAAGTGACGCTCAGCACCCGGAACAACTTGTTTGTTTGGTGTCGTTATCTATTTCAGATCTCACGCCCTCTGAGTCACTGACGCAACACGGCGCTAGAACAGNAATAATAATAATAATAATAATAATAATAATAATAAGTGCACGTACACGTTAACGAGCTTGTCGCAGATCTCGCTGGGTAAGAAGACGTCGGGACGCAGGCACAGTTTGTTCCTCTCGCCCGTGTAGCACATGGTTCTTCTGAGGTTCTTCAGACAGAACACGGTGCACAGGGACATGAGGCTCTCCGGGTCGTCCCCCGCTTTGGTTGCCATGGCGACGGGCCCTTTCGGAGTCAGAGGTCAAACACCACGGCGACGGAGGAGAGGAGCGTCAGCGCGCTCAGACCTCGGGCATCACGAGCTCAGTGTCTAAACATTTAAAAAAAATAATAATAATAATAATAATAATGATGGTAATAATAATGTAATTAAATTAATTAATTGATGTTAATTAACTAAATGTAATTATTCAAAATAAAAGGACCGAATTTATATTTATACAGCGTGCACAGCAAGCGCAGAATACAGGTTCAAATTCTGACGTGTTTACACACTCCAAAATTATTGGCACCCTTCATGAAATAGTTGTATGAACATTACACTTTATTGTGTAACTTTTCCTCTAACTAAAAATCACACAAATGTAAAAACAGTATTTTTTTAAAGACAAACAGCAAAGCCCCTAAGTTTTAAAGCTTCATGCTACATTTCATGATAATTTTTTATTTTGCAATAAAACACCTGAAATGGTTTCATAGTTTACTGAGACCTGTTTAACTGGTTGAGATTAACGATGATGATTATGATGACGATGACGAACGTCTGTGAGATTTCAGTACGGTTTAGATAAAGAGTAAAGAGTTTCAGAGAGTTTAGAACAAATTCCTTATCATATTACTTCTTTCTCACAGATTTATTTTAATTATATTTATTACTGAGGAGAAGAAGAAAAAACAGTAGACTTCACCAGATATTTATAGAAGGGGTGCCAATAATTTTGACACCGCTGTTCTGTTTCTGCTAGCCTCAAAGAAGTGCACTTTTTGATAAACATAAAAAACAGAACAGTGAGTTAAAATAAAACTACACACATGTGCATGTATTTCAGTTCAGCATTTCACCCAATGCAGGTCATTTTTATGGTTAACGAAGGGTGCCAATATTTATGAGAAAGTGTTCTATAGAGGTGTTTTTAGTTACCTGTAAACGACCCGTAACTTTGGCACTGCTGAGGAGTGAAAAGAAAAAAACCCGGTGGTTACACTTTGATTGTTTTCAAGTTAAATTTCTAAAACAAATAAATAGAAACATTTATGCAAATGTATGTAAATGTTTTGGTTACGCTAGGCCGGCTAGTTCCAGCTTAAACCTCGGCTAATTATTAGCTTAATTCCACGACAGCAAACATCGCGAGATACAAAATATAAACTTACACTTATATTTGAATATTTTAACTATTTAAATAAAATGTAAGATAAACATTTAATGAACTATACCCGCGCTGTATGAACTCGAAGGCGAATTAACTAGCTAACAGGCTAGGAAGCTAGCGCCGCTATTCGTTTACCTGTATGGTTTTTCGAGCTAGCATGCAGAAGTGGCTAGTTGCTAACACAGACAGCTTCGTATACGGTTAGCATGCTAGCTAAAACAAACTAAAGGCCAATCAGATTTCTTTCTACGATCATGACACCGAGAGGAAAGCGGAAATTTTACCAGAATCAGCCTTTAACTTTAAACTCCTCCGCGGAAATTCAGCTTCTGATGATTTACTTTCCTGAATAATTCTCGCTCGTTTGGTGATTATTTTCCTTTCTCTTTTCACGTCGCTCGTCCTGATGTCAACAAAACAACCTTCAGCTTCCGGGTTATTACAGAATTGTTTCCGGTGTCAGAGATAAATTGCTGATATTCCATTCACGTTCACTTTAAATACAAATTGCGGGGTTTTTTTCTGTTTGTTTCGTTTTTGTTTTTGTTTATTTTTTTGGTTGTTTGTTTTTTGGCTTTAATGCAACAAGAAAGAAACTGTTTCTGACTGTTATAAACTGTTATAAGAATACATTCAGAGTTGATTATTTTCCTATAACAGCACGTCCTGAAGTGTTTTTCATTTCTTATACTATAGCAGTTTGCCAAATATTACAATATTCTAGGGATTAAAGATGACACATTGAACTTCTTATCGGTTTATAGTTTCATTTAACGGCAGCAAAACAAGTGAGTTCCTCTTGTCACTTACGTTATAGCAGCTATAAACAGTCCTTCCCTCACCAGCCTCTCTTTATTCTCTCTCTTCAAGTTAATAAGAAAAAAAGAAAAACGCAACTCGTTGCACCTTGTTGCCGAGAAACCGCAAGTGTAAACTCCTCTGTCTGTTCTGTCAGAACACTTAAAGTTACAGCTTTACATCTGACACTGGAGACTCCTTCCATACATGTTAAATAAACATCTCCTTCCACAAATCACTTTATCCTGTAAATACAATACATAAAAAAAGGAATAAAATGCGACGGTGTGGTGTGATGAAGCGGAGTTACTGTTACTACACAGAGGCTGATTAGTTTCCTCTAATAGCATGTCCCTGAGTGTTTTATTCCTCTTACACTACAGCAGTTCACCAACAATTACTTTTTTTTTAGTTTATTAAAGAATAAATGAAAGCGTAAACTCCTCTGTCCTGGAGATTTCAGAAAATTTTAAGTTACAGCTTTACCACTGACACTGGAGACTCCTTCCAGAAATGTTAAATAAATAAACTTCTCCTTACATAAAGCAATTTCTAACCTGTTTATTATCAGCGGAGCGTTTGCCGTACATGTTCTAAATGATATTGTACTAGAACGAGCTTTGAAAATGTGAGGATTGTCTTTCGGGTAAGTCTACCATGACTCTGAGTCGATTTCTTATTAAAGAAGTGCAGAGAAACGAAAAGGAAAGGAATGTAGTTATGAAAGTGAGGAATGTGAGTTTGAGAGGTTAACCTGAGAGTCGTGAGAATGCAGATTTTCTTGCTCCACATGAAAAGAGTTGGTTCAGATTTGGTACCCTGATGGCCAACGCTCTAAAACTAACCTGGAAAAACAGCAGTAAGCTCTAACAAGCTTCTCAGTGGAATTATTACACAAACAGCTGAGCTTTATTCCGGCTGTGAGGCAACTCTTCAGGGGGGATTCAATTCCCCGGGCTTTTACTTTCTTCCTGCTGGGAAACTGAAATACTCTGACTAATGGTTATGATTAATCATAACTATTAGACAAATTAAACACTAAACTACTTGTTTGAATTGTTCTTGTAGAACTATTTTATATGTATAAATATAAAATATAAAATAATGTGTATAATTGTTTTCTGGTTCTAATGAAAATTATAATTTAATATAAATGCTTTATGCAATTTATAATATAAATAAAATTTCTCTGTAGCTAGTTATTGTTGTTTATTTGTGTACTATTTGTACTGAATATTTGTGTCTCTCTTTTTTTTTGAGTTTTGCACTAAAAAGCAAATAAACAAAAACTACATGAAAATAGTATGTTATGAATTGTTGTTTTTACAGACAGGTAATGATTGGCTTTCCGTTACATCAGACTTAAAAAAATAAGAAGAAGAAAAGAAAAAGGAAGAAAAAGAAAAGAAAAGAAAAGAAAAGAAAAAGGAAGAAAGAAAACGGAGTGAATTTGTTTCCTAGTCGGACCTTTTTTATTGCGACCACCATCCTACCGTACTAAATAGTAAGCACAATATATAGTTTCTTACTCTGACACGCTATTTAGACAAGACGTTTTAGGAGTAATAACGAGTGAGGAAAAAAATACTTAGTGTGAAATAATGTAGATTTTAAATAAAAAAAAAATGTTATTTGAACCTTTATTCGGAGCGCTGTCATATGTTTCCCAGCCGGAGTGTTTATCTTGCGACACCTCCCTCCCTTCCATTTCTACAGACTCAGTTCTGTTTTTCGCTCAAACATGTCGAGTTCCTACAAAAACAGGTGAGATATGAACCACAGCTGGACGGCAGAAATGTGTATTAACTCGTTTAATTGGAATAGAGGTGTGTGTGGTTTGATTAGGGTTTTAAAAACATAAATTTATTCGCATTTGCTTGCTAGCTGTGTAGCCTAGCGGCCGAGAAGTACCGATAGCGTTAAGGCAGGGCTGTGCGGACAAAACGCACATTTCAGTGTTTATGTTTTATTTACTTATTTAGTTTACATCTTTAATATGTTTAGAAAGTCGTTTTAAGGTTTGTCTGAGCGTTAAATTGAGTACAAGTCATGATAAAGAATGAAATCTTTGAGCTTGGTGCTTTTTCTGCTGTATTATACCTGACTCAGTGAAATGATGAATTCATGATGTGATCAATTAAAGCAGGTGATTAAAAAAAACACTGAAAGGATTAAAAGAATAGTGGATGAGAACCACTGCTTTTAAGAAGCATTTATTTAGAAAGTCTAAATAAATAAATAAATAAATAAATAACAGTAATAATAATGTACAGAATGCACACTTCACTGCAGTGCAGATCGGAATAAAAATCTGATCTCAGCTGATTGACTGCATTTATAAGTGCAGTAAAGATAAACTTTCTGGAAATTTGACAAACAGATGATTGATGCATTAATGAAGTTGACGAATAACCTGACAGGTTTTATGCAAATAAATACAAAATTCCTATTTTGTGTGTTAACCTTGGAACGTTTCGAATGTGTCTCTGATCTTCTACAGTCCTGGGATATGAACTCACAGCCTTCTGATTTTACACACACACACACACACACACACACACACACACACACACACACACAAACATAACCACCTAATTACCACTTTTTAATAGAAGCCTGAATAAAAGTTTTTTTTATAAGCTAAGGTGGTCTTAAAGGCAGAATCTTCAGAAGAGCGTTTTAAACCCGGACATGTCGGCAGTGATCACATCTGGACCTCCAGATGCTTAGAAAACAATCGAGTGTGTAAAATGTAAAGCTGTTAGGATTTTCTGGATAAAAGACAATTGAGAAGTTCTTTGTGCTTTATGTAAAGTGACTTTTCCATCTATTCCGTTTATTGTCAGACGTTTTTATCTAGAACAACTTAAAATCCAGAGTCGGAGAGTTGAAGAGAGATCAGAGCTCGATCTGATCGCTAGCACAGAACCCTATCTGTCGAGCTGAAGAAGAATCTTCCAGGTGTTTTAAAACTCCCAGTCAGCAGTTAAACCACGGTACTTAAAGTTAGACTTTAACCGCAGAACCCAAAAGGTCTTGTGACTGCAGTTAAAAATCCACAGCCAGGAGTTTCCTGTTCCTCCTCCTGCCTCTTCACGCTGCGCCCGGAATGAAAGACTGATCCCTTTGCTTTAAATTAAAGCTCTAAAACAGAAATTCAGTGCTGTTCAGACTCTTACAGTTAATATCACACTAGACTGTGCGCTCAGGCAGGAGTGACACGTCGACTGTAAAGCGTAAAGCAGAGAGCCACATGTCTCCTCAGCCCAAGCACATAGACTCTCCTAGAGGCTCGCCTGCCTTTTCTCCTTCCCGCCCGGAATAGGGAAAATACTTCTCTCCCAATGAGAAAGGGGGTGTAAACTTTTACAAAGAAGTCATTTTGATTTTTAAGGGTTTAATTAGGGCTGGGTGATATGACCACACAATATCCATATTGATTTATGGGTCATGATTTCATTTTCTAACCTTTAAAAACAAACAAACAAACAAACGCACGCTCTGAGTAGAAGCAGCCGATTTGATCTGAACATGAAACGCTGCATCTAAGAGCTTTTAAAATATTTATTATTAAAAATGTATTGGAATAATAATTATTTTTTAAGAATAAGCATTTATATTTAATTGACAATAAGTAAAAGTTAGTTTAAGTGTAATAATGTTTTCCAGGACGCTTCGTCTCAAGCCTGTATATCGTGGTGAATATCGTGTATGGTAGACGTGTCATCTCTCCAAGTCCCGCTGGATATCATGCTATCTTTTATTTTTATTCAGTTTAAAATAAAGAAACATGATTAGAAGCAGCTGATGTGTTAAAAATTTTAATTTAATCTTTGAAATTAAAAATTAAAAATTGCATTTCTTCGCCATCTTTAATTTGTCTCGTGGGTGTGCAAACTTTTGCACCCTTATTCTGATCTTCTCTAAGAACATTGGTCCGACACATGTAATACACACTATTACAATAAAAGTGGTGCCTCACACATGCTTTTACAATAAATAAATAAATTTTTACAAACACAAACTTCCTAAGTCCTCAAATTCTGCCACGACTCGCTCCTCTTCTAGCTCCTGAAGGCGCTACAGGAGCTCTGCTTCGGCGGTAACGTCTCTTTAAAAACCTCCTCACTCCATCTGTCTGTCATATTGCTACTAATACTACTACTACATATAATAATAATAATAATAATAATAATAATAATAATAATAATAATAGTAGTAGTAATAATTTCCTTTTTCCTCTCTCTTGTCCGTCTCTGGTTAATGGCCTCTGTCAGGAATTCCTTTCGAGGGCGGGATTCGGTCTCTGTGCTGGAAGGTGAGGTGCTTTTGGGGTTGTTTACTGGCTGTAGTTGGTTTTCTGTGTATTTTATCACTTTATCCTGTAAATACAATATGTTTAAAAAAAAGGAATAAAATGCGACGGTGTGGTGTGATGAAGCGGAGTTACTGTTACTGCACCGAGGCTGATTAGTTTCCTCTAACAGCACGTCCCCGAGTGTGTTATTCCTCTTACACCACAGCAGTTTGCCTACAGTCTTTTAGTTTATTAAAGAATGAATGAAAGCGTAAACTCTTCTGTCCTGAAGATTTCGGAAAACTTAAAGTTTTACCACTGACACTGGAGACTCCTTCCAGAAATGTTAAATAAATAAACCTCTCCTTACATAAAGCAATTTTTAACCTGTTTATTATCAGTGGAGCGTCGCTGTACACGTCCCTGTGAATGAGCCGTTACCATAGAAACCATAACGTATTAGAGCGAGCGCATTAATATAAACCTGCGCTACTGTCTGAGCCGCTGTTAGAGAGAATTAATCAACACCTTCTGACCAATCAGAGCGCAGGATTCAGCAGCAGTGATGTCACAGTGCAGTTCGTTGTTTAGAAATGGAAATCGAAGCAATACTTTAAAAAATAAATAAATAAATAAAACTACATTTGAACATTTTGTATTTGTTGTAAAAAAATTTTCAGATCTTGTTGAACTTCCTGCCCCTGGACCAGACACTATGGGACTCGTTCCTGAAAAAGCAGAGGTAACACACACACACACACACACACACACACACACACACACACACACTCAGCGAGTTCCACAGTGAAAGTGGAATAGAAACCCAGTAGTTAGTCTCAGATTGAACAAGAGGAAGGAAACAGGAAAAAGCCTCCCTGAGAAACATCTTTTTACATAACGAGGAAAATCTCAGCGAGCGATTTGGAGCTTTTACAAAAAATAAATAATAAATTATAACATATACATACTCATACGGCTCATCAGCAGTCCGCTGACATCACACACGTGACATAAAACACAGCACCACGTCTCACCAGCCGTCTCCACACACACACACACACACACACACACACACACACACACACAAACCTTTGGAACTGTAATCAGGAAATGTAAAAAAGCTTCGTGTGATAAGAATCCCATCGTACATTCAGGATTCAGTTAACGAAGCATGATTAGGCTGAATTTTTTATTCCTCGCATCCATTTGCTTCGCGCATGCGCTAAAGTCCGGTGTTTCAGAAGAGCAGGCGAGTAAATGGCGCTGAGCGATGGAGAGAGAGAGGGAGAGAGGGAGAGAGAGAGAGAGACTGAGTCACTGAATCGATTCTGTCCAGTGAATCGAATCGAATCGTTCGTAATTTACACAAATCTGTTTTGTATGTGTAAATTAAGTGTTTGTGTTTGTGAACTCCTAAAGAATCGATATTTATTTATATTTCTGCATTTAATTCACTACAGTAGTGTGTGATTTGGAGCGCATCTGAGCTGTTTGGAGAAAAGACGACATTTTTTGCTTTGTTTGTCATTTCTCTGAGCTTCTGCTCCGAGCGTGTCAAACTCACACTAATAAAGCGAAACGATTATAAATACAGGTTTGATTTAATATCTTTTTTTATGTTGTTGATGATTTAAAAAAAAAAGTAGAAATTTTTAATTTTAAAGGAAAAAATATTTTCTTTACTTACATTCATTTATTTAATTTATTTTAAATCTTATTTAAAGAAAATTCTGTACAAAAATGGAAAACAAATTCAATATTCAGGATTTTATGAAATCCTTCAGTCAGAACTGTAATAAAACTTTTCTGTTATTATTTAATTTTTTTTAAAATTATTTTTATTATTATTATTTTTATTTCAGTTTTTATTGCTTTC
>JAKKZN010000015.1:21840607-21853107 GCA_033441825.1 Pangasius elongatus | reverse complement strand
TGCGAGGCGCACTGGGAGGTGGTGGAGCGAATCCTGTTCATCTACGCCAAGCTGAACCCGGGCATCGCCTACGTACAGGGCATGAACGAGATCGTCGGGCCGATTTACTACACCTTCGCCACCGACCCCAACCCGCAGTGGAAAGGTAAACAACAACGAAAATAAAAACAAAAACATGACTGATGTTTGAGGCAGTGGCGAGTGTGAGAGTCTGTGCTGAACACTGCTGCTGCCCCCTGCAGGACACGCCGCGTCACTACACCACTCACTCCTCTGTTAATGTCTCCTCCATCTTAATGTCTTAATTTACTTTCATTTTTTTTAAATTAATCATTAATCTCTCCTTTCTTTCTTTCTTTCTTTCTTTACTTCTTTTATTACTCCTTCCTTCTTTTCTGTCTGTCTTTCTTTTGTTATTTCTAATCATGAATATCTCCCCGTCTTTGTTTCTTTCTTTCTTTTTGATCACTAATCTCTCCTTTCTCTCTCTCTCTCCCTCTCTCTCTCTCTCCCTCTCTCCCCTCTGTTTTCCTGTCGTCCGTTAGAGCACGCAGAGGCCGACACGTTCTTCTGCTTCACCAATCTGATGTCGGAGAACCGTGATAACTTCATCAAGAGCCTGGACGACTCGCAGTGCGGCATCACGTACAAGATGGAGAGCGTCTTCTCCATGCTGAAGCAGAAGGACCTGGAGCTCTTCATGAAACTGGTGAGTGTTAAAACCACTTCCTGTTCGCTTCCTGATCACTTCCTGTACACCACATAGTGCCTTTTGGTGGTTGTGTAATAAAAGAACCGAAGGTGTTGTGTATCCTGAAGATTGTTTAATATGAGATTGTGGTATGATGTTTCCAGCTCTACCCACAATGCACTGCAGTGTATGATTAAGGTGTGTGGTTTGGGACACACCCACAGAGCACACAGTTCTGTAACGCAGGGAATAAAGTGTTTAATAATTAATCTCTCTTTCTTTCTCTCTCCCTCCCCCCTCCTGTAAATCCCTCGTTCCGTCCCCGCAGCAGGAGCAGAATATAAAGCCGCAGTACTTCACGTTCCGCTGGCTGACTCTGCTGCTCTCTCAGGAGTTCCTGCTGCCGGATGTGATCCGGATTTGGGATTCGCTTTTCTCCGATCAGGATCGTTTCCACTTCCTCATACTCGTCTGCTGCGCCATGCTCACGTAGGATCAGATTCACCTCTCTCTCTCTCTCTCTCTCTCTCTCTCTCTCCCTCCACATCTCTAAGTCTCTCTCTCCATCTCTATCCATCTCTCTCTCTCCATCTCTCTCTCCATCTCTTTCTCCCTCTCTCCATATCTCTTTCTCTATCTGTCTCTGTCACTCCAACTCTTTCTGTCTCTCCATTTCTCTCTTTCTCTCTCCATATCTCTCTGTCCATCTCTCTCTCATCTCTCTGCCTCCATATCTGTCTCTAACTCTTTCTCTCTTCATCTCTCTTTCTGTCTGCCAGTCCATCATGTATTTCTCTCTCTCTCTCACTCGCTCTATCTCTCCATCTCTTTATCTCTTTCTCCCTCTCACTCTTTCTCTGTCTGTCTCTCACTCCAACCCTTTCTGTCTCTCCATTTCTTTCTCTCTCTCTCCATCTCTCTCTTTCTCTCTCTCCATATCTCTCTCTGTCCATCTCTCTCTCTCTCTCTCTCTCTCTCTCTCTTTCCATATCTCTCTGTCTCCATATTTCTCTCTCCATCTCTCTCTGTATTTCTCTCGCCATATCTGTCTCTAACTCTTTCTCTATTCGTCTCTCTTTATGTCTGTCTCTCCATCACTCTTGGTCTTCTCTCTCTCTCTCTCTCTCTCTCTCCGTCTCCCTCTAAATCCTTCTATCTCTAACTGTCTTTCTCTTTATTCCCTTTTTTCTTTTGTCTTCTGTAAGCTCTTCCTCTTTCCCACTTTCTCACTCTGTATCCATCTCATATCTCTCTATCTCTCTCTCTCTATCTCTCTCTCTCTCTCTCTCTCTCTCTACATGTTTACGTTTACATATTTTTATGTTTTGTTTTGTTTTTTTTGTTTCAGTTTAATTCGTGATCAGTTGCTGGCAGGAGACTTTACCACGAACATGAGATTACTGCAGGTAACTAACACACACACACACACACACACACACACACAGCACTGTTAAAGCACTGCCTCAGTGAATTATGGGTAACGTCTGTCTTTTAGGATTACCCCATTTCAGACGTACACACCATCCTCACCAAGGCGAAGGAGCTGCAGGACGGCTCGTAGCTCTCACGCACTCCACATACAGAGAAACCACGGCAACCAGTAACCACGACGACAACCAGAGCGGTGCCCCATTGCATCCTGGGAAGGATGTCATCTTTCTGCCATTGCATTATGGGAAATTACGGGAGAAAATCTTACGCCTCGGCTCATGGGCCGTGCCTCTCGTAGTCAGACTGCGTGTGTGTGTGTGTGTGTGTGTGTGTGTGTGTGTGTGTGTGTGTGTGGAGCTTGTGATTGCACTGAACACTTGAAAAGGATCCGGCAGTGTCCGAAACACTCTCCAAATTTCCAGTCCAAGTGAAAGTTTCTCAGTGTTTTTTCTTAATTTTTTTTTAAAAAACATTTTACTTTATAAGTATTTTTTATTTTGGTGTTGTTTTGTTTTTTGTTTTTTTTTACGATGGATGTATCTGTGATGGAAAGGGGGGAAGAAATTCAGCAGCAGCGCGCACCATGAACAAACATTTATTCTACACTAAGCACGTGCCGATAATCAGTTATACGATTTTGAACCCAAAAAAAAAAAAAAGCCAACGAACCACACACATCAACACACTACTGTTATGGTTACGTTTGTGCGGATGTTGCGTTCATACTCTAAGGCAATAACGAAGAATAAACATAGGTCTAGTTTCACTAGATGTGCCCTATTAATGTGCTACCCCACGGCGCTGCTGAATCCTGCGCTCTGATTGGTCAGAAGGTGTTGATTAATTCTCTATAACAGCAGCTCTGACAGTAGCGCNTTATATTAATGCACTCGTCCTGATACGTTATCGTTTCTATAGCAACAGCTCATTCACAGCGACGTGTGATAATAAACCGCTGATAATAAACAGATTTAAAAACGTTTCTGTAAGGAGATGTTTATTTAATATTTATGGAAGGAGTCTCCAGTGTCGGCGCTTTGTAGCAGTCAGAGGTGAAGCTGTAATGTTAAATATTCTTCAGGACAGAGGAGTGGACAACCGTGTGTTTTTTTTGTTTGTTTGTTTGTTTGTTTTTTTGTCTTATTGCATACAAAACTAAGGGTAAGGACAGGAACTGACCTGTTTCACCGACTTTACACTATTATAAACGAGTCAGAATGTGGTGTAAGAGGAATAAAACACTCCGGGACGTTATAGGAAAATAATCAACGTTAACTCCGCTTCATCAGACCAACACCATGTTGCGTTTTATTCTTTACATCATCACTACAGTGATGAGCGTTATTCCTCAGTTTAACATTATGAGACGGTCATGGTGAACTGAATTATGGGAAATGATCAGGAGAGTGTTAAGCTGAATGAGAGACGTATAGCGATGACGGTAGTGTGTGTGTGTGTGTGTGTGTGTGTGTGTGTGTGTGTGTTGGTTATATTGTGTGATCTGTTGTGTAAGTGATTATTGGCACATGTCTATACGGGCTCGGGGAGAGCCAACACTATGTAAAGCGGAAATCTCCATATGTTAATGTATTTTTTATTTTCTTTCATGCTCCATTCCAAGTCCTGCTGTAAGTGTAGATTTTGCTCTGTGTGTGTGTGTGTGTGTGTGTGTGTGTGTGTGTGTGTGTGTTTAGTAAACCGATGATGTTTTTAATCACCGATACCTTTTCCACTGACATGGAGCCAGCGCTGTTCCAGTTCTCCGAACTGTTATGTCATCATGTGGGCGGAGCTTAACTTCAAACATTTTTTTTTTGGTCCAATTATTTTTGTCTTGATTATTCTTAGTGTCTTGAATGAAGGTGTTACTGAGTCAACAAGGGCAGAGCTTGAGTTACATTTGATCGGCCAATCACAGACTTGATCGGTAGTTTACAGTAGTTTAGCTAATTTTAGCTAGCTGGCTAGCAAGTTCTACTACTGGATTTAACAACGCAGTAAAATTGTGTTGTTTTATTAGCGCAGCATTGCAGTTAGATCACTGGCTAGTTTCAGTGAAGTGGGCGTGGCCCTGTGATGTCAGTCCTAGTGAAAGAGGCGTGGCCTTTGCACCTGTCAATGTCAGTGAAGGTGGTCTCTTGCTTGTCAGTCCTAGTAAAGGAGGCGTGGCTGAGGAGATAGAGGTATGGCCTCTGTACATGCCAGTGCCAGTAAAGAAGGCGTGGCCTCTGTAGTTGCAGTGATCCAGGAAGAGGGGTGTGGCCTCTGCGAATGTCATTCTTAATGAAGGAGGTGTGGCCCGTGTACCTGTCATTCTCAGTGAAGGAGGTGTGGCCCGTGTACCTGTCAGTCTCAGTGAAGGAAGCATGGCCTGTGTACCTGTCAGTCTCAGTGAAGGAGGCATGGCCTGTGTACCTGTCAGTCTCAGTGCAGGAGGCGGGGCCTGTGTACCTGTCAGTCTCAGTGCAGGAGGCGTGGCCCGTGCACCTGTCAGTCTCAGTGAAGGAGGCGTGGCCCGTGTACCTCTCAGTCTCAGTGAAGGAGGCATGGCCCGTGTACCTGTCAGTCTCAGTGCAGGAGGCGTGGCCCGTGCACCTGTCAGTCTCAGTGCAGGAGGCGTGGCCCGTACACCGTCAGTCTCAGTGCAGGAGGCGTGGCCCGTGCACCTGTCAGTCTCAGTGCAGGAGGCGGGGCCCGTGCACCGTCAGTCTCAGTGCAGGAGACGGGGCCCGTGCACCTGTCAGTCTCAGTGCAGGAGGCGTGGCCTGTGCGCCTGTCAGTCTCAGTGCAGGAGGCGTGGCCTGTGCACCATCAGTCTCAGTGAAGGAGGCGTGGCCTGTGCACCATCAGTCTCAGTGAAGGATGCGTGGCCTGTGCACCATCAGTCTCAGTGCAGGAGGCGTGGCCTGTGTACCTGTCAGTCTCAGTGAAGGAGGCGTGGCCTGCACTCAGAAGGAGGGATACACACACTTTGTTGTGGCGTCAGAACAGAACCGAGTTGCTGAATCAGAGCGGTTCCACATAAAGCTCAGGCAGCGTGTCAGTGGAGAAGCGTTATGAGTTTACTAACCACGTACTAATCCCAGTAACATATTAGCACATGCGCTATTTAACCTGCTAAAGTTTGTTTCTCTGCTGTCTCTGACGCTAATCTTCCACCCAGCATGCACACGTTTACGCCGCTTCTTTCCCTCGCCGCTGAAATGGAACTGAAAATGCACAACCAGGCATGTGCTGATGTTGACTTTCACATCGTCATAGCTAATTTTTTTATTTTATTTTTTTTATTTAACAGTGTTGGCAATATTACTCTTAGAAATAACTCTAAACTACAATATTATTGTTGTTCTGTTCAGCAGAAGAGAAATGTTGGCTCGCTTGTGTAAAACTGAACCTTCTGCAGTTGTCCTTGTCCCACGTTCCTCGCTGCTCGGAATCTCAGTGAAGTGACGTTAGCGTGGCGACGTCTAGATCACAACATCGCGATATAATCGTGCAGATGATTACTGGCACATGCTTTCAGCAAATGAATCACAATACCACTTTCCAGATCGATTTATTAAACATACGACACAAAAATGGATAATTAATGCAGATTTGTCGAATGTGTTCACTTTCCCAAATGATTCGAAAAATGAGTTTGTGATGCTTTCTGATGATTTTAACACTAAAGTGTTGTTTTTGGAAAACTCGACTCCAGTCTCTTGACTTCACTGAAGAATTTTTTTTTAAATAAAAAAGAAATACTAATCCATGTAAATGTACAAATTCTGCTTGTGTAAAAGAGTTCATGAGCTAACTTAACAGAATTTAAATTTTAAACGATATCTCAATTCTGATTGGTCAAGGTTAGAGTAAGGGGCGGGGTTAGCTCTGGTAGCGTTAACTTCAGCTCTATTTATTTATTTATTTACTTATTTTATTTAAAAAATCAGTCTTGGTTACTGGAATGAATGAAGATTTTACATGAGATTGAGTTGTTCTTAAATTTGTGTATAAAAAGAGATTTTTTTTTTCATTGGAAAAATCCCAAAATTGTTTTAGGTTTAAAAGTTAACATTTTTTTAATACATTTTTAACAGTAATAAAATATCAAAGTCTTATATACATTGATATATAATTTAAGTGATAATTAACTTGTTTCACAGAAATTACACACCATTAAAAAAATGTAGTAACTATAAATGGATAAAAAGTATGACATTTCACTTAATAATTGCTGACAGGTTGCTGTGGTATAAGAGGAATAAAACACGTCAGGCTCTGCCTCCTGCAGCGATCGGCGTCTCGTCACTCGGCTTTGAGGAGGCGATCAGCGTCTCCGGCAGATTGTTGATGTGTTTTCCGAGTCTGGGTGACGCGCTGATATCTGTAAACACGGACAGAATGACAGTCGCAGCTCAGAGCTCCAGCTTCCTTCAGCTTCCTTCCTCAGTACAGACGAGTCGCTCTGCAGGGGGCGTGGCCTAAAGTCTGAAGCAAGCTTAATGTACACTCAGGAGTGTGTGTGGTTTAGACATGCAGTCTGCGTGACGCTAAACTGGCGGCTGTAAGTGTTCATTAATCGTTAGCTACATCAGCTTTAGTCCAAAACTGAACGAACAAACGGAAATGTGCTGGTGAGCTGCTGCTTTAAGAGAAATGAACACTAGCTTTCTGGCAGTTTTACTGGGTCAGAGTGAATGCCAAAGACATCCGAGGCCTACGCTCTCTCTCTCTCTCTCTCTCTCTCTCTCTCTCTGAATATTTCTCCTCTCCCTTTCTCCATGGTTGTCTTTCCAAAACTAAATCTCACACTCTGTATCAGTTTCTTACTCATTCTTTCTCCCTTCTCATCTCACACTCTTCACCTCTCAACACTTCTACCCCTCTCTCTCTCTCACACACACACACACACACTTAATTCATCTTTTCTTTCCTAATCCTATTAATTCTTTCATTTATCTCTTTCTTAATCTCTCTCTCTCATACACACACTTAATTCTCTTTCTCGTACGTCTCTCCAGACACCATTTTCCATCTCTCTCTTTTTACACACTCACTCCTAATCTCCAGCCTCTCTATCTCTCTCTCCCTCTCTTTCACTCCTCTGTTTTCATCTTCACTTTTTCCTCTCATCTACTCCCTCTGTCCTTATCCTCTTTGATATAAAAAATCCCCACTTGCTTTCTCTGTTCTCTCTCTCTCTCTCTCTCTCTCTCTCTCTCTCTCTCTCTCTCTCTGTTGTGTAACTCTGTTTCTCTGTTTGATTACTTCCACATGGCGCTGAGTCGAGTGTTTCAGCCCCACACACAAACACACTCGAGTTCAGCAGCACTGAGGTCACTGACACACACACACACACACACACATCCTTGAACTGAGAGGGAGGTGACGGGGATAAACACATCAGCGGCGTGTTGCACCGACTCGTGTGTTCTGGGTCTGAGCTTTGATGTCCATCTTCCAGGCTCTTTCTGATTAGTGTTCCTGCCAGAACCTTCCAGAACCTGCCAGAACCCCACTCATGAACTCATTTGGAGTGTTAGTCTAGTGTCCAGTCCAACGCCTGTCTACTAGTGGAACTCTCTCTTTTCCTTTTTTGGTTATTAGATAAGGAATATGTATTAAACACACAATGCATTAATCTTTAATGACATGTTTTCATGTTTTTTTGCTTTTTTTTATTCATTCGTGTTCCATAAGCGCTTCATCCTGCTCAGGGTGGAAGAAGAAAAGACTTGTTCATGTCTGCGAATCAACTAATCTTTTGAATCGATTCAAAAAGAATCGATTCGTTTGTGAATCAGTCATCACGAGCAGCTCCAGTTCTCTGAGCTTCATCTCAGCTGAGATTTATGCTGGATAAAAAGGGTCAAAATCAGTGTGTCCATGCGGCGATTGGTGAGAGTTGTGTGTCAGTGCAGTGTGCAGAGAGTCTGGGCTTCACTTTTTATTAGTAAAAATGATTAGAGTAGATTGTACATTCATATTTGATTGTATATTATGTTCAATATGTTGAAAATATATATATTTGTTTGTTATAAATCCTCTCCTATTGGGTTTTCCCCTCCATATTTTTGTAAGTTACAACATTTAGCTGTATTTTCAGGAGCAGGTTTTTCTCAGTCTGTTTAAGATCCACATGTCAGTCTGAATAAGAAGATTTACGATATATTCTCTTTTAGTTTATTTCTAAAAACTGCTCTGCATTTCTTCCTACGTAGCAAAAACTGCACATTTAGCATTAAATAGCATAGCATTTCTCAACAACACAAATTCAGAAACATTTTCAAGATTTCAAATTGTGTCATAATTCGATAACATCCAATAAGTTCTGCTTTAATTTGTTATCATTTGCTGTAATGTGATGACATCCAGTCCACGATCTCAGAAACAACGGCACTAAACTGTCATCTAAATGTGCAATAGCAGTCTGCTAATATTACTCCACTGTTTTTTTTCCCTGTTTTAAGATGCTATGTTGAAAAATTGTTCCCAGGCAGAATACACGGTTTAACACAAACGCAGATTTTGTCTCATACTGTTAATGGATATCAGACATCCAATCAGATTTCAGTATGCAAATTAACCGAGCGTTATGATTGTGATCCAGTCTACCCTGCATACAGCGTGCTTTATTTGCATGTGAATTGTAATTGTAATTTCTTTCTTTCTTTCCTGTTGTTATCAGGCATCCAATCCGATCTCAGTATGCAGATGGAGGTGTGCGTGCTGATTCTGAGCCGCTCGACCCCGCATACAGCGTGCAGTCCGATCCGTCGATCTGGGTGCGTTTTATTTAAATCACCGCGTTAAGAAAAGCGGCGGCTTTCACCGGAATGCACGCGCTTCCGCTCTGATTTATCATTCCTGCGTTTTTTTTGTTTTGTTTTTTTTTTTTTTTAATTATTATTTCCTTGCATGTGGGGAGGATGTGAGAATGGAGCGGGGGAAAAAGAAAAGGGAGTGGAAACGGACTGAGCTCGAGAGATAAGGGGGGGAAAGCAGAGAGGCCGTCCATTTTGTCAGAGAAGCAAAAAAAAAAAAAAAAAAAAAAAAGAGAAGAAGATGGAATGACGGCACAATCTGGAGGAAGGAGGAAAGATGGAAAAACGCGCGCGCCGTGCCTTAAAGATGGGATGAATGTTCGGGATGTGGTGCTGGTGTCGATGTTGTTGTTATTGTTGATTCGGAGAAAAAGGGAAAGATGAACCAGGCAAGATGAAGCTGCTGCATCTTCTTCATCCTCATCTTCATCCTCATCCTCATCACTCTGTCCTGTCTCTCCTGACCTGCGCGCGCGCTGACCTGTTTTTATCTCGGATTAAATCCGCACGCACCCGGCTTTAAACCGGGACTGTAATTTCGGGTGTGGGATTGTGCACCGTTGCAGACTCTATGAAGTGGCCTAGTGTGCATCATCTAGTGTGCATCATCTAGTGTGCATCATCTAGTGTGCACGGATCTGCATCCTGAAGCATCACCTGTACACTCTCGGAAGACCAGGTTAATTACAGGTACATCTCTGTTTCTGTTAATTACAGGAACATCATTAAGAACATATCTGGATCTTAAGGTCCACTGTTTGTGCCTGACAGTGAAAGTCTGAATATCATCTAGGACAGATATCAGGATACCTGATTTTTATTTTATTTTTTTTTTAAATAAAAGCCTAACGTGGCAGGAATTAAAGGGATGTACTGAAGGTTTCCACTTTTGGAAGTGTGAAGGGTCTGAGGTCCATAATCGATATCACACCTGAGCGCTGATGTCACCTGAAACCGGACGCAGCGTTAACAGGAAAACTGTAGGGATCCTTTAAAGAGAAATTTCAACATTGCTGAATGTAAAAGGGACACATTCAGGGCTTCTTTTGGGGCCTTGTGTTTTTTTGCTAATCCATTTTCGGAGCGTGGCCCATAATCGAGATCTCACCTGACGCTGGACGCATCGATAACGAGAACAGGCTGCTGTGGAAGAGTGAGCATCCTTTAAACACCTGGCTGGAATTAAATGGAGACGTTCAGGGTTCTTTAATAAGCAGCACAGCACCAGCGTAGACTTTCTGACATCAGTTATCTTTCTTTTATACAAAGCACACAGCGGATCACCTGAGGGTTAAGGGTTCCTCCTCAGGCGCCCTGTAGGAGCTCTCTGGCGGTGGGCTTCGAACACACAACCCTCCGATGAACAGCACAGAACTTCAACCACTTATCACTTTTCCAGAATCCAGTGCAGCTGGAACTCGGTGCTTCCTCGATCTCCTCGTCCGCATCCTCGTCTCATTTAATTGTCCTCAGGGTTAAAAAAAAAAAAAAAAAACAGTGCTGGATTTTTGCACTTTCTCCCCCTCAGAAACTCACTGTGCCGGAGGTGTTTGTAGTGGATGACCTCTGATGACCCCTAGTTACACTCCAGAGTGCGTTCCAGAGAGTGTGTGTGCGTTCCCTAGTGCTGCTGGAGGACGGCTTGGATTAAAACCCTACGAGACCGTGAGAACTGACGAAGAGGAGGAGGAGGAAGAGGAGGAGGACGGAGATATGAGCTCTGGATGGTGGTGATGATGATGATGCTGGATACGCAGGTACTCACACTAACTTCAGCTCGTTACACGGGATCAAACAGAGTGTGTGTGTGTGTGTGTGTGTGTGTGTGTGTTGAACTCACTGCAGCTAACTCTGTGATTAGCATAACAATGTGTCCCTGTTCCAGGAGTTAGCTGTACAGCGTGTACGGAAAAGAATTACAGGCCTGCCGTAAGCCTGTGTTTCTGATTATGGCCTCCAGAATGAGCAGCTTCAGCAGTAATGACAGAAAAATGTCTCTTTGGGATAAAAGTACGGCCTTAAAGGTGCCGTGCGGAATATTTTTATTCTTCTTACTCTTACAGGTAAATAAATATCTGATGAAGGCGATGAAACATCTGCTAAAAAGGTAGAATCCAAAGCAAGTGAAAGAAAAAAAATGCAGGCTGTCCATGCTGTCAGTCATGTTATAGACACGCCTCCAGGGGGCGCTTGACTCCACCCACTTCTTTACCGCTCAGAAAAGCAGAACACGGCGGGTTACGAAAACAGCGCAGAGTAAAATGTGTGTTATTTTTATCGCTGTGGACTTGAACGCTGCCGTCCGCTGTCTCAGGAAGGGTGTGTGATGAGTGTGTGATGACTCGTCATGAACCGGATGATGCACCACACCTTTGATCTTTGATCTCCAACACACACACACACACACACACACTAGCTCGTCAGAGTATGTGTGCAGGCATTACAGGTTGCCATAGTGACAGAAGGAGAATTCCTGGACAGTGTCAGTGATTTAGTTGAACACACACACACACACACACACACACACACACACACACACTCAGTCTCTCCGAGGACGTTTGTCTTCAGCTCTGTCTCCTCTGTGGAGTTTTTATCGACACGCTGCTGCTGTCCTGGATGCTCCACTTATCACAAATATGCAGCTTCTCAACAGATGAACCGCAAGAACACACTCATTCTGTTCTGTTTAATTCAGAAAGGTCTTTAAACATACACTGAACACACACACACACACACACACACGTATGTAACTGGGTGAAGTGTTTATTAGTAGTGTACAGAATGTAAAATCAACACATCCAGCTAGAGACACGCAGGACTGGTTTTTTTTTTATATCCGTTCCAGCAGTTTTTGTTTTTGTTTGTTTCTCCTCGTGATAATTTCTCACAAATTACTGTTGGTTCTGTTTCCCAAAATATAAACACACTACTGATTACACACTACTGACTCAGTCACACCGCTGTGACTCCGGAGACGATGAGCCGGAGAACACCGATCATAAAGATGAAGGAACAAACACACAAACACACATTCAACTGTTTATACAATATTCACGTTTACATTATACACTTATATACTTACACTATATGGAGTTGTCTGCTTAGAATAATAATAATAATAATAATAATAATAATAATAATAATAAAGCTGTTATAATGGTGAATGCAGAGATAAACACATTTATACATGAAAAGGAGCGCAGGATTGTGAACTGTCACGTTTCTGTTCATATGAAATGAAAAACAGCCACAAAACAGTTTTATTCAGACAAAAAACACCAGCGATGGAGCGTCCAGCTGTTCAGAAGTGTGTGTGTGTGTGTGTGTGTGTGTGTGTGTGTGTGTGTGTGTGTGTGTGCGCCCCCCAATCACGCCGCGGTTACTATGGAGACAGAGCAGCATGCCAAATCTCCAAATCTCTGAGGCAGCGAGACCAGAATGGTAGTTTCTCTTTTTCTTTCTTTCTTTCTTTCTTTCTTTCTTTCTTTCTTTCTTTCTTTTCTACCTTCTTTGTTTTCTACCTTCATCCTCTTCTTTCCTGTTAGGTTGAAATGTTCAAATCATTTTTT
>JAKKZN010000015.1:21828338-21835838 GCA_033441825.1 Pangasius elongatus | reverse complement strand
ATATCATAATCGTATATCATCATGAGCGTACTCAGAGTTAAAAAATATATATACATTTTATTTGTGAGAATAACTTTATGGCATTTTTTTTGTGTAAGAGCTAAATGCTAAAGGCTAAAGGTTAAATGCTAGAGTTTTGGAATGTAAACAGACATCTGACCTCTATTTCTGTCCTGTGTTTACATCAGGGTTTGGAGCAACTGGACAATGCACACACACACACACACACACACACACACACACACACACACACACACACACAATCACACACACTATCACACACAGTTAGACCCCACAAAATCAAGTACAAACTCATAAAATAATACAAAAATTGAAACAAAAATTGTTTCTTTTATTTATTTATTTTATTGAATTGTATCTTGGTGTACTCACATACACTTTGTTTATGTGTGTGTGTGTGTGTGTGTGTGTGTGTGTGTTATGAGTACCTGCTTCTTTCCACACCTCCGCATTCCTGGACATCTTGTATTTATGGAGGGTGTTTTCTCTTTCTCTCGCTCTGTGTGAGTGTGTGTGTGTGAGTGTGTGTGTGTGTGTGTGTGTGTGAGTGTGTGTGTGCGCGTTACGGTGCATTAGACGAGCCCAAGCTTGCCACCTGTTACAGTAATAACAAGGTGAGCAAGAGAGAGAGAGGGAAGTAAAGCTCTGTAGACTCGTCTGTTTGTTTATTAATAAAATAACACATAAGAAGGAACGACGGCGAGAGAAAGAAGGTGAAGAAGACAGAAAGAGAGAGANAGAGAGAGAGAGAGTTGAAGAGAAGAGCGATAGACAGAGAGAAGATAAATCACAGCAGACGTGAGACGTGAAGGATGAGGAACTGAGTGGAGGAATGGAGATGAAGCCGGCGTACAGTCTGCAGCGAGCCCTCGCTCAGCCCGTCAGAATGTTCATGCTGGACGTCCATCTGTCCATCCTGGACGATCTGGTAGGCGAGACGCTATCCTACGCTATGCTACGCTATGCTACGTTATGCTACACTACTCAAATTCACACACATGTTTATCTCCGTGTCAAAACATGACAAGAGAACATCCTGATTTTTACTGATTGACGAACAGGTCCTAATCAGCGTGGGCGGAGCTTAAGCTGATCAATCAGGGTTGCTAACTTCCCTGCTAAAGTCATGTGACTTTTCAATTTTGCACGCACAATTGCCGATCAAGTTTAATTTTGTGACGCGCTAAAGAAAATATCGAAAAACCCTTCAATTTGAAGAATAAATACCCCCTAATGTACAGTACCTGATAAAAGCTTGGGCACACTCGTGTTTAATCAGAGTGCACCGAGCCGTGGTGTGTTCTCCTGCTCGGCGCGGTTCTTTCGTCAGGTGAGAACACACTCGGGCGATTCTCCGGAAAACGCGCTTCCTGTTTGAGAACGCAGGCTCGAGACAGCTAATGAATTCATATTAGAGAATAAAGAGAATCCATGGCAATGGCTGGAAGTGAATTTGACGACTCTGCTGATCGATAGAGACAGAAAATTACCGCAGGACGGATGATGGATCGCTGACGCGTTTTGTTTTTCTAAATTGCGGATGATGAGAGTGCTTTCTAAAAAAAAAAAAAAAAAAAAAGATAAAAGCCATTAGAGAGGAAGCAGAGCTGTCAGAGTCAGACCGTCTTTCCATTAGTTCTAGCTGGAGAGTGTGACGGGAGTTTCAGAGCCCTGCCTTCAGAACCAACTGTGCTAAAAATAAAAATGATTATTAGATCTATTACTGCGTACTTTAAAAACTAATGACAAAATATAAAAATAGGAACTCATTAAAACTAAACACTACTTGTTTCACGGTTGTAGTGAAATATCGATTCGAGATAACATATTAATATGAGATTAAAATAAACATGAGATAATATACAGTATGAATGAGATAGTAGAGTATATCGGTAAGAGATAACATGAATATGAGATAATAAATCATTGAGTTTGATGATTGTTGATGATAGACAGAAATATGAGATAGGTGACATGAATATGAGATAATATAACAGTATTAGATCGTACATTATGTAAATATTAGTTATATATAACTAAGATATTAGTATGAGAATGTATTATATGTATACGATATTACAAGATATATGTATATGAGATAATATCAGTATGAGATAGTATATTAATGTGTAATAATTAATTAACAACGTTATCAGTTTGAGAATATACGGGTTTGAGATAATATATGAATGAGATAATAACAGTATGAGATATATGTGTATATTAATGTGTAATAATTAATTAATGAGATTATCAGAGTGTATGAGTATGAGATAATATAGTATATGAGTGTGAGAGCGTATGAGTATGAGAAAATATATCAAAATGAGATAATAACAGTTTGAGATAATACGATGTGACGATATGCACAATAAGGAAATCTGAAATATCTTACCATGTGTTATGCTGTAGCAATGTAAACACCGAAATCAGGGAACAAAGCACTGTTTCTGGAGGTTATTTAAAGATGTTCTTGCAGGAAATTAGCCTCAAATACAGCAAATGAAATATACACCGTGTTCCCATTACAGGAAATGTAGTAACTTAGCCGATCAGCCAGCATTACATTTAAAGTTTGATGAACTGACCTGAGGCCTCAGGGAGAGTTTTGTTTTCTGAGTTAGTGGACATTCCTGTTATTCAGTCCGTCTCTGTAGGTGATCAGATTCCTCTGTTTTTCTCTCTCGGCTTCTCTTTCAGCTTCGTTTGAAGAATAGATCAGGGCTGTTGTTTTTTTTTTTTTTTTGGAGATAAAAATGGCCTCCTGCTGCGTGATATCTGTCAGTTCCGGGTCATATCTCTAAAAGCCCATTGTGAGGTGATTGCTCAGCGTGAATGAGACGTTATCTCAGTGTCCCGGACTAATTATAAAATAAACGCAAGGACTGAGCTCACGATCACTGCTGCGATTAAGTGCATCATCGCTGACCTTTAACCTCTCTGATACGTGAATTTATTTATTATCCGTGCAAGCCAAGGCTGTGATATTAATTAAGAAGTATTTCTATGATTTCTACTCTAAACCATTTGCATTTGTTTGCGCTGATTTTTGTTATAAAATGAGATATTATAGTTGTTTACTATTGGCGTGATGTCAGAGTGAATTTTAACGTGTTACGTTATGTCAAAAAAACATAACAGACAAAAAAAAACTTTTTTGACACTTTTTTGTACTGCACAAGCAAATATAATATGATTTTATGTAATATAATATAATACTGATTTTTCTTAAGTGATTATAAAAGTTCGGGTCAGAGTGGTTAGGTAATTCTCACAGCACGAAACTGCGACATTACTACGTGATGAATTGTAATCTGATATTGCGTCCATGTTTTGCAGTTAGTTGTTTGTGCTCTTATTTGATCCAATCTGTTTACACAGTTCTTTCGAAAGAGGCACGTGATATTTTGCAATCTGGCTATCTGTATTTTTCAACCTTTAGCTTTTTTTTTTTAAACGCATCGTGTCTTGGAAATGTCACAGGAAGGCGCTCGGGGGAGATCCCCGCCGTGCCTGGCTCTGGTGCCATGGTGATATAAACACAGATTACAAGGAGGGATTTTCCTCTGAAGCGCTACCTGAATGCCCGTTTCTCAACACTCTCTAAATACCTCACGGCTTCTGGGAACTGAGCTCGGGGGGAAAAGTGAAGGAAAAGAAGTGAAACTGTAAATAATACTCAAACGACCGGACCTACTAAAGTTACTAAACACTAAAAGGTGTGATGTGATGACGCTACATTACCGTTAACACCACAACGTTGATTATTTTCCTGTAACGGCAAGTGTTTTATTCCTCTTATACTGCAGCAACTTACAACGACTGTTACAAAGCCCTGACACTGCAGACTAATTCCTTAATAAAACATTAAATAAACATCTCCGTGCAGAAACCTTCATCTTATCAGTAATTACACACATTTTTAAAGATCATTTGCAAACGTCACACACTGAGCACGCCTCGGCTGACCGGCTGCGTTTGGGATGAAGGGAGCATTATGAGATATCTGCTTTATCGTTTATTTCTGAAGCCGAGTAACGCTGCTTCTATTTACAGTAAAGCAGGACGGTGACTCACTTAATGATATCACCCCTCATTTGATTAGCACGGACGCTAAGCAATGCCAGCAATGCTAGCCATCGGCAGGATAAAAGCAGTCCAGTTAATTAGATCAGCCTCATTTCCAGGCGTGCGTGCGTGTGCGTGTGTGTGTGTGTGTGTGTGTGTGTGTGTGTGTGTGTGTGAGTGTGTGGGGGAGAATACTCCTTGTTGCTTATCCTTGAGAAGGGAAGGAATGCAGACATGAAGCGAGACAAAGAAACAACATTCCTTTTAGTTTAGTTTCAGTATTAGTGAATGTTGTGTATATGAAGGTGTGTGTGTGTGTGTGTGTGTGTGTGTGTGTGTGTGAGAGATTTGGAGAACCCAGCACTGAGATCAGAATGAGACGTTGGCGTTCCATGCCTTCGGGCCTTCGGGCCTTAATCGACAGAACGTCCCATCTGATCACATCCCGTCATGCACCATGGAACAGAAGGGGCGGAGCTTGTAGAAGAAAGCGGACACAGCACAACAATAACATGGCCTCTAACATACAAAACGTTCTTTATTATATATCAGTGTAACAGCATGACTTGACTGACCAGAAGGTTCTAGATTTAAGAACAGCTTGACCTTGAGGTGACTCGGCGGAGGTCGTGTTCTAAACGTGACTCACTCTTCTGTGATTCAGCAAATCTGATATGATGACATGGCAGATTTATCTCATCACAACGCTTCTCGCGTTCCTCCGCCGATAATTTGTCTCTGATCGTCCATCGTTGCGTCTCTGCGGAGAAGGTTCTAGAGTATAGACTTCCAGAACATAACCGGTTCTGAGTAGAGGAATCTAGAACCTTCTGACTAACTAGGCACTTCGTTTGTGTAGATCCTTCTGAGAGATGCATTAAAGAACCTGCTGTGTCTTTAGACACCAAACCAAATGGATGGAAGAACTCATTAGAATATTAGGCCACGCCCATTAAGACAGTTCCTTTTTTTAGTTTGAGACCACACACACACACACACACACACACACACACACACACACACACACACACGCACACACAAGCACATACATAAACATCGACACATTGTGACATATATGCACACACACTCTTACCCACATGCTAACATACCCCTGCGCAAACACACACACACACACACANACACACACACATTAACTTCTACAGTTACACACGCTTCCACACATAAACACACACACACACACAGTCTCCTATATTAATGCACACCCACATACACACACTCTCAAACACACACACATGCACACACATTGAAAACTCACACATGCACACACACTCTTACACACTTGGGCACGCAGTCTTATAATATAATCAACATATTTTCTATGTGTAGTTATGCAAAGCATTCATGTTTATGTGTCGCTTTTGTAATTAGGGAGAGCATCGCATGCATGCACACACACACACACACACACTGCTTTTCCCGCTAGCTGTGTGTCCCCTCCCCCTCGCTGCATTCCTCGGCTCCATGATTGTGTTTTCAGTCGCGGCGTTTACCGGCAGTGGCTCGGCCCACACATAACACACACCAGATGTGCAAAGTAGAGCAGCCAAAACTTCCAGAGGAGGTGTGTGTGTGTGTGTGTGTGTGTGTGTGTGTGTGTGTATGTGTGTGTGTGTGCACTTTACTTACACTGCTCAAACAGTAACGACTCAATTAACAAAGCTGTTTTGTTCATTTCGTAATGGGTTCGGCTTTGTGTTTTCATTCTCCGTCACCTCGCGCTGAACTCACGGTGCTTCAGAGATCAGCGGTCAGAGACTTCTAGGTTGAAAAACAATAAAAGATGAGTCAGCATTTCCTGTACACAGATGCTCTAGTTTTGAAATGGAGCTACCAAGCTAATGTAGCTGGTAGCAAATGGACGTCTGTCTGACCCATTTCAGTAAATATCTGCCTCGAACCACATCAGTTATTTCAGTGATGTCACGCACCGGACACAGTGCGACTGTCAAGCAGTAACACGAACGCAAATAAAGGAGAAAAAAGATCCATCATGAACGGAGGTACATCCTTTTATCTATAATCTTCTGACTCATACCTTGTGGTCAGGGTAGAGCTCTCAATGTTCCTTTAACTGTCTCAGTAAGAACCTTCTGGTGTCTTCTGACCCCAAGAGCACTTTGTCTGTGTGTGTGAAGAACCTGAGGTAAACACACACACACACACTTACAAGGACACGGTGGGGTTTCCTGTAGTTTATAAACATGAACAGAACTTCACTGTGTACCTGATCGCTGGAACAATATGTGGGCGGCCATCTTGGCCATTTTTACTCAGCGCAATTTGGTATCGCACCACCCCTTAGGCCCCGCCCCTTAAATGATAAAACGTGGAATTGTCCGAAAGCTGGAAGTGATATGGATTATAATAATAATAAGAAGAAGAAGATGAAGAATGCAGTTCCACTTTTATCTTAATTTTGTAAATGCTATTTATTTAAAATTATTATCATTAACAATGTCATTTGAGGCAATTATCTGCAAATTAGGGTATGTTTTATTTTTGATCTAGAATGATTTAGATGTCTTACTTACTTGCTATTAGCCTCTTAGCTCTGATGCAAAATTTAAGAATTGACTTTTTTAAAAGTGCATACTAAAGCAACAAGATAATCCGGTTTAATATCTTAATAATATACATACTGTTTAAGTGGTTTTGTGACAGATCTTTGTACGCCAACTGTGACAAAAAAAGATAAATTTTGGTGATGAAAATGTAATGTACGATTCATTTAATGCACATGAATTGATTCACATGATTCACCCATCTTTAAATTAGATAACTGAAACCGTTAAATACATTTTGCATAGTTAATAGACTGAGATTAACAAAAAAAGTTTATTGTCTATAGTAAAAATGTCTATTTATTGCTTGTAAATACAGATAAAAAGCTTTCAAAATACAAGATGAAGAAGGAAATAGCAATGAAATTGTGAAAGTGTAAAAGAAGAATTGCACTTCCCTTATTTGATGGATGTTTGCTGTGTATGATTATCATTACACAATTATTACAGCAATAAAATCTTACACTTGTAAATAAACCTTTTATAAACGAACAGTTCAGAAATAACAGTAATAAACTCTGGATGTATATTTATTTACATGCAATACAGACAGGGAACTAAACACACCTTTATATTACACTATCTCATTAACAATTATAATACCCTTATTTTATAATGTTTATGACCCCATATGTTTGTCATAGACAAATGACACTTTAGGGTTTTTATATTCTGTGAAACATTACAGCTTCCCAAAACTCATCGAATCAGTGATTCGAAGAATCGGTTCACTCGAATCTGAGCAAGAAATCGTTTTGTAGATAACAATTAGGTACCAAATCTACTCTTTCAGTTTTCATAACGATGGAAGGAAAGTAAATACTGTTAA
>JAKKZN010000015.1:21820838-21823338 GCA_033441825.1 Pangasius elongatus | reverse complement strand
CTACCCATAATCCTGTTAGGCTAATCTCACACACAGTGGCTAACACACACACACACACACACACACACACACACACGTGAAAAAGAATCATCTGTAAATAAAGCTAAAGACGCTAACAGCCTTTTATTTATTTACTTCTTGTATACTTGACTAGCGTTTAGTCAAGTGTTTAGTGATGCTAGCTGCTAGCATGCTAGCATGAATTATTCAGAGAGAAAAACTCCCTCCATTAGGAGGATATCAGATATCCTTCCCCTTTCTGACCTCCCTGACCTTTGACCTTTGACCCTTACAGGGAGTCATCTCCCATCGCCACGCCTCCAGACTGTGTTTTATTGATGATTGCTAGATTAGCGCAATTGATCCGCAAACATTTACAGTTTCAGTGGAGTCGTTGTGTATAATGTAGCTGTGTGCGGTAACCATGGAGCCCCGTCGTCATGGTGACCTGAGGAATATATATATATATTTATATATTTAACACTGAACATCAGGGAACTCTCTTCTTTTTTTGTAATTTTGTTATTAAATAAGCTAGCTAGCATTATTTCAGAGCATGTTAGCTAAACATAGCTAAACGGCTAGCTCTGTAAAATAATGACTAGCGTTAAATTAAACTAGCTCAGTCGCTATCCTGTTAAAGTGTTAAATAATATAAAGTGAAGCATTACTGCAAATATGCTGATTCACGTGTATTAGGATCTCGATGCTGTTGCGTGAAGGCTGATGGTGTGTGTGTGTGTGTGTGTGTGTGTGTGTGTGTGTGTGTGTGTGTGTGTGTGCGTGTGTTAGCGCTGAGTCATTGCTGCTTCTTAGCTCTCTCAGGTTTTTTCTTCTCGGGTTTCTGATGGACATTTTATCTTCTGCTCTTCGTCTCTCTGATGCTCCGAGAAAGCTGAGTGATGATGATGATGAGCTCACATATTTATTTATTTATTTATATCTCTCTCCTCCATCTGTCTCTCCTCCTTCGTCTCTCTATTTCTCCTCCTATTCTCTGTCCTCTATCTGTCTCTCCTCCTTCGTCTCTCTCCTCCGTCTCTCTTCTCCGTCTCTCTCTCTCCTTCCATTCTCTCTCCTCCTCCGTCTCTCTCTCCTCCTCCGTCTCTCTCTCCTCCTATTCTCTCTCCATATCGCTCCTTCTATTTCCTCCTCCTATGCTTTCTCTTTCGTCTCTCTCCTCCTATTTTCTCCTCCGTCTCTCTCCTCCTATTCTCTCCTCAGTCTCTCTCTCCTTCCATTCTCTCTCCTCTTTCGTCTCTCTCTCTCTCCTCCTATTCTCTCTCTCCTCCATCTCTCTCTCTCCTCCTATTCTCTCTCCTCCATCTCCCCTCCGTCTCTCTCTCCTCCTATTCTCTCTCCATCTCTCTCCTCCTATTACCTCCTCCTATTCTTTCTCCTTCGTCTCTCTCTCTCCTCCTATTCTCTCTCCATCTCTCTCTCCCCTCCTATTCTCTCTCCCCTATTCTCTCCTCCATCTCTCTCTCCTCCTATTTTCTCCTCCATATCTCTCCTCTGTCTCTCTCTCTCCTATTCTCTCCTCCGTCTCTCTCCTCTGTCTCTCTCTCTTTCTCCTCCTGTTCTCTTCTCCTATTCTCTCCTCTCTCTCTCTCCTCTATCTCTCTCTCTCTTATTCTCTCCTCCTATTCTCTTCTCCATCTCTCTCTCCTCCATCCTGTCTGTGTGAAACTCGATTAAGCCTCTCTCAGACGCACTGATTCGATCGGTTCCGTATTTTTCCTCCGAGCGGCGTTTCAGTTTTAGTCGCGATAAACCCCGCCCTGCTCAGACTCCGCTCTGTACTGCGTCACGCCGCCGGGGAGGAGAACATCAGCGTCCTGGATGGGTGATGACATCACACAGGACTCACCTGTGCGTGCGGCGTGTAGCGCTGGTCAGAAAGTTATAGCTAGTTAGCTAGAGGTTAGTTAGCAGTTAGTAGGATTCAGATGGACAGACTTTATTGTCTTTGTTTAATTTTTGGAGAGAAATGCAGTCGTGTAAAATGAACTTTGTGAAGATTCTTTAAAGAAAAAAACTTAAAGGAAAAGAAGAGAGACTGTGAAATATAAAGCCACGCCCACTGGGACAGCCCACTTTTTAAATAAGCTTTATACTTTTTAAACTATTTTACATATGAAGAAGAAGAAGATGTTGTTGTCATTGTTGTTGTTGATGTTGCTGTTGTTGTGATATTGACTGATATTAACACTGATATCTTTCTGTCTGTCTCTACATCCTTCTATCTCTCTCTCTCTCTCTCTCTCTCTCTCGCTCTTGCTGACCTTCTTCATTCATCCAAACAAAGTTGTGCGTCCCACACACACACACACACACACACACACACACACACACAGGTTAAAGTTACCGCTCAACCAAAATGTGTTTGTTTCTTTAATTTTGTGCTGGAGCTCAGAGGCTAATGTAGCAAACATGTAATGAAAGCTTATGGCTACCGGTTTAGCGGTGCTGTGGTGCTGTGAGTGCTTTTGTGTGTGTG
>JAKKZN010000015.1:21816673-21819173 GCA_033441825.1 Pangasius elongatus | reverse complement strand
ACTCACTCACTCACTCACAGCCTTAAACACTCACTCACTCACTCACTCACTCACTCACAGCCTTAAACACTCACTCACTCACAGCCTTAAACACTCACTCACTCACAGCATGAACTGCTCTATGTGTGTGTGTGTGTGTTACTGAGTTATTGACTCGTCCGCCGGTGAGCGCTGTGTGTTTACACACGTCCACTTCCTCCTGATCTGCCTTCTGTGTGTGTGTGTGTGTGTGTGTGTGTGTGTGTGTGTGTGTGTGTGTGTGTGTGTGTGTGAGGAGAGAAGGACGGCTCAGTAACTCACTTTATTTATTTAACGTCACGAGAAATGACGTTACACTGTTTACTATTTATTTATTTAATTTTTTTTTAGATATTTTGCTAATTTGTATACACGTTGAAGTATTTCATAATATTTAGGTTTGGTTTGTTGCATCATTTTATTTTATTTTTATTTTCATCATGTGCTTTTTTGCCCATTTTTTCTCCATTTATTGAAAAAATATAAAGTCTTTTTAATTTAAGATTTAAGATTAATTTAAGATTAAAAATAGTCGATTCCTTGTATGTGGTGCCTGATATTAAAAGTAAAACAACTTTATTCCACATTTTTATGCAACGAAATTAAACATATTATTGAATATTTTTAATATATGACACTTGTCACTTTCTTTACTGAAATTCTGTCATAAAAAATAAAATATTTTAAAAATAAATAAATTATCCCTAATTTCTTATCTAAGACCCCTTCATTAAATTTTAATTTTTTTATAAATTTTATTCGCTTGCCCTTCTGTCATTAATATTACGTCAAGAAATTACCTTCAAGAAATTAGCTCCGCCCACTCTGACATCACTTTCATGACGTGACATCACATTTGGTCGGGGTTTTAACTTGTTAAGCGTCTAAAAACTTGTTTAAATCCCAGGAATCGGTTCATTTTTAATATTTTTGGTGTTCTTTCTCACATGTTCTTTCCTTTAATGCAAAGATTAAACAAGAAATTCATGAAAATTCATAAAATTTTAAATATGCGATTAGGAAACTGTTCAGTATCGACAGTGAATCTCTGACAATAAATAATCGAATCCTGTTTCTGTTTAGATCAGATGTTAAAACGTGTATTCGACTGTATCTCTAATCCAATCACGGGGTGTGTGTCTCTCTGTGTGTGTGTGTGTGTGTGTGTCTCTGTGTGCGTGCATGTGTGCGTGTGTATGTCTCTGTGTGTGTGTGTTCAGAATGCGACTCAGGAGCTGGGGGAGGAGGTGGAGGACGGCGCCGTGTTCTCCATCTCGGTGCGCAGGGTGCAGGTGCAGCCGTCGGTCAGTAAGGGGCAGCGCTGGCTGGGCGTGGACTCGGACTCGGCGCTGAGCCTGTACGAGACGAGTAAACTGCGCACCATTAAGGCGGGGACGCTGGAGAGGCTGGTGGAGTACATGGTCTCCTCCTTCAGAGAGAACGACTCCACCTACGTCACTATCTTCCTCTGCACATATCGCTCATTCACCACCACCAACCAGGTGCTCGACCTCCTGCTCAACAGGTACGGAGAGAGAGAGAGAGAGAGAGAGAGAGAGAGAGAGACGAGGGGGGGATGGAGAGATGAGAAAGAGATATGGGAGAGAGACAGACTTAGAGAGAGATGGCTGAGAGAATGAGATATGCAGAAGAGAGGCAGAGAGAGAGAGAGAGAGAGAGAGTAAGGGGACAGAGAGAGACAGGCTTGGAGAGAGAATGATGTAAAGAAGTGAGAGACAGGGAAGAGAGAGAAACAGCAGAGTGAGAGAGACATGAGAGACTGGGGCAAGAGAAAGAGACGAGAGAGAGAGAGACATGAGGAAAAGAGAGACAGGCTGAGAGAAATACAGAAGGAGAGACAGGGATAGAGAGAGGAGGAAGAGCAAGACAGAAAAGAGGGAGACAGGTGGACAGAAAGAGTAGAGAGAAAGAGATGAGGGAGAGAGAGAGACAGGCTGAGACAGATACAGAAAAAAAGAGATGGGAGTGAGACAGGATGATCGAGAGAGACGGGGAAGAGAGAGATGATGGGAAAGAGAGAGAGAAATGTGAGGAAGAGAGACAAAGAAAGACAGAAAAGAAGAAAGAGCTAGAAAGAGATAGGAAGAGAGAGAGAGAGAGAGAGCGAGAGCAGGTTCACCTGAGGGAAACATCTGGAAGCAAGACTGATCAAAAGGTTTAGCTCAGTTTCCATGGTTACAGAGACTCCTCTGGTTGATAGGTCTCGCTGTAGGATTGTGGGTAGTTTTAATAATGTATAAAAAAACAACAACAAACAAACCAGTAAAACATGTTTGAACGTGTGTTTCAGATACGCTAAACTGCAGCACCTGCCGGGGTCAGAAGGTCACAGACTCACACACGATGACCGCACCGAGCTCAGGAAGTGAGTAACGGTGGGGCTAGGGCTGGGACCTAGCATTAGCCTAGTGTTAGCCTAGCGTTAGCCTAGTGTTACCCTAGCATTAGACTAGCAATAGAC
>JAKKZN010000015.1:21804173-21811673 GCA_033441825.1 Pangasius elongatus | reverse complement strand
ATCCGTTTCTTTATTCCCGGCATATTTTGTGTCTGTTCTGTCTGCCTGCTGTGTGACTCGTGAACTTGTAGTGCGCTCAAAGTCTAGTGCACTCAAAATGTAGTGCACTCAAAATGTAGTGCACTTAAACTCTAGTGCACTCAGACATTTGTACCCTTGTGTGACTTTACTGCTTCCTCTTTGTAGACGTCGACGCCGTGTGTAAAACATTCCCACTCTTCGTTAGGGAAGTGCGGCCCCATTGGAGATCTGACACCTACGGTACACTCGTCTTCTCCTCCTCTCCCTCTCTCTCTCTCTCTCTCTCTCTCTCTCCATCCGTCACTCCATCCCGTCTCACTCGCTCCGTTTCAGAAGTCAGCCATGTTTCTTTCTCCATCAAGAGCTGGACCTGTCTCACCATCACTGCCATTCGAGTGTGTGTGTGTGTGTGTGTGTGTGTGTGTGTGTGTGTGTGTGGTACAGATCAGAATTCATGGATTTTATTTGATTTTATTTATTTGATTAGTTCTTTTTCATTGTGGTGTGATTTTCATCAGGAATGTGAGGAGTTTTAGGTGTTGAAATGTTTTACGACAGAAATTAAAACTCTATCTCGCTGTCTGGCATCAACAATCTGCATTTAACTAGAAGTTTCTGTTTGTTAAAATAAACGAACAGAATTAATGAATGAACTCTCAGTTTGCTCATAAGACGCAGTGATGTTTTAAAATGGCCGCCGCCTCTGTGTTCTGATTGGTCACTTGATCCAGTGGTGATTATTTCTGCTGCAAGGAAGCATTTCAATAACTCTAGCTCCTTTATTCTGAAATGTGTGTGTGTGTGTGTGTGTGTGTGTGTGTGTGTGCAGTGTGTAGTGTGGATATACACACAAGTAAACTTTCTTTCTTTCTTTTTCTCCTCCCTTCTTTCTCTCCTTCCTTCCTTCCTTCCTTCCCTCCTTCCTTCCGTTCTTCGCTTCTTCCTTTTCTCCTCCCTTCCTTCCTTTTTTAATTTTTTTCCTTCTTTCCTTTCTTCTTTTTTCTCATTTCTTCCTTCCTTTCTTTTACTGATATTTTCTCCTTCCCTCCTTTCACTATTTCCTTTCTTTCATTTGTTCTTTCTTTTTTTTCTTTCTCTCCTTTCTTTTCTCTCCTCAGTTCTGGGAGTCCACGTCTCTCTCGTCTCTGGACGCCGCGTCAGGCTCGGGCTCCAGCAGCGCCTCGTCCTCCTCGGTCTCGTCCACGCCGCACACGTCCACCCCGCACTCGTCCTCCCGCTCGCACAAGCGCTCCGTCTCGGGCGTGTCCAGCTACTCGTCCCTCTCTCTGCCTCTCTACAACCAGCAGGTGGACGACTGCTGCATCATCAGAGTGAGTCTGGACGTCGAGAACGGCAACATGTACAAGAGCATCCTGGTGAGAACCTGAGGGACGGAGAGCCACGCCACCGTCACGGTGTCTTACATATCTGTTACATATTAATCATCTGTGTGTGTGTGTGTGTGTGTGTGTGTGTGTGTGTGTGTAGGTGACGAGTCAGGATAAAACCCCTGCAGTGATCAGGAAGGCGATGGTCAAACACAACCTGGACCGAGAGAGACCCGAGGATTACGAACTCGTGCAGAAGATCAGTGAGGATAAAGGTACACACACACACACACACACATACATACACACACACACACACACACACACACATACATATATACACACACACACACATATACACATACGCACACACACACATATACACACACACACACACACACACATATATATATATATATATTTTGTTATTCTGTTCTTTTCTTTATTTTATTCTTTAATTTTTTTGTTTTTCTTTTTCTCATTTATTATATTCTTTTTATGTTTAATTTCTTTCTTTCTTTTTAATCTTTTTCTTTAATTGTTTCCCCTTTTATTCTTTTTATCTTGTTTATTTTCTGTCTTTTCTTGTTTTTCTCCCTGTTATTTTTTTCCATCTTTCTTTATGTTTTTTGTCTTTTTCTTCTACTTCAGCTGTTATTTTTCTTTCTGAAGTTCTGACTTACTGACGTTCTGATGCTGTGACGTTCTGAAGTTCTGACGTTCTGAAGTTCTGACGTTCTGATGTTCTGACGTTCTGATGTTCTGACGTTCTGAAGTTCTGACGTTCTGACGTTCTGATGTTCTGACGTTCTGATGTTCTGACGTTCTCTCCACAGAGCTGAAGATTCCAGACAACGCCAACGTTTTTTACGCCATGAACTCGTCGGCCAACTACGACTTCGTCCTGAAGAAGCGCGGCTTCCCCCGAGTGACTCGCACCAAACACGTAGCGAGCTCCACGCTGCCCCGCATGAAGCAGAAAGGCCTGAGGATCGCTAAGGGCATCTTCTGAAAACTCAGACTCCCATAATCCCACAGGGCTTGCGGATATGTCTCTGAGGTCAAAGGTCAAGCCCTAAAGACTGGGAGGGAAAAAAAAAGTCACTGCCAGCTCAGGGGAGGCCGTTGAAGCGCGGCTGTGGTTGTGCGCTCGTGTTTACAGACTCTAGAGAGCCGCCTTCTAGCCGTGAGGTCACTTCCTGTGCCGTCTGAGAGAAGGTCGCTTGCTGTGTCGCTACCAAAATGGTCATTTCCTGTGCCGCTTCTGAGATCACTTCCTGTCGAGCGCTGTGTTGCAGACAGCCTTCACTGCCAGATTAAGGATGACTCGGAGCAGCGGACGTGTGACCTGGTGTTACTTTTAAAAGCGTCCTCCTGCAACAACAACAACAACAACAAAAAAACGCTTAAGGTTCAAAGCAAAGTTTCGGAAAGTTTGGCGTAGTGGAAAGCGAGCTGAACGTTTGTTCGTTTTTTTTTTTTTTTGGCCAAACGTCACAGAGACTAAAGAGACGATCGAACATGTCGAGTCTTTTTGGACATTTTTGAGCTCTCTAAATGAGAAACGAAGATATTTTTTGTCTTGTGTCAATTATAACGTGTCTGTTTTTGTTAAAAAGGGCATTACCGCTAACAACACACACTCCTCTCACACGACTATTCTCCGTGTTCTCCGGACCGTAAGACGCATTTCACCCCTTCAGCAGATGCCGTGTCTTAAACAGCAGTGCGAAATATCCACCTTGTTTTCAGCGTAGCGTTACAACGGCGCTGGAATTGATATCACTTCCGTTATTATCGCTAGCATTTTTTTGATTTCAGCAAATAGTGATTTTGAATAATTGTTAGCCGAATAAGCAAATGTTAGGTGTGCCTGCTGATCACGCTAGCTAGCTGAGTAAGCTGACTAGCCGTACTGCGAATTCAGCATCAGCAGTAAACGTTATAGCGTGATTGCAAGTGCCACTGCTACTGCTAGTTCTTCCATATGTTCCGAACAGGAAGTATGATTGATTTATTACTGACTTCTGAATTTTGAAAACAAGGTGGAGATACTACACAGGAACACTAAGCTTAAACACTAGCTAGGCTCGAATATAACGCTAAATCATGAACAATGCGAGGTTTTGGCATTAAACATGATGTATATTGACTTCTTGGTAAGGAAGTGCTAAACTACAGCAACACTAATGGGATAAAAGCTACACCCGCTTTAACCCGCCTGCACCACTAGGGGGAGTTAAAGAGCCAGTGCATATACTACGTAACGTAAAAAACGCAACATTGACATTGCTATGGCGATAGATTGGTTTTGTTTTATACCTGAGAGCGATTTACAGTCCGGAAAATACGGTATCGTCCTCGTGTCTCGTTTTTGAGTATTATCGTCTTTTGCGTGTTTTTTTCCTGTCCTCTAATTGGTGCTAACTAACGCTGAGGTCATCCTGCAGGTGATCTCGCTATCGTTTTAGAGCGTCATGATGCTAAAGGAGCCGGATGGATGACGCTAAGCCTGCAGGGGTCAGAAACGTGTCCGTGGTGAAAAAAAAAAACGAAAAAAGATAGGTAACGCAAGTGTTTTCCAGAATGAGAGTTACTAGCTAGCTTAAATTTCCAAAAATGTGAAAAACCTTTTTTTCTGTCCTGAGAATTTCTTTGAAATTTTTTGTCTTTTTTTGTAAAAAAAAAAAAAAAAAAGGACTTTTAAAGTCAAAATTAACATAACATAGCATATTAACGTATCACGAATGCATTAACAAATTAACATATTACGAATGTATCATATCACTACGACATGCGTCCTTACGACTCACGTTTTGACCGAAATGTCCGGCACGTCACGGCGATGACCCCTGCTAACACGCTAGCATGGTAAAGAGAAAAGTGAATGCTGATGCGATCCGTCACGAGGAACAACGACTGCGGTTCTGATGTCAAATCTCTCTGAGCCGCGTGATTGGTCGATGTTTAAAAGATGAAACGAAGACGAAAAATTGGAAAGAAAGAGTGTTGCTTTGTGAATTAAATTTTTTTTTCATGGAGACATGGAACACGAGAACAAACTCCACTGACGTTAATCACGAACATTACGAGCATTAAACACACTAACGTAGAACGTTTGCGAAATAATCGTTGCGTTACAGCAAGAGGGTGAGAGAATGCGAGAGTGAGAGGGCGAGAGCGAGAGAGTGAAAGGGCGAGAGAGTGAGAGGGCAAGAGAGCGAGAGAGTGAGAGAGCGAGAGAGCGTTGCTTCGTACTCACTCCTGAAATTAGAGTATGATGTAATCAGCTAGTTGTGATGTCACGATGACCAGAAATTTTAGGGCTCTAAAACACCAAGCTGACCGGGGTGGAGCTGAGCGAGTGGTTGATATACAAGCAGCCAGGCTAGAGTTGTTTTGGCCGTCCCAGTACAGTACCACAGGATCCTACTGCTGCTTTAAATAGTGTGTCATTGAGAAGTGCAGTACTGTAGAATTCTGCTACAAATTGCATACTGCTGCTTTAAATATGAGAACACTACTACAGCACTAAGAGATTCTGCTACAAAATGCATGTTGCCTCTTGTAGTACAAATTGTAGTACAAATATTGTGGCCCTAAGTAGTATGGTAGTATAGAATATTGTTACAAATTGCATATTGCTGCTTTAAATAGGGGGTCACTAGTACAAGAATGTACGATACAGCTACAAATTGCATACCACTTCTTTAAATAGTGCACTAAGTAGTACAGTACTGATAAAAAAGCAGCTAGGTGATTTGGCAATGTCCCAGCTCAGTTCTATAGGATACTGCTAAAAATTGCATCCTGCCGCTTTAAATAGTGTGGCATTGAGTAGTATATTATAGGTACTATGATGACATCATGTTTAGTACAGCACTATGACTGGTTTTGTTACCCACATCCCAAGTTGCATACTGCTGCTTTAAATAGTGTGGCACTAAGTAGACAGTACTGCTACAATAGCAGCTAGGCTAGGTTTTTCTGGCTGTCCCTGTACAGTTTTATTGGATACCACTACAAATTGCATATTGCCGCTTTAAATAGCATGGCACTGAGTAGTACGTCATTGTAGTGCATCAACAGTGCTATGTATCCTGGGACACACGTGCTTAGTCTTTCCTTACGGTGTTCTGATTTTGGTGATGAATCAGAGGAACAGATCGCTGCCCCCTCCTGGTGTGGAGAGTTATTTCCTTTAACAAAGGTCAGCTTGGGGTGTTCCGGCCCTAATATATATATATATATATATATATATATATATATATATATATATATATATATAAAGAGAGAGAGAGAGAGTGCATTGTGTTGTGTTTTGGAGAAACGGAAGATCCAGAATGTGAGTTAAAGACAGAATCCTCGGGCTGCGTCTCAATCCTGTTCACTCCCTTTAAAGTCAAGACGAAGCTTTCGAACCACACACACACACACCCCTACTAAGTTTTCAGCAACCGTGTGCCCTTTAGATAATGTTTGTATGTGTGTGTGTGTGTGTGTGTGTGTGTGTGTGTGTGTTTATATGTATGTTTGTATGAATTATAAGTGGCAAAAAAGGGCCAAAGATCTTACAGATCATTTTACAAAAATATCATAAACATTTAAAGACTCATGAACACTGCCTGTTCACGAGAACACACACACAGACACATATATACACAAACACACACTTCGGACGGAACACACACACTTTTCATATCGTTCACACACACATACTCAGCAAGCTGGTGCCATTGGGCTCTTTTACTTAAGAAGAAAAAAAACTTAAATAACACGTATGATTTTTTAAGTTCATTTTGTAATTTTTGTACATGAAATGTTCATTGTAGCTTTGCTTTTATTCCCTCTGTGTGTGTGTGTGTGTGTGTGTGTGTGTGTGTGTGTGTGTGTGTGTGTGTGTGTGTGTGCGCGCATGTGTGTGGGGGCTCGCTCCACTATTTATTAAATTTGTAAATACTTTTTTGCAGCATTGTACATTTTGTTTTCTCTTCCTTGTAATTTACAAATTAATATATATGTAAATATTGAGTATATACGGCTGCGAGGTTTATATACCGCTGTAACTCCGAGCTCTCCATCCACTTCTCATTCTCCGTCTGTCTCGTGTGCATTTTTTTGTACGACAGTTTTGATTTTGATATTGCCCTCCCCCCGACTTCACTGTTTCTAGTGCTGGAGAGGAAAAAAAACACCTAATAAACAGAGTGTGTAAAAAAGGTCTGCTCTTTTTTCTGACTGAAAATATTCCACATCTGCACAGAAACAAAGGAATAGTTTGATCAAAATTATTTAAAAAAACAAAAACACAGATATTTACAACTGGGGTGGCCAAGGTGGGCCACAGAGGTAATGTGGGATGACCAATGTGGGACACATCATTAGAGTGGGGTGGCCATAGTGGCCCAAATATCAAGAGTGGGGTGGCCAAAGTGAGACACAGAGATAGAGTGGGGTGACCAAAGCAAGACACAGACATAGAGTAGGGTGGCCCAGGTGGGCCACAGAGATAGAGTGGGGTGGCCAAGGTGGGCCACATAAAGTGTGGAGCGGTCAAGGTGAGACACAGAGCGAGAGTGGGGTGGCCAAAGTGAGACACAGAGGTAGAGTGGGGTGGTCAAGGTGAGACACAGAGATAGAGTGGGGTGGCCAAAGTGAGACACAAAGATAGAGTGGGGTGGTCAAGGTGAGACACAGAGATAGAGTGGGGTGGTCAAGGTGAGACACAAGAGTGTAATGGTCAAGGTGAGACACAGAGATAGAGTGGGGTGGTCAAGGTGAGACACAGAGATAGAGTGGGGTGGCCAAAGTGGGACACAGAGATAGAGTGGGGTGGCTGAGGTGGGCCACGGAGATAGAGTGGGGTGGCCAAAGTGAGACACAGAGATAGAGTGGGGTGGCTGAGGTGGGCCACGGAGATAGAGTGGGGTGGCCAAAGTGAGACACAGAGGTAGAGTGGGGTGGCCAAAGTGAGACACAGAGATAGAGTGAGGTGGCTGAGGTGGGACACAGAGATAGAGTGAGGTGACTGAGGTGGGACACAGAGATAGAGTGGGGTGGCCAAAGTGAGACACAGAGGTAGAGTGGGGTGGCTGAGGTGGGCCACAGAGATAGAGTGGGGTGGTCAAGGTGAGACACAGAGATAGAGTGA
>JAKKZN010000015.1:21775913-21785994 GCA_033441825.1 Pangasius elongatus | reverse complement strand
TGCATCCATGCGGTCAGTCGTTATTAACTCCTGAGATGCGTTTTGTGATTGCAGAGGAAGCCGAGAGCGTCATGCTGGCTGAAGCGGATCGGCTGGATCTGCCTCACGGACCGCCGACGTTTGAGAGCATCGAGAAAGCGCGCAGAGCAAAAGCCCACCTCCCTCCTCTCTTGGAGAAATGAGGGACGCTTTTAGCAGTAGTGAGTCGGGGTGTGTGTGTGTGTGTGTGTGTGTGTGTGTGTGTGTGTGTGTGTGTGTGTGTGATAATGATAATGATAATGAAAGTGTTCCTGTACTCTGATGAGGCTCTTAATTCATCAGAATTTAAACGTATAACTATAGATCATGGTTCTGATCCAGCTCAGCTAGCTCGGTGTTCGAAAACTGATAAAGAATCACGGATAAACCTTCAGCCTGACATTATGGATCAATCGCAACAAAAACGGATAAGAATGAAATCTCGACTCTGATCGGTCGATTCTAATATAAATGTGCACTGTTAGCTACGTAGAAAAGCCGAAGCAACACCTTTACATCCTCGAACGTCCAGACCGGATCAATCGATCGCTCGCTGTTCACGAGACTAATCCGGTTAATTCACTTTCGGACCTCACACACTGCAGTTTCATTTTTTCCCCCTTTTATTATTTGAAAAATATAATAACTGCACTTTATTACAAAATTTAAAGGAGCGATCTGTCATTTTCATCCCCCCTTCCCCCACTGCAATTACAATATTTGATTTATTATTATTTTTTTTTAGGTTAGTTCTGCCCTGACTGACCTTTATTAAAATGACCTTGTGAATGGGTGAAAAAAAAGGGGGCGGAGTTAAGTTCAAGACTTCAAACAGCTACAACTAGTGTTATTGAGAATCATGTTTCTATGAAGCATCTTTTGAAATTCTGTTATTATATTAATTATTACAGCTCACGAAACACTGAAATATTACAAACTGCACCTTTATATTATATGAAGCTAATTCGCTAATCAGTAGCTAAAACACGGCTCACGTCTGCTATTATTCCTAAATGCCATTTTTGCTATTTTATGTAAATGTAAACATCTGACCTAAAATGTCTGATGTAGTCAGTGTGCACTTGTGTTTATTTATATCTATATACACACACACACACACACACACACTATATAATGTTCCGTTCTTTCTGAACACATTATCTGAACTTCAAACAGATTTAAAAAAAATAATAATAAAATGTGTTTAAGCTGTATAAACAGAGACGGGACTCTGCTGTCATCTGTCGTGGTGAATCTCTCTGATATCTGATCAGGTGTGTGTGTGTGTGTGTGTGTGTGTGTGTGTGTGTGTGTGTGTGTGTGTGTGTATATACACACACTGATGGTTAGGAAGTTCCCTGGACTCCGTTGGTGCGCTCTGTAAAACGGTGTTGTGTAAAATCTCTACTGTGTGCTGCTGAGAATCACCAAATAAACAATAATAAACCTGTCTCTCTATCTGTCTGTCTGTCTGTACCGGTTTGTCTGTCTGTCTGTCTCTATCTATCTATCTATCTATCTATNGTGTGTGTGTGTGTGTGTGTGTGTGTGTGTGTGTGTGTGTGTGTGTGTGTGTGTGTGTGTGTGTGTGTGTGACATGCTATCCAGAGCATTTTAAAGGTTAGTTATTTTCTGTGTAAAGTCAGTTATTATTGTTATATAAAATGATCACTGAAAGAAACTCCTGCTAGTAAAAAAAGTTTTACTTCATTTTGGTGAAAATAAAGAATTTGTTCATTTAGTCTTCTCAGACATTATAAACACACACACACACACACACACACACACACACACATATATATATATTGTGTGTGTGTGTGTGTGTGTTTATAATTATTTATTATTAATGAGTATATTATTTTAGCTGTGGTTAATAATAGGTGTAAGCATGCCCTGAGTCTTCATCTCAGTGTTCATTATTATTATTATTATTATTATTATTATTAGGATAATTATTATTATTCTGTGTGGTAAAGTGGGAGATGAGGTGATGGGCGGGGCTTAAGAGGAACGTCTGGCGGGCTCCGTGACGTCACGGGGTCCTATAACCTATAAAGCGGCGGTGGGTGACACTGTCGCCCGGTATCTGTGCACGCGCGTGGGTGCCGGTGAGTGAGTGAGAGAGAGAGACAGAGTGAGCGCGTGAGCGAGCGAGCGAGCGTGTGTGTGTGTGTGTGTGCGTGTGTGTGTGCGCGTGCACGCGCGTGCGTGTGAGTGAGTGAGTGAGTGAGCGTGCGCTGAGTCGACATGTCCCGGTTGCTGATCCCGGTGCTCTCGCTGCTGTTGTGCGTGTGCGCGTGCGCGCGCGCGGTGCAGCAGCGGGACTACGGAGTGAAGCTGTGCGGGAGAGAGTTCATCCGCGCCGTCATCTTCACCTGCGGGGGGTCGCGGTGGCGGCGAGCCATCGACCTGGAGCTACCGGGACCGGGTGAGTCTCATCACACACACACACACACACACACACATCCAGCCATAAGGTTTATTCACGTGCATTCGTTGTGATATAAAACCTACAACTGACTAGAAACAAGTCAAATACTATAATAAAACTTTCAAAGTTTACTTCAGCTGATATCTTCTGAGAAATAAAGTTACCAGACTGTACTTCTGCACCTCTGCACACTTTTGTATCTTTACTGTGTGTGTGTGTGTGTGTGTTTTACCTTGCAAAGTACCTTTAATTAGTTTTTGGAGCTTCTGTGGTCCTTAAGGTCCAGTTATGTATCTTCAATTATTTTAAACATTTCCAGGTAAAAGATCTGCGGTGCGGAACACGACCCCACGGTGGTCCAAAAAAACTACCGTTAGATGCCTTCATTTCCGAGAACAGAAGCAAAATCAGCCTGCATCATATACTAATTAATTTTTAAACTGCTTTCTATCCTTTAATATTTTATTATAAAATGAAAAACTGACACTGAACTGAATGTTTTATTTATTTTTATTTTTTTTAGTCTTAATTGCTCATGTCTTTTTCTGGTGGATGTTTAAGCTTCAGCCAAAGTGCTGCACAGTGAAATAAAATAAATTTATACCAAATATAAAATAATATATGTAAGTCACACAAATTTATCTCTTGGAGGAGCTGAATTAATAATAATAATAATAATAATAATAATAATAATAATAATAATAATAGATTAGTTTTGTCATGTAAAGCTTACAAATAATTCCCCTATAGTTCTGTAGTGTTAAGCTACATCATGTGTAATTTGTTTTACAAATATACAGAATTTGTAAAGTATTTGCTGATATCTAATGAATAGTTTTGTTAATTAAACGATTAAATTCAGTTCATTAAATGATTTTAAAAGGGAATTATAATGTACCTTTTGAATATAACTTTTATGAAGTTCCACAAAAAGTCTTAACAGGTGAATGAAATGATAATTAACGCTGACTCTGAGTTAGAGAGCGCGGCGTTAATGAGCTTCTACACTAACGAGTGATGATCGTTAATTAAGCGGTGAGCTCATGGTGTATACCTGAGCGTGTGTTAATGAGTTACGACAGGTGACTTGTTCAGAGTCTCGGGTTTTGCTTCTGTCATCACAGCAGCAGGTTTTAACCACGTTAAAGATGTTCAAAATGAGAGGGAACACAGGACACGTTTCCTCTCCACTTCTCTCTCTCTCTCTCTCTCTCTCTCTCTCTCTCTCTCTCTCTCTCTCTCTCTCGCAAAGAAAAAACGATCAGTGTGTAAACAAACGTGAACACCGGGTGACTGCTGCAAGCTTTTTTTGTCATATTAACTTCAAGAGAGAGAAAAAGAGCAGCTGGTGAGGGAACGACTGTTTATAGCTGCTATAACGTAAGCGAGAACAGGAACCCGCTCGTATCCTAGACGTCCCACGACACTACCCGTAATTGCTGTGGTATAAGAGGAATAAAACATGTCCAGGTGTCCTGTTTTTGGAAAATAATCAATCATATGATTTAGTGCTGTTTTGATGTGATAACGTGTGACTGTGTGGCGTAAACAGTAAACACACATTCAACACAGTCGCATTCACAAATACTGCAGCTGTTGTAATTACACTGATCCAGGGTCAGAGGTTAAATCTTAAACATCTTAAAATCTCCATTCCTCAGATCCGGACCTGCTGCTCTCTTACCAAAGCTTGTCAGACGGAGATGAGCAACTGAGCTGGATAAAAAGCATTAACGCAGATCCAGACAAAATATCCTCCATCCTCTCTTCCTCCTCCTCCTCCCCCTCTCTCAGTGACCTCCTCCAGGCCATGGGAGCTCAGAGGAACACCAGAGACGAGTCGAGTCTGTCTGAGGAAGTGCAGAGGAGCTGGCTGGACTCGCTCTTCTCCTCCGGGCCACTAGGGGGCGAGCGTGTCAGGAGTTTAGACCTCGGCTGGCTTCGTGAGGACCGGAGGAGGCGTAACTACTCGCTGGGCCTGGCGGGGCTCTGCTGCAGTCAGGGCTGCACCAAGAACGACATCGGACGCCTGTGCTGAGGATGGAGGGATGAAGCGGATGAGTGCGGTCCAGGACTTATTTACACACAGACTTATCGCTCTTATCGCTGCTCCAGAAATGTCCAGTTTGGTTTGTAAATATTGTGTATGATGTAGCAATATAAACAAACAAAATAAAAAAAATAAAATAAAATAAACATTATTGTCAGAGAGCCAAGTGACTGACGGGCCATGATTTATAAACCGTAGCTGCAAAGCACGTCACAGTTTCGCTGAGTGATGGGCAGATCTGGAGCGACAGGGGCGGGGCTTAAGATAAATTCAACCACCAATCACAAACTTGATCTCTGTGGTATTAGCTGGGAGGCTAAAACTCTAACATCTATCAACAGCTCAACCATGAAAATACTATAACTGAGCAATGTATATTATCACAAGGTCATGGCAATACAAAGCTAGTCATTTTACACACACACACACACACACACACACACGGCTACAATAATTTGTGATTATTTAATAAGACCATTAAAGGGATGTTTTCTCTATTTAAATGCTTTTAAAGAAATAGACACATCAGCTCTCTTTTCATTTATTCCCTCTTTTAATGTTCATTTTTGTTTGTGAAAAAAAAAATACACAAAAAGTTTGCAACACAAGATAAACCATAGAGATTTATCCTACGACTTCACTGCGACAGGACGGAAGGTGACGATTATAAACACTACAACACAAAATAACATGAACACGTGATACAAAATATGAAACAGAAAGGAATCGATTCTTGTACGTATAAAAATCCATCATCGATACAACACAACGCGTAACGTTTATATTCACACAGCCGTGTAGAAAAGTCCACACATTCCACTTTATCAAAAAACGTTTCAGTCAAAGAAGGAAAGTTTCACGGTTTAGTTTTTCTTGGCCTGCTTGTCCCGCTGTGATGAAGGCAAACCTGGCTCTGATGATGAACCACTGAAATGCAGAATGAAAAGAACAGCGGCAGAAAATTGGAGAATTAAAACACTACATTACGAATCGTGTTGGAGATTTGATCCGTTATCTGCTGCATTTTCTCGCCCACAGAGCTTTGTTCGGGAATGTTCAGTCTCGAGGCAGACTCGAGTACGAGTCAACTCCTTCAGTTGTTCGTCGGTACAGAGAAGATTTTCAGCTATAAGAAGAACAATTACAAGTCAAAACATCGCAGGAGGAAGCCGAAAGAGTCGACTCTTATTGGTGAACTGAGTCAAATCAGCTGACTCACTGAAAAGGACTGGAATTCCCAACACAAGTGCGAGTCAGAGTCAGAGTCGAGTAAGTGAGTCATGAGTCTTTCCTAAAATGAAATGAAATCTTATGCACACTTTCCAGACCAACAAACACACACTGCTTTCTTGTTATAGAGTGTAATAAAATGGTGTAGTGTAAAGCTGCAACTTGGACATTTAAAAAAAAAATGAAAAAAAAAGTATCACAAAATTCTTCGCAGCTGCCATTAACGCTCCGGCTGATGAACACTGACAGATGGTTTCTGATGAATGAAACATGTTTCTCTCACACACACACACACACACACACACACACACACACACACACACACACACACACACCCTGAGAATAAAGTATACACACTTAAAAAAAAAATCAGTGTATTGTTTTTACACATTGAATCCTCAACTGCATGTCGTCATAGCAACCGCTGAAGTAACAGACACAATGCAAATTTATGTTAGATGAGTGACTTGGATAAAGGCTGCGTCCTAATAACACTTGAGTGTACTCAGCATTCCTCCCTCAGTCGCCCCTCTCTCTCTCTCTCTCTCTCTCTCTCTCTCTCTCTCTCTCTCAGGGAGATTACGTCAGTGGCGCCCCCCGGTGGATGATGCCTGTGTTCATTCCTCTTTACTCTCTCTGACGGAGTCGACGGTGCGACCAAGAGACCTGAACGACGGCCTCTCGCCTGGATCAGCCGCCCAGCATTCCTTCATCACACAGTGAACCTGAGGAAGAGGAAGAGAAGAAAAATACTGAGTGACCAGGTGGTGCGATGAAGCAGAGTTACTGCTGATTACTTTCCTTATAACAGCAGCGTTTTATTCCTCTTATACCACAGCAATTTACTAATGATCACAGGTTTTTATTTATCAAACAAAGACAGGTCGTATTTTTTTTTTATCCATTTATAGTTACATTTGATGTTGCGGAACGTCCGTGAAAAACGAGTTCTCACTTGAAATCATTCCCTCACCAGCCTCTCGTTTTTCTCTCTCCTGAAACGCAACTCGTCACGTTACAGTGAAACGGCAAAGCGTAAATTCCTCTGTCGTGAAAACTTTAAAGTTACAGCTTCACTTCTGACTGTTACAAAGCGCTGACACTGGAGACTCCTTCCATAAATGTTAAATAAACGTCTCCTTACAGAAAATTTCACCAGATCAACGATTTATTTAAATCCGTTTATTATCAGTGGAGCGTCCGCTGTACACGTCCCTGTGAATGAGCTGTTGCTATGGAAACGATAACGCATTAGAACGAGCGCATTAATATAAACCTGCGCTACTGTCAGAGCCGCTGTTAGAGAGAATTAATCAACACCTTCTGACCAATCAGAGCGCAGGACTCAGCACTGAGCTGTGATTTAACATCAAATAATTTGTTTTTGTGTTAAAAATACTTTTTTCAAAAATGTCACAGGGCCCTTTATGACACTATAAATATCATGACGTGTGTGTGTGTGTGTGTGTGTTACCTCAGTGGGGCAGCCCTGAGGAGCAGGAAGTCTGTAGCTGCCTTTAAGCAGACTGATCAGGTGATAAACGATCATCTGTCCCTGTTTATCAAGACCCATCCTCTCCATAAACACCTGAGAGAGAGAGAGATAAAGTGAGATAGACAGACAGCAAGAGACAGACAGAGAGAGAGAGATAGACCAAGAGACAGAGTGAGAGACAGGGAGAGAGATAGACAGGGGTAGAGAGACAGACAGAGAGAGAGAGAGAGAGAGAGAGAGAGACAGGGATAGAAAGACAGACCAAGAGACAGAGAGATAGACAGGGGTAAACAGACAGACAGAGAGAGAGAGACAGGGACAGAGAGACAAAGAGAGAGAGAGAGACAGGGAGAGAGAGAGATAAAGTGAGATAGACAGACAGAGAGAGAGAGAGATAGACGGGGTAGAGAGACAGGGACAGAGAGACAGACAGAGAGGGAGAGAGAGGGATAGAGAGACAGGGACAGAGAGAGAGAGAAAGAGGGATAGAGAGAGAGAGAGAGAGGGATAGAGAGACTCACAGCAGGAGGGCTGCAGTTCTTGTCGCTGTAGGTGAACAGTTCATACAGAACGACTCCAAAACTCCAAACATCCGACGCCACTGAGAACTTACTCTCCATCAGAGACTCAGGAGCGTACCTTCACACACACACACACACACACACACACCATCACATATATACATGGTTTATACTTATATGTATTATTATTATTATTATTATTATTAACATTTCCTCACCAGAATATGGGACTCTCTCCAGGCTCCTTCACCGTGTAGTAGTCTTTATCCTGAGGAAGAACCTTGGTGAGGCCGAAGTCTCCGATCTTCACACGCATTTCACTTTCCACCAGAATGTTCCGTGTGGCCAAGTCTCTGTGGATGTAACGCTTAGAACCCAGATAATCCATCCCCTGTAAAACACACACACACACACACACACACACACACACACACAATGCACAGCGTCAGCATGAAGAGAAAAGGTTGTAGTGGATTGTGACATGGTGTGTGTGTGTGTGTGTGTGTGTGTGTGTGTGTTGCCTGTGGTTCAGAAGATGAAAGTGTAATACAGCACAGTGAGCGTAAAATGAAGTTTTGCTCTAAGCTTTTTAACACATCTCTGCCCTCTAGTGGCCATATGCACGAAGTGCAGGTATTAATTCACTGTGTCCTGATGGCCGAGTCTGCGCACTGCAGATACAAATCTGCCTTTCAGTGCTTTAGTGTTTGAAACAGTGAAGCAGGTGAGAGTGAATATTACTGTCTGAATATTACAAATAACAAATAATTACTTTTTTGTGCTTGTGTGCTGAATAGGGAACATTTTATGCAGTCGTGTGTAATACAAGCACATTTTTTCTACATTTAAAAAGTATCTAATACAATGAGAATGACTGAATATCTATTAATTACAGACAAAAAATAAAAATCCATTATAACCAGTTTTAAGTTATGTTCCCTGATTTGAGCAAAGCTGATGATTTAGCTGGTTTCACATCTATTTAAGGTTTAAATGAGAAATTTATATTGTGCTTGTTTCCACTCGTTAAACAACGTCATCTGCCATTTTCTGGAAGGGAAAGTGATCTTGTGCTGATAAAATAATACGCAGAGGTTGTAGCTGAAGGGAAGTGGACAAGATTGTGATAAACAGTAAGTGTGAACTTGTGTGTGTGTGTGTGTGTGTGTGTGCGTGTACTTTGCAGATCTGTGAAGCGTAGTGCAGCAGTTTCTTGTGATCGAAGCGCTCTTTGTTTTTAGCGAGGTATTCCCTCAGACTGCCGAACGGAAGGTACTCCATCACCAAGCGCAGGTTTTTACGACCTAAAAAGAAGAAGGAAAGAGGATGAAAAATTAATTTAAAAATCCAACAGACACTCGATGATAACTTTCTCCACCAAAACATCACAGTTAGTTGTTGTTTTCTTTCTTTCTTTTTTCTTTACACAAACTCCACACTGGATCGGTCTCAATTTTAAATACTATAGTTGAATAATAAGAGGAAAATTTTTGAATGTGTGTATGAGAATGTGTGAAGGTGTGTGTGTGAGAATGTGTGAATGTATGTGTGAATGTATGTGTGAATGTATGTGTGAATGTGTGTGTGAATGTGTGTGTGTGTGTGTGTGTGTGTGAGCCTTGCCTGCAGTGTAACACACTCCTTTGTATTTGACGATATTCTCGTGCTGTAGTGATTTGAGGATCTCGATCTCTCTCTCGAAGTCGCGTAGGTGTTCGGCGGTGCTGTGCTGCAGCTTCTTCACCGCTACGACCTCACCGGTGTTATCCTGCAACGGGTCATAACGACACTTCTCCACACTGCCAAAGTTCCCCTACACACACACACACACACACACACACACACACACACAATATTTAACAAACATTTCAGCTTCACCATACTTCATTTGTGGACTTTCTGGCTCTACATCAGCCAATCAGGTTGCCAGACAACTTTTCGCTGACATCCATGTTTTTCTTCTGGCCAATCAGCACAAATGTGATCAACCAATCGGCTCAAGCTTTATAAGCGTCGCACGTCAGTTTGGCAGGTTGGCATTTTTTAGAGCAAAGTCAGACTACTTTGGCGCTGCTGGTGTTTTGGCGATCGTGACATTTTAACAGCGTCACCCGCACCGCTGAAGTGTTTCTACGCAACGGAAAGTACAAAACTACAAAGAGTGTGTGAGCTTTTAAACTCATGAAGGCGGATTAATTTTTTTTCTCCATCTGCGTTTAATCTCCACATTAAAATGATCAACCTGTCTTTACCTTTCCGAGCTGCTGCAGGAAGATCAGGTGTCGCGGCTCGAACTGAGTCGGCTCCTGGCTGTCAAATGCTCCGGAGAACCCGAA
>JAKKZN010000015.1:21756757-21769257 GCA_033441825.1 Pangasius elongatus | reverse complement strand
GGGCGGGGCAACAGAAGAAACACACCCCAGCCTCAGCCAATCAGCAGTCAGAATTCAGACACACAAATGAAAAGGAACTCAATATAAGGTATAAAAACTCAAAACGCTCGTCAGAAAAACACGTAGAGCTCTGAAGAACAACACCGAAGACTCAATAACACGTTTACTGATGTGAGGCAGCTGCTTGTCTCCTAGCAACCAGCTTCTTTATTCTTCTGATGAACAGACAGTTCGTGTTTTTATGTCATTAAAACGTTTAGTGATGACGTGTAAGGTGCTAAGTCGCTCGTTTTGTTGGCTATTCTTACCTACGCTGCAAAAAAAACAGCTTGAATAGTGATGCATTTATTTAATATCTAATTATAATAAAATGAATAATAATTTAATGTTAATTTATATATATATTATACACGGTACGTGTCACGCTACACAGGTTCGCTCACAAACTGCCAGCAATACAACAGTCCTGTTATCATTAATAATAAATGTGTTTATTATTATTAATAAACACATTGATAAGGCATTTATTTTTTAATTTCGTTGTGTTAAAATTATAATTTTTATTTTTTATTTTAAGTTAAAATTATATAAGATTGAGAAAAAAAAGACAAATATCAGTAATTTTCTTTTTAACATTTTAAAGATTAAGCTTCTTCTGATCAGTTTGTAAAAAAAAAAGTAATTTAATTTAATAAAAAAGATCCACAACATCTCAAAACAGCACAAATAAAACTGATGACAGCAGCGATCCTGTATCACCGTGTAGCAGGTAATATTGTGCGTTACTTCATTTAAAAACATTTACTAGGGTGTTAAATTATTACACCACTTGTGGTTGTGACACAAAGTTTGNCACACACACACACACACACACACACACACACACGAAGGTGTAAAGCTTGTTTTGTATTAGCAGATGGTTAAAGATAACTAGTAACATGCGCAGAGTGAGTGCTCTGGTGCGGACATGTAAACAGGAAGTGGTAACAGTTGGGACAGGAAATGAGGGTACAGTTTTTTTGATGTCTCAAACTATTCACACACACACACACACACACACACACACACACACACACTGACCTCAGGGTCTGTTTATATGCTTTGCATGTATGTGTTTGGCCTAATAACACACTGTGTGTGTGTGTGTGTGTGTGTGTGAGACTAATGAGGAATCTGTGTGTGACTTGTGAGGACTGTGTTTGTATGTGTGTTGTTAGGACTGTTTACGAGTGTGTGTTTTATGAGGGCTCTGTATATGCATGTGTGTGTTTGTGTGTGTCCTATGAAGACCCTATGTATGTGTGTGTGTATGTGTGTATGTTTGTATGTTTGTATGCTTCATGAGGTGCATTTGTGTGTGTTTTTGAGTTTGTGACTGCGTGTGGTTTGTGAAGACTCTGTATGTGTGATTTTTGTGGACTGTGTGTTTGTGTGTGTGTGTGTGTGCGCGTGCTTTATGAGAACACTGTGTGTGTGCGTGTGCTTTATGAGAACGCTGTGTGTGTGTGTGCGTGTGCGCGCGTGCTTTATGAGAACGCTGTGTGTGTGTGTGTGTGTGTGTGTGTGCGCGCATGCTTTATGAGAACGCTGTGTGTGTGTGTGTGTGTGTGTGTGTGTGTGTGTGTGTTCAAGTTGAAGTTCAAGTGGAGTTTATTGTCATTTCAGCCGTATACAAGTACAGAGTGAAACGAAACGACGTTCCTCCGGGACCAAGGCGCTACACAAGACAAACACAGAACAACACAGAACTACAGCGACGACATAAATTATACATAAAGTGCACAAGTGCAAACAAGTGCGGACGCACAAGACAGAACAAGACAGAACAAGACAGTACACTGACTACAGCGCCGACCGGCACGCAGTTCTGTTTGAAAGTGACCCGTGACAGTAGTGCAGATATTACAGAGTGTGATATGAATAGCTGAAGTCGTGTAAACATACGAGCAGCAGCAGCATAAACATGTGCGGAAACTTGCAGAGAGGATGGAGGATGCTCAGCTGGGTTGTGTTGAAGACACTTATGTTCGAATGCTGTTCATAGACTTCAGTTCAGCGTTCAACACAATCGTTCCTCAGCCCCTGACTGAAAAGCTGAACCTGCTGGGGCTGAACACCTCCCTCTGTAACTGGATCTGGGGGAGACCTCAGTCAGTCCGGACCGGGAACAGCATCTCCAACACCACCACACTGAGCACTGGGGCCCCACAGGGCTGTGTGCTCGGTCCACTGCTGTTCACTCTGCTGACTCACGACTGTGTAGCGACGCACAGCTCGAATCACATCATCAAGTTCGCCGATGAGAGATGGCTGTTGACTTCAGAAGAGCACAGAGCGACCACTCTCCGCTGAACATCGGCGGCTCCTCCATGGAGATCGTCAAGAGCACCAAGTTCCTTGGTGTTCACCTGGCGGAGAACCTCACCTGGTCGCTCAACACCAGCTCCATAACAAAGAAAGCCCAGCAGCGCATGTACTTTCTGCGAAGGCTGAAAGTAGGCTGTGTGTGTGCTTTAAGGGAACACTGTGCATGTGTGTGTTTTGTGAGGGATCTGTGTGTATGTATGTGTGTGTGTTTTATGAGAAACAAGAGTGATTTTGAGAACTATGTGTGTGTGTGTGTGTGTGTGTGTGTGTGTGTGTGTGTTGCTTACTCTGCATGTGGCTGGCAGGTTTTCCACGGTATTTAGTGTGTGTGTGTTGATGCTGATTACACAACTACACAGGAAGTTCACTGACACTTGAGAAAATTAGATGTAAAATGAAACCGATGTAAACAATCAAGGCTTCGGCGGACGTTTCACTTTCACGCACATCGAGTTAGAGAGAAGTTTAACTAGCCGCGTTTCCGCCGTCCGTCCTGCGCTCTTCAAACGAGGCAGCACCTCGGACCGGTGTGAATAAAGTTAATATTTATTCATACTTTAATTTAATCATATTCAACCTCGTTTAGTGACGAATTAATTGGAAATTTTGTATTAAGCTTCCCAGTTTTGAGAATGCACATCACAATAAGAATGCGCAACAATAAGATTTTATTATCGCTTTAACTTTTTTTTTCCCCCCAAAGTTAATTTCATATAACAGAGGAACTTACCTGGTTATTTGATGATCTTACATCATCACACTGGAAAATTAGTAAAATTCTCAAACCAAACCATCCAGCTTAAAAGTGACTCATCCTTCACTGTTTCCCAGTAAAACCGACCTCATGGTATCAGCTGAAGCTTCACACTGAGCGATTCACAGAAAACACAGAGACTGAGCTGGTTCCAGCAAAGCTTCTACAGGCTTCTAGAGAATTAGGACATGTTCTGTTTGGGTTTTGTGCAATCAGACAACGTTCACAGTGACTTAAAACCTCGACAAGAACCGCACATTAGGACAGGAGAAAGATCTTCACCTCTATCCGTCTCAGTCTCTGTCTCGCTTTAGCCTGTAAACGAATTCTCCTTTTTCCGTGTTCTATAGCGGAGTGAAGAAGTTAGAAATTTGAATTTGCACTTCAGATAACCTGGATGGAACTGACTAAATTAAAAAAAAAAAAGAAAACTAAAATTATATTGAACAACAGAATGTAGCAGTCAGCTCCTGTAGTAATCTGAATGAGTTCATTAAGAACTTAACACTCTGAAAGTATTTAAACTCACACCCTCAGCTTGAAACTCTTATTTTGACTAAGCACGATGTTGTGCGGTTTGGGATGTAGCCCATCGTTATGTCTGTGATCGGGTGGTGCACGGGTGATGACTCGCATGCATTCGTGCGCACACACACACACACACACACACACACACACACACACTCACCGCACTCTTTGGCAGCTTTGATGCACAGCTCCTCCGCGATGTAATCTCCAGGCGGGTAAGTGAGCGCTGAGGGGCTCGTGCTCTGGCTGCAGTAGTACAGGTGAACCTGCAGGGCGGCGCCAGAGGCCGGTTTGAGCGGATCGGGACACGGCGGATTGGTACGCGTCAAGCTCTTCATGGCTACAAGCGCACTCCAGGCCATACGTGTTCAGACCTTCAGGATAACGAGGAGAAATCATAGTTTAGTCTTGAATACACTGAACCAGTGAAAAGCATTCCAGGCAGTTCATTACACAGACTAATCTCGCTGATTCTAAAGAGATTTCAGAATTCGTACTCGTGCGTTACGGATTTTCTGGACTTGCAGCATTCTGCATTTCTTCGGGGCTTAACGTCGATTTACTCTCATTGGTTAGTGAGATTCGGATTGACAGCTCCCTAGCCTGGAAGTAGAGACGCTCCTGAGATCTCATCTCGAAAATATAGTCGTATGAGACTACCCAAGTCTCACATATTAATTACGAACTAATAAACTAACTACGTCAGCGAGGAAGGAAGGAAGTCATTTCCACTACAAAGTACAAACACTATAAATATCCACAACGCTCTCCAGAATTCACACCGCTGAAGTCTCTACTTCCAGGTCAATTTTAACCACTTCACAGCTTTTGGACACTTACTGGAACTATGGCACTAACTACTATTGTTTCGAAACAATAAAACCACTGAAATAGGATGGGAAAAAAATTCACCTACTGGAAGTGTGTGAAAAACGCAGCACACACCACACTCAGTGTACTGTACTGTCACTGAACTGTACACAGTGTTTATTATTAATACGATCACTGACAGCAATGCTTCATTTCAATTTCGCCAGCAATAACGACAACACAAAGCTTTACTTTCAGCTTGTCGTTGATGTGCTATATGGGGTGTATTCCGAGCGCAAGCCCGGTGTTCCCAGAAGCTGTACGGAAGTTATTAAGAGAGGAAAGCTGGAACAGAGGAAAGCTGGAACAGAGGAAAGCTGGAACAGAGGAAAGTTGAGCTTTTAATAGAACTAAAGTAAAAAACACATGGAGTTTTCACTTTGGCTCTATTAAAAGCTCAGCTTTCCTCTGTTCCCAGTCCCTCTTCTAGCGCATTTCTGCAGTCATTAAAAGTACGCAGAGTACGAAAAGCGTAAAATATTAACAATAATATTCGTCTAGCTTTAAGACCCAGTGGAATCTACAAGTACATTAGTGTGGTTTTTTGAGTGTGACGTGAGCCGGTACAGTCACACCGCTTCGGGTAAAGCTGAGCTGTCAGGAGTGAAGTTCGGGCAAGTTGGAGGTTAAAACGTTAAAACACGTTTCTCATACTTAAACGTCTGGATATCTTTCATGGTGTGACATCACCATGTTAGTTTAGCTAACACTAGCTGACGCGGTATCAAACTGGGGTAGCTAATTAATGTCAGATATCTACAGCTGGAGTTGGCTTGTGCGACTTAACGATTCAGTCGTCTCCACACTGCCACGATACCCAGTGACGTTTACGCCGATTCTATTTTGTTACCGGACCTCACGCATTTTGTGTACGAGCACCGAAATTTAACACCAGAGACTGTTGGTAGGAATTATCACTCAAAAATATACCAAAAAAGTAATAACATAACAAAACGACAGATGAATGTGGAATGATTTGCGTAGGTGTTTTGAACGCTCCGATTTTGCATGGAAGCCCCGCCCCCACCTGAGCCCCCACCTGAGCCCCCACCTGAGCCCCCACCTGAGCCCCTCCCTCCCCCCTCAATCTCACATGCTCTGGCCTGGACTCAAGGAAAGTACTAAAATAGATAAAAACACGACACAGCCGAGGCTTATTTACGGTCAAAACACTGGCCAGGTACGAGGTACAGGTTTAAATAAACACTTAGTAATATTTTAAAATTAAAAAAATTATTTCGCTTTTATTTTACTGTCACTTCAACTGTAAAGTATAAACAGTAACCGATTATTTTCCTACAGATGCCAAAGACACGGAGCGGAACGTCACTCGGTGAGGCTGTGCCTTCACACACACACACACACACACACACACACACACACACACTCACGCATGATCATGAGGTCGGAGACTCCCTTAGGGCTCCACACGCACACACACACACACACTCACACATGATCATGAGGTCGGAGGCTCCCTTAGGGCTCCACACACACACACACACACACACACACACATGATCATGAGGTCGGAGACTCCCTTAGGGCTGCACACACACACACACACACACACACACACTCACACATGATCATGAGGTCGGAGGCTCCCTTAGGGCTGCACACACACACACAGACACACACACACACACACACACACATATTTTAACCTCTGTCACTTTCACTGGAGGTCACCGCACCTATAGAGCTCAACCACATTCTGTTTAATATGTAAACATAACTCTGTGTGTGTGTGTGTGTGTGTGTGTGTGTGTGTGATGTACCTACACAACTACTACACACTCAAAGCATTAAAGTGTTTTTACTGGGTGTTAAGGAAGAACCCACAACCGGCTTCACTAAACTTTCCTGGAAAAAAAACAAAAATGGAAATGTGAAAACATGCGTTTCGCAAAGTTCCAACTTCCGCTTCAGACACGGACGCAAAACGACGCAGAACGTTTCACAGACGGTACAATTGATCAACGTGTGATCATCATGTTCTCATGGCATAATAGCCGAGTCTAAATATTTCATCATTTAAAAAAAAAAAAAAAAAAAAACAGAACATGGTGGTGAAAATTAAGAAAATATGTATTACGAAATCTTTATACAAAAGTCTCTTAGCACATCTGTGTGTGTGGGTGTGCTTTATATATATAAAACCCAAAGTAAACAAAAAGATGAAATCCCCTGATTCCTCTTCCTGCATGGTGAGATTTCCCGAAATGTGTGTGTTCAGTAATGTTCTTTTGGTGAGACGTCTGTAGTCGTTCTGATCGATTCACAGGAGCGAGTCATCACAGCGTATTAAAATCATCTCATTTTAATACAAACTGATTGTTTTTCATTTTCATTATAAGCGCCTCTTGTAGGGAGTGTGTGTGTGGTGTGTGTGTGTGGTGTGTGTGTGTGCGTGTGTGTGGTGTGTGTTGGGGGGGCGTGGCCATGCTAATTGCACTTGGTCCTCAGTAGGTCACATGACCAGAACTTACCCGAAACACCTGGAAGCGCCGCCTCTCTGACACGTGCATTTTAAAGTTTGTTTATATTTTATTTTCCCGCGTTGTCGTCTTTTGTTTTCGGTAGGAAAGGAGATGAAAAGAGGAAAGCGAGATGAAAAGAGGAAAGCGAGATGAAAAGCAGGCGCTTCCTGGAGCGTCTTTATACGGAGGAAAAAGCGTAGGATACGACAGAAACTTTTGAGAACGGCATTTTCCATAAAATCGCTTTGTCGGTGAAAGATGAAAGGCAGAGTGACCGTGAGAAAAAGGAGCACATTGAGCCACAAAAAATCATAAACTGTGAAGCAACCGTCCAATCACGAGGCTTGACTAACTGTGAAACCGTGACACCGTAACAGCTCGATCATCCGGCGGTTTCAGTAGTTTATCAGCGGATTTCGAGCCTCATGTGACGCCAGGAAGTGGCGTACGCGTACGCACACGCAGCGTAAAGTCGACGCTGTAGCTGTTTCAGAGTTCCCCATAACAGCAGGCAGTCAAATCGATACCGAAGCGTCCTGAAAATACGAGCCAAAAATAAACCGTGCTCTCATCTGAGTATCTGCTGAGCAAAACTTCACTAACAATACCACCGTAAGAAACTGAACGAGTTTCAGAAAAAAAAAGATTATTCAATCGTTAAATAATTCATAATTATTTAAATAATCGCAGAAAAATTATTTAAAACTTAAAGATTAATTTTTAAATTTGGAACAATCAAAAGTGAAAAGTTATAAATAAGTTATTTCAAAGTCAAAATAAAACAAAATGATATGTTTACTGATGATGAGCATGTTTCAGTAAAATTTCAATTTTAATTTTTAAAAAAATTTCTCAGAATTGTGACTTAATATTATATAATATTACCATAACGTATGCCACTTTTCTGAGATATTGTAGATACCATAGGTTATCTGTCTATAAATCTATCTATCTATCTATCTATCAATCTATCAATCTATCTATCAATCTATCTATCTTTTTTTTAAAATAACAATTACGAACTCTGATCAGAAGCAGCTGACAGTGATCACAGTGATTCTTACTGAAATTTAAATTTTTCTATTTTTCCAGTTTTTTCAGTTTTCCATCATTAAACTGTTAAACGCTGGTAGATAAAAATTAACTTTTTTTTTTGTTTTGTTTTTTTTGTTAGATATTCACCACACCATTAGCATTTTTTTCTACGCTGCTCACAAACAGTAACAGGCGTTGTACAGCGTTTCGGTTTCAGTTTTACTCTCCTGGGATTCTCCTGAGATCGGAACTCATCACGGCCGACGAGATCAAACGACGCACGCAGAGATCTCCCCTAAACACCATTTCCTCCCTCGATTTTACACGTTAACACGTGATTACCAGATTCTTCTTTATTAATCCCGCCCACTAACTGTACACACAATCTGATAGATAGCACACATACACACACACACACACACACACACACACACACACACACACACACACACACACACACACAAAATCTGTTTTTAAACGTCTATAAATAATATCTCATGTTAAACAGTGTTTTATTAGCGCAGTGTGTTTGCGATGGTTAATGATGGTAGTATTAATAGATTAGATTGCGCTGGAATCGTTTTGTCGATGTCGCAAGATGGACGACGTTAATTAAAAACATTCTCTCATTCCTGATCTGCCCTCCATCGGTTTCCTCCCTTTCTCTCGCTCTCTTTCTCTCTCTCTCTCTCTCTCTTGCTCTCTCTCTCTCTCTCTCTCTCTCTCTCTCTCTCTCTCTCTATCTCTCTCTCTCTATCTCTCTCTCTCTCTCTCTCTCTCTCTCTCTCTCTCTCTCTCTCTCTCTCTCTCTCTCTCTCTCTCTCTNCTCTCTCTCTTTCTCTCTCTCTCTCTCTCTCTCGCTCTCTCGCTCTCTCTCTCTCTCTCTCTCTCTCTCTCTCTCTCTCTCTCTCTCGCTCTCTCTGTGTCTCTCTCATCAAAAGAAATCTTCCATCATCGCATCATTTTGGAAAAAGGGCATCAGAATCGCTGAACAATCTACAGCTTGTGTGTTTGATTAATAGTCGATGTGGAAAAGGGCTCTTCAGATATGAACCGATTTGTGTTATCATCTTCTAACATCCAGTCCTCTATGCCATGGCATGGCCTGCATAATAAACAATAAACCGTAACTTTGATATCTGATCACATTTATATTCCGGCTGAGAAGCTGCTATTATCAGAGCGTGAAAGTAGTGTATGATGTAACATTAACACTGCGGAGAAACGACTTATCTCACATTTCTAAAAACAAATATAGGATTATCAAAGCTGGAGATTTTTACTAACACATCACGCTCGAAATGATTTGGCTTTATTGGCAGATCACTGTGCTTATCTCCACCTTTATTTCTAGAAAGAAAGAAAAATCTGGCAGCGGAACAAGACCATTTCAAGCTCGATATCGTTCAGGTAGTGTGTATGAGATCATTACAGGTAGTGTGTATGAGATCATTACAGGTAGTGTGTATGAGATCACTACAGGTAGTGTGTATGAGATCATTACAGGTAGTGTGTTTAGATCGTTCAGGGTGTGTGTATGAGATCACTACAGGTAGTGTGTATGAGATCGTTCAGGTAGTGTGTATGAGATCATTACAGGTAGTGTGTATGAGATCACTACAGGTAGTGTGTTTAGATCGTTCAGGGTGTGTGTATGAGATCGTTCAGGGTGTGTGTATGAGATCGTTCAGGGTGTGTGTATGAGATCTTTCAGGTAGTGTGTTTAGATCGTTCAGGGTGTGTGTATGAGATCATTACAGGTAGTGTGTATGAAATCATTACAGGTAGTGTGTATGAGAGTGTTCAGGTAGTGTGTATGAGATCATTACAGGTAGTGTGTATGAGATCGTTCAGGTAGTGTGTATGAAATCATTACAGGTAGTGTGTATGAGATCGTTCAGGTAGTGTGTATGAAATCATTACAGGTAGTGTGTATGAGATTGTTCAGGTAGTGTGTTTAGATCATTCAGGTAGTGTGTTTAGATCATTCAGGGTGTGTGTTTAGATCGTTCAGGGTGTGTGTTTAGATCGTTCAGGGTGTGTGTATGAGATCATTACAGGTAGTGTGTATGAGATCGTTCAGGCTGTGTGTATGAGATCGTTCAGGGTGTGTGTTTAGATCATTCAGGGTGTGTGTTTAGATCGTTCAGGGTGTGTGTATGAGATCGTTCAGGCTGTGTGTATGAGATCGTTCAGGTAGTGTGTATGAGATCGTTCAGGCTGTGTGTATGAGATCGTTCAGGGTGTGTGTTTAGATCGTTCAGGGTGTGTGTTTAGATTGTTCAGGGTGTGTGTATGAGATCGTTCAGGCTGTGTGTATGAGATCGTTCAGGGTGTGTGTTTAGATCGTTCAGGGTGTGTGTTTAGATTGTTCAGGGTGTGTGTATGAGATCATTACAGGTAGTGTGTATGAGATCGTTCAGGGTGTGTGTATGAGATCGTTCAGGGTGTGTGTATGAGATCGTTCAGGGTGTGTGTATGAGCATGTGTGTGCTTTATACAGTGACCAAAGACACCATGTTGGATTGTAAAGTTAGCCTGAGAGCTTTGCTCGGTGTTTCTCAGCAGCTTCATGTCGAGCTTCACGTTGAGCTCCAGTTCTGCCGTTCCAACAGCGGAGAGAGTTCCCACATGCTGAGTGCTGAGCTCTCGCTGACTTCTTGTTTGCTTTGGAAATAAATTCAGAGATTAACTCTGTACTTTTCTCAGAAACTAATTTCACATTCTGAATATATTTAAACCAATTTGGTTTATATCTATATCACTGTTACTATAGAAACCATAACATATTAGAACGAGTGTCTGTTAAAAAGAATTTAAATAAATAATGACCACCTGCTGGCCAATCAGGTTTAAGAATTCAAGTGAAAAGATCATGAAGATGTTTTTCTAATATTTATCTGTTCCATTTTGTAATTACAATAAAATGAATACATGATCATTTTAGTTTCGACTTTCGAAAGGTTTCTGTTTAATCTGAGATAAGCAGTAACGTTATCTGCCAATAGACCAAAAAACAACAAATCTTAAATTATTTCTACAATTTTATACTATTTTATGCCTAATGAATTAGTGTCAGAAGACAAAAAAAATTAAAATCCCAAAGTTTTTTAAAAATTACATAAGTACATCTTTTCTAAATAATTGAAATTGGTTGTTTTATGTTTATAACTCAGAGCAGTAAGTAGTTTGATCCTTACTAATTTCCTTATTTTTGAAGGCATCTTCACTTTATAAACATTTTTATACCTTACTTTACACTTTACACTTTACACTTTACGCTTTACATCAGCTAATCATTTTCAGGTCCTTGCCTGTGCAGTCTGGGTGAGTCTGTGTCCACTGGCGCTTCAGGAGAGGACCCCTGCCGTAACCCCTCCACCGGCTGGATGCTTTTCTGTGCACCGTGGTTGTAAAGAGTGGTTATATGAGTTACCATGGCCGTCCTGACAGCCTGTCACTCTTCTCTATTCTCAGAGCTGGATGTTTTTTGTTTTTTGCACCGTTCTGTGTAAACGCTTGAGACCCCCATTCTATATGTGTATCTGCATGATCTTAGCGTTATGCTAGTGCACCATGATCGGCTGATTGGATACTTGCCTGAATGTGAAGGTGTACTTTAATATTCCTAATAAAGTGTCCGGTGAATGTGTATAACTGCATTAAATTATTTAGCATTTATTATTTTATAAGTTTTGCCCAAAATACTTCAACACTAAAACACTAAACCAGCTCTCAGGTGTCTGGCTCATCGCGGCGCTAACGGCAGGCGAGCGCAATTGCGTTGGAGTTTTAAATATGATTGATGCGCTCTCATCAGTGTGGGAATAGGAATGCTGACGTCGCAGTAAATGGATGGACAGGCAGCACCCTCGTCAAGGTCAGAGACTCCTCTCACAACGCCTCCTCCGCTGCTCAGAAGATCAATCCAATTAGCGCAGATTAAAAGCATACTAATGATTTTTTTCCTGAGGAGCGCTATTCGAGTTAGAAGGTTAACGGTTTGGCATTATGGCTTCCGAAACAGATCTATGAGGAATAGCGATGTTTGAATATCTTTGAAAAATGGCTGAAAAATATATTTATTAAAAAAAAAAAAAATCAGGAAAGACAGCTTCTGGAAATGTTCTTGCTTTTTTCTCTGTGTATAACAACTTAAGCTGCAATTTTTACAGGATTTGACTGACACCTACTGAAGCTACCTGCTCATTACCAGCCTTTTGTACACTCACACATTCCTATATTTATCATAACGGCTGCTTTTCAAGTGCAATCTGGTGACAGACACCTGTGCAATTATGTTACATATGGCTCGCAGGTATGCTTGTCTATTGGACGAGACATTTATAATAACTGCTTCGTCAACTCATGCATTTTGTCGCGCTATGCCTCTGGCTGTATCGCTTCTTCTATAGCACATTATACAGTATAATTGATATAAATTTGCTCACAAATGAAAGTTC
>JAKKZN010000015.1:21712472-21725988 GCA_033441825.1 Pangasius elongatus | reverse complement strand
CGCTCCACGAATTCCAACTTGTGATGTCATGATGGCTTCCTCAGCCGACCAATCAGCTGCTTTAAATTCACTCACTGTAGGGCCCTCATATTTATTACTTTCTCATATATATATATATATATCCCTCCTTCCTTCTTTTCATTCTTTTTCTTTCTGTTCTTTCTTCCATCCATCCATGGATGCCATTCTTTCTCCTTTCTTTTGCTCTTATTTTACAGAATTACAACATCTTTATATTTTAGTGTCTCTGAAATTTGTGGGCATGGCCTGCTCTTCCTTTTTTCGCTGCCTTCCTTCCTTCCTTCGTTCACTACCTTCCTTCCTTCTTTTCTTCCTTCCTTCGCTGCCAAATAGAAAACTAGGAGAGTTTGTCTAGACAGTTAGCTGGAGCCAGTGATTATGACTTGGTGCTTTATTTCATGGTTAATTATTTATATTACAGCCATCGCCATGTTGCTTTGTTGGAATTGTGGGTAAATTTTGGGCACGTACACAGGAAATGAAGGTCCCTGACGCTCTGTGACGTCTTAGTTTTAACACAGAGCTCGTTCTCCTCAGGAACCCGTGATGTTCTTGATGTACGCTGCGCTTTCTCTTCGCGTTGTTGTTTTTGTGATTATAATTATTATTTTTTTAACCACAGTTGCTGTGCCACTGACGTGCTCGTCACGTCTGGTGTAAATATTTGCCATTATCCTGCTTTCTGTCTGTACAGTCCACAATGGTGTAGTTTCTACTGTTGTACATTTACAGTGTTTTACAATAAAACTGCGCTCTTGTTCCTGTTGTCCACAAGTTTACACGCCTCATTTGTGAACTGCTGATTAACGCCGTCTGTAAATATGTTAATAAACTTTTTTATGTGCTTTTATTTCATATGAATTCCTTTGTAATCATTTTACACGTTTGGAGACACTCACAAATTTCACGGATTTCTTTCTCGGGACAGTATTTATGTCCCGTTAGACAAATATCAATACTTTTAAAAATGCGAACAGAGCTAGTAAGTGTGCAGGACTGATTCTGGCAGTTTGGGTGTTCACCTGTTCTCTGTTCTCTATACCATGAGAGAAAAAGCCACCCTGCTTCCCCGGGGTTTTCCAAAAGCGTTATAGCGCAAAGATTGCTGATAAAATGGTTGAACGCGAAACATGTTAAACACTCCGCATTACCTGACCGGGAAAGGTGAGGGAAAGGAAGATGTGAAAGTGCTTTTCACTGTGAGAAAAGAAGAGAGACAGCCTGATGTTCTGAGCTGCTAATTTGTCCGGTGATCTAGGAGTGTGTAGGTGTGTGTGAGGTGTGTGTGCAGTGTTGAATTACTTCCCTCCAGGTGGTGAGCAGTAATAAGCCTATGAGCAACACCTGTCTGAGATTAAACGTGTGAAAATCCCAAAGAACGGATGGTGCTTCTGCTAGAAGGAGGACAGCTTGACCTGAACAGTGGTTAAAATATGAAAATGAGGTTTATTTACAGTTTTCATCCTCTGCTCTGATATTGATGAAAACTGACATTGATATTAACCTGAAATCCACATACGCTGTATAATGTATATAATATAACTACAGAGTATTATATATATTCCCTGCAGGCATTGTTCCAGCCTTTCTGAACCTGAATGAACTTTCTTACATGATCTGACCACTGGAGGTCACTGTGTGTCTGAGGAACGTCTCGTCACAGCTCCAGGGTTCCCGGGTCTGTGAGCTCAGGTCAGTGTTTGGAGTTTCACATGTTCACATGTCCANCACATGTCCATCTCTGGGTTCTCTGTTTGCTCCCACCTCCTAAAAACATGCCGGTAGGTGAACTGGTGACTCTAAACTGCCCCCAGGTGTGTGTGTGTGTGTGTGTGTGTGTGTGTGTGTGTGTGTGTGTGTGTGTGTGTGTGTGTGCGCGCGCAGGGTGTCCTGAGATGGGTCCCAGGTGTTCTTGGGATTGACTCTGGGATTAATCCACCGTGACACTGAGGAAGATAATGCGCTGACTGAAGATGAATGGTTTCTTGATTGATTAATTGATTTGTTTGTTTGTTTGTTTGTTTGTTTGTTGGTTGGTTTATTCATTGACTGACTGACCAGCTGAGTGAGTGTTTGTTTGTGTGTTTGTTTGTTTGTTGATTGACTGATGGATTAATTGATTGATTCAGTTGATCGAATGGTTTGTTGGTTGGTTCACTTTTTTTTTTTTGTTTTAGATAGTTAAGAGCGCATCACTTCTTAAAGGGCTTCTACTTGGAACCTTCTGTGATGAAATCCTCTGTTGGAGAGTTTTACATTGAGAGTTCCTCCCAAGGGACAAGTCAAAGAACCGCTATAGGGTTCTAGATTCAGTCTTTTGGTTGGGTTGTGTGTGTTTTATTTTGGATGGTTAACAGTTCATCGTTTCTTAAAAGGCTTTTCCTTCTGATGAAACCCTCTGTAGTAGAGTTCTAGGTAGATCTTCTGAGTACAAGCCAACGACCCATTAAGAGTTTCTTATGGGTTCTCTTGATAAACGAGTGAACCAGAAAACTGTACACACTAAATAAAGTAAGGGTGTGCAAACTTTTTCACTCATTCACCTCAGCCAGAGTTCTGACTGAGACATTTATGAAGCGTAAGAAAATAAAAGTACTGCCCCAGGCGTTAAAGGGTTAAACCTTTCTGTGAGGTGTTTATAAGAGTTTTATACCTGCGTGAGTAAGCGTGAGGACTGAAAGATGTGAATGAGTGAGGTGAGTAACAGACAGGAACAGAGGTCAGTTAGGTTATGACAAAGATTATAATTTACTAAACACCCGGAATGTTAATTATTAAATGTGTTAATCATTAAAGGATGACGTCACATCATGATGACGCTATATTGCTGATGATATCCATTTTATAACTAATACGAAAAAAGCAGAGTATTTGAGGAACAGCGCCCCCTTGTGGTGTGTGTGTGTGTGTGTGTGTGTGTGTGTGTGTGTGTGTGTGTGTGTGTGTGTGTGTGTGTGTGTTAGGTTGGGGTCATTACTCCTGTATGTGTGACCTAATGACTGAATGCTCTGTGTGTCAGTAAATGAGCTGAGTCAACGGCACACATATTGGATCCTGGTGATTCCATGCAATGGTTAAAAAAAAGGAAGTGCAAAAGTTTACACACCCTTAAGGACAGGATGAAGACTTCATTGTCGTGTGCTTATGGCCAGATGACTTAACACTCAGCACATGTAAAGACTTTCTCAGCATTTTTTTTGTCTAAATTTAGCACAACTACTTCTGATATATTTGAATTTATCCTGAATATCAAATTGTTTCAAAGCTTTATTTCAAAACCCATTCTCCATAAGCTCTAAGCTGAGGACATACAAAATGTACTTTTAAGGATTCCCTCGGGATCGGGCGTACTGTCTGTCCTGCACACTCCCAGAGCATGGCCTAATTAACACACACGCAAGGAACAGATCAAGCAGTTAACCTAATTATCTCAAACAACAAATCTGCTCTACAGTTACACATTTTTACTCATAATAATTATTAATAATGATTATTATACTGCACTGTAGCATCCCCAAAGTTTAACTGGTAACATGCATATGTGTGTGTGTGTGTGTGTGTGTGTGAGAGAGAGAGAGAGAGAGAGAGAGAGAGAGACAATGCCTATGGTAATGGTAGATATGTTGATATCTCAGTGAGCTCAGGTGACTTGTGGAATTGGGTGTAGACCCTGGACTGGGTTTTCCAGATTACAGGAAGGAAAATCAGAGCTTTTTCACATGTAAACAACAGTCACGTGATATCGATTGCGTTTGTCATGTTGCATCATAAGGGTTGTAAAATTAGTTAGTTCTTTGGATGTTTATGGGTTCTTCTTTCTACTTGGAAAGCTTTTTGATAAGGAATTATATTAAGCAGAATATCTGTAACGTGTTATTTAAGGCTTTCCCCAGATGAACAAGCAAAGAGCTCTTTAAGAATTGTCCTAAAATGCCCAGCTTTCCACAGGGGTGTAGTGCTGGCGTCATGTCTGCAGCTGAGAGAGTGAGACTGCTCTAACACGGTTATTTAACTGTATAACATATAATGCATGTCATTCATTGTGATCTGGAGCTATTGGTGTATATAATTTAACTCCCCAGTGATCAGGACCTCTGGTGTTCAAACTGTGCAGCTGCATTAGATACAGAAGTGATGGAGCGCTGATTAACACCACGCACACCAACAGCAGCATCACTCAGCATTGTTTATTTTAGTCACTTTGTGTTTTTGAACTAACACTGATTTTATTTTTATTGCAGCTTAATAAAAAATGTAGCATAATGATATGATTATTTTACTATAATAAGCCTGTGCAAGTGTATCTCATGTTTGGGAGAAAAACCCCATGTTTCATGTTGTATGCAGTAGAAGTGGTAAAGCCAGTTTAATACCGGCTAAAAAAAGCTTCAGCAGAACTCTTCGTTTTCAGTTTGCTATTTTTGCACCTGATCTGACAGGAAGGAATGTTCCCTCCCGACTGCATTTGGACGCACTACTTTCTAATTTGTTCGGGAGGCATTTGTTTGTTATACCTTCTATTCAGACTTTGTTTTTCAAAGACTTCACGCTTCTGTATAGTAAGGCCATGCTACCTGTTAGCTACGCTTTTTTTCTTACTGCCAGTTTGCAGTAAGACTGGTTTTTCTGCTCTCTTTTTTTTCCTTCACTTTTTTCCTTCTGTTAGATAGCACCAAATACTTCACATTTATCAAACTGTAGATGTGTGCTAAAGTGCAAGAGATAGAGACAAGGCGCTGTTTAGCATAAACATATTTAAGCGTGTTTACAGCGAGCTAAGGGTTCAAATGATCGGGTTCAGCAGCCACATTCTTTTCTCATCGTCTTTATTAATTTCAAATAACTTCAAAAGAATTTATCAGTTTTATTTATTTATTTTTTCAGTGTAATTCAGTTTAAAAACGTACCACTTGTCCATTACGTCTCAGTCCTGATCATTAAGAATCTTCATTTTTACTCAGAATGATGCAGAATCTCATTGTTAAATAGTTGATGTAGCTCAGGAACTTAACCACGACTCTTACAATGTTCCTGGTCATTAACACACAGGAATTTAATCTTTGAGTTTTGTGAGAGTTTGCCAACTCGTCTTATTATTCCATATACCAGTTATTCCACTTTGACTTCCTAAGAAGAAGGGATTGGTTTTTTTTGGCACCAAACCTCAGCCTTTTTCTGAGGTGGTGCCAAAGCAAATTATATTGCAGAAAGAAATGAGGCGAAAACATAACGCAGTTGAGCTCGTTTTGTTTTTAAATATATGTATATACATACACACACATACAGAGCCGGAGAAGCATAATTGTGCCAATCAGATGAAACCATGCCAACAGCATGAAATGATGTGTTATAATTTATTATGTTGTAATTAAATAGGCCAAATTCTCTTTAAATATAAATTCCTGACACCATGAAAAGCTCTTTGTTCTGGGTTTGCCCTCCTGGTGTAAGATGAGTAAGCTGCTGCGATGTGTTGTGTCATAGTGATGGTTTCCTGAAATTCTGATTTTAGCAGTGTTTTACTGTCTTTGTGTCTTTCTCTCACATTCCTGTCTGCATGTTGTTTGTCCCTGTTTCCTGTCACTGTCTGGCACTCTGTCTCTTGGAGGCTTATGCAGACATCAGCGTCATGTCGTGAGGTGTAAAATTAAACTGAGACGCGTCTCAGTTACATATCAGTGTGACCACATTTTAGATGTCTGGTTTCAAAAGAAAGAACATAAACACAGTCTTCATTATGCACATCCTGTCTAAAACTGTAAACCATCGTCTGTTTCGCAGCGCCTGAGTGATGTCTAGGGTGTTTAGGTGTCATTTCTGCACTGGTTCACATGTGAAAAGCAAGTTATTTTCGCCTGAAAGACACAGTATGCTGGAGCTATTTTCAGAGCTTTGCTGTGCCCATAAATTACATATTTTACACCGAGCTGATCGAGTTTGGTTTGAAAGACAGGTTGATTTGTTTGTTTGTTTTTCCTACAGTGTCATCTTGGTCACATGACATGAGTAAGAATGATCAACATAACATTTAGATTTGCATTCACACACACACACACACACACACACACATTGTGTGCACAATTATTACGCAAGTCAGTATTACGATCCGATCGTTATTTCTGCGCATATTATCCAAATGTTAACAGTATAAGCCTGAATGCTAACTGGATATAATCATTTTCAGGTGAAGTTTAATTGTTTAATGAGGAAGGATGTTGCTTAAAGTGATTAACATCCTGTATAAGCTGTGCATAATTATTAGGCAGCTTCTCTACCTCTGGACAAAGGGACAAAAAGAGATTTAACTGAGCCTGAAAAGTCAAAAACTGTAGAATGCCTTTCAGAGGGATGCAGCACACTGCAGATTGCAGAACTGCTGAGGGTTAGGCTCCAGTGCCTCCCTATTTCAGATCTGCAACCTTCCAGGAGTGTGCAGAAGTACATGGTGTCAGGTGCTCAGACACATGGCTAAGGTAAGGAAGGCTAAAACACGGCCAACACTGAATAAGGCTCACAAGCTGAAGCATCGTGACTGGGTCGAGAAATACCTGAAGACGGATTTCTCAAACGTTTCAGATGAGATGAGAGTGACTGTAGATGGACCGGATGGGTGGGCTCATGCGTGGATCACCAATGAGCACAGAGTACCAGTTTGCTCAAGGCACCAGCAAGGTTGACGAGGGGAACTGCTGTGTATCATTAAGGATGGTTTGTTCATTAATAGTTGGACCTTTTCGGATAGAAGATGGACTGAAAATCAACTCCCAAACCTACTGGCAGTTACTAGAAGGCACTTTCTTCAAGCAGTGGTACGGGAAGAAGTCAGCAACATTGAGGAAGGCCATGATCTTTACTCAGGACCATGCTCCATTGCATACATCAGGGTACATCACTTCTGTGATAGCCAGAAAAAGGCATCAGAGATGACCGAATGATGACCTGACCCCTTTCCTCACCTGACTCAGAACTTCGGAGCCATTCTCAAGCGTGAGATTTACAGTGAGGGAAGACAGTTCACCTCTTCGAGCAGCATTTCAGAAGCAGCGTCAGCTAAAACTGATCGTGAACTGATTTTTTGTTAATTGTTATTTTGTGTTAGTTATTTGTTAAATTTAGTTGCCTAACAATTACGCACACTAAAAGTTGCCTAATAACTGTGCTCACTAATAATTTCCCCTGAGAAAGGCAAATTTTTTTTTTTTTTTTGTTTTTTTTTTTGTTAAACACACACATGCACATATCATGGAGTCTCCAGAGACAAACATTTTTAGTAGAATGGGTGGTACTGAACAACTCAATCATTTAAACATGGCACTGTCACAGGACTGTCATAGGTCATGGCACTGGCATGGCACAAGTCAGTTCCCTGGCACAAGCCCTTTGGGAAAGTGTCATTTCTGGCGTGCTTGACATGTTGGCATGCGTGACATACATACTGTGAAAAGTTTGTATGCTGGAGCAATTTTCCGAGCTTTGGTATGCCCATTAACGAAACATGCAGCAAAGCTGATCGAGTTTGGTTTGAAAGACATGTTGATTTTTCTTTTTTCACAGTGCCATCTTGGTCCCATGAGTAAGAATGATCACCATAACATTTAGATTCATGTTGGATCTGCTAGATCTGCCTCGGTCAACTGCAAGTGCTATTGTTGTGAAATGGAAGCTTCAAGCAGCAACAACAGCTCAGCCGTGAAGCGGTAAACCACACAAACACACAGCGTGGGCCACTGAGTGCTGAAGCATGTAGCCAATGAAAATCTCCTATCCTCTGTTTCATCACTCACTACAGCGTACAGCCTGCCTTCGGAAGCAACAAGAACTGGGGCAGTCGTGGCCTAATGGTCTGAGAGTCAGACTTGTAACCTGAAGGTGAACCTGAAGGTCGTGGGTTCGAGTCTNCCACAAAGTCACTTCACTTCAACTGTGCATCAGGAACAGCTCAGTGGTTGCTTGTGTCTGATCTGGGTATTTCAGATACTGCTGCTCTGGGATAATCGCACACCACAGTCTCTAAAGTCTACTCAGAATAGTCCAAAAAACATCCAGTGAGCAGCATTTCTGCAGACGAGGTCAGAAGCGAATGGTAGGTAAATACAATGAGGTAAAGACTCAATGTCTAAGGAAACCACCGAAGGAGTCCTTATCTTCTCAGAGATATTTAAGACTTAAAAGATAACAGTGGCCTTCATGTACCGTGTCAGTACATAAATGACTATAAAATGACGCACAATCACCTCAGTGATATTTATCAGATCTGTCAGTTGCTAGTAGTGACTATCAAAAGCCATTTGTTATATCCCTCGTGACATGGTTGTGAAGGTTCACTCGCAGATAAAGATAAAGAGTGTAGATTTTCCTTTCATTTTTTCCTTTATGCATCATAGATATAAGAATTAGCACCGTACTCAGTACAAAACAAATGCATGCTTTAATGTATTTGCATTCTGATCACACTAATAAAGAATACACCTTGGGCTGATTCCAGACCCAGTTTTGTGGGCATGGATGTCCTATTTAATTGCAGCCATGCCCTGCCACAAACAGAAATAAAACAACATTGCTAAACTGGTTTCTGTTTTTCTTCATTCTGACTGTTTGCTAAACCTGATACTTTTTTACGACCAGGCTCAGAGCCAGCACATTCCAGTAGTGCTAGAGTGCGTGCAGTATATTAATGCTCATGGATTTGGAATGGGATGTTCAACAAGCTCATATAGGTGTCATAGATGCAGGTATACTGAACTACTGGTAAGAATAAATATAACATTTTCTTCCATCAGGGCAGCTCAGTGGTTGTGTCTGATCTGGGTATTTCAGATACTGCTGCTTCACACACCACAGTCTCTAAAGTCTACTCAGAATAGTCCAAAAAACATCCAGTGAGCAGTTCTGAAGACGAGGTCAGAAGCAAATGGCCAGACTGCTTCTGACAGAGCTGACAGAAAGTCTCCAGTTAATCAAATAACCACTCTTTACAACCGTGATGAGCAGAAAAGCGTCTCAACACGTCAAACCTCGAGGCAGATGGGCTACATTACCAGGAGGCCACGTCAGGTTCCAGTCCTGCCAGGCTAGAATAGGAATCTGAGGCTACAGTGGGCAGAGGCTCAGTGAAACTGGACAGATAAAGTTTGGAAAAAGACCAAGCGACCAGGTGACCAGGCCTCACAGCTCCAGGGTCCCTCATTCCATCCTGAGCTCGGGGTCTCGTCTGTGCATGTTCTCCCATGTCCATGTGGGCTTCCTCCAGCTTCTCTGGTTTCCCCAAAAACATACTGGTAGGTGGTCTGACCCCATGCAGGGTGTATTCCCACTGCACGCATAGCACATTCCAGTAGTGCTATAGTGCGTGCAGTATATTATTACTTGTTTAAATTAACTTGTTTTGCAGACAACAAAATCCACAACATTAAATTTAACTACAAATTGATAAAAAAAAATGTAAATGTTAAAAGAGGAAAAAAATATTTCAGGGTATCTATGAAACCCTCTTAAAACATTTGAGTGGTTACTTCTATAACAACAGCAACAACATTATTATTATTATTATTATTATTATTATTATTATTATTATTATTATTATTACAGTGCTGTGAAAAATTATTTCTGATTTCTTCTGTTTTTTTTTTAAATATCTCATGCTAAATTGTTTCAGAAATTACAACAAAATCTAACAATTAAGTACTTTTCCACAGCACGGTAATATTATTGCCAGTGTCATGGTATGGCGCCATTTAGTTTTTTTAATACATTAAAAAAGTTTAAATCTAGAAACTTCAATCTAAAAACAACATCTTCCCTCTGAGGGAAAAGTTAAAGGTTCTATGTCGATTCCTACAACAGCCTTTTCCTGTAAGCCCTTCAGGAATATTTCTGAATATATAATTAATTCAATATGATTGCGTTTCTTTACTAATTTGCACTATTTAAATAAAGTACCTGGTTGTTATGCACTGGGATGGATTGGCATCCCATCCAGGGTGTGTTCCCTGCTCACACCCAGTGAAACACTTACTGAAGATGAATGAATGAATGAATGAATGAATGAATGAATGAATGACTGTCATTATTATTACACTTATATCATTCTGTCAGTTTGGCGATCTGCAAAAATCCGCCGGATGTCACTGTGGCTGAATTCTGGCACACATCCAAAAATGGTCAACATGATTCTTTGACACCTACATCATTAATACACATATTTCACCAAAATGACATGCAAATATTTCTATTCACTTTTAGTCTTCCTGCAAAGATTATTCTGTGTTTAACAAACACAGCATTAAAAACAGGCAGTCTGTCTAAAGACATGAGTCAAATTGCTAAAGTGTGACATCCTCACGCGTTAAGATAATTACGATACTGGAGAAAAACAGACATAAGCCTTATCAGTTCGGTTTGTCATCAGATACCTGCTTTCAAAATGTCGCTGCTGCATCATTATCATGAAAGAAGACACAAAAAGCACTTGTACGTTCTGTACAGATGACAGCATTGAAAGTTTAAAAATGTTTAGCTAGCCTAATAAAATACTGTACTATAAAATGATCAGATTTCAGGATTCACACTAGTGCACTGGCACCACCCACCCCTCGGCTACACCCATGAATGGCATCTTTCAGTGGAGTTAGAAGTGAATCTTTAAATGCAATTTTCTTTCACGGTTCACTGTCACGGGTTAACCAGATATTAAAAGGCTACAACTTGTGATTTGAAGAGAATTGCAGATGTGAATCGTTTCCCAGGCCGCCGCACATATTCGCATATACTGTACACATGCATTTATACCCGGTGCAGAGGGGTTATCTTAATCCCCTATAGCACATGCATTTAACACCACCCTATTAATTGACCTCCACCTTTAACTCATGCCAGAACAATGACATGTTAGTCATTTCATTTTTATTACCTGATCCAACCTCACATCAAAAGGAATGTGGGTGTATATGACATGTAAATTCCATAATGAACCACATGTTGTACTAATGCAGGACACTTAACGATGAATAGTATCGTGTCACACAAGGATAATGTTTGCATAACAGACAGGGTGAAAAAGTGCATCAATGATCATACTGCAGCAGCGATATCTATATTAGCTAAGGTCAGCGTAGCAAAGCGTAACCTTTATGCTGTCCTAGCTAGATGTGCCGAAGTCTCCGCTTTCATTCTGCTCACTATAGGATAAAAGCATACCTTATAACCTGTTTTATATTTATATTAGCTTTTGCATAGTACACTAATTTTCCAGACAAACATGGACTTGCTTGCACAGATTATTATATAATAGTAAACAAATACAAATACGTTATTCAGAACGAATAGATAATGTGTTCTAATCTGTGGGTACAAATACAGATATGACCGGAGGTTGACTATGGGATTTTTTTTGTTTGTTTTGCCAGAATGGCTGACAGGGCGTCTGGTTGTGAGTGGGTACTGGGATTTCCGTGAGCATGCAAGCGAGTGGTCAGATATGAAGCTTGTGGGACAGACAAAGAGCCGGTCTGATGAAGCCTGGTGGGACCTGTTGCCTCCGTGGGGGTTTCCCTTATTAAGCCAGTTCTGTAGCTAACCACCAGGGATGTGTTTGAGTTGTAGGTGTGAGCTGCAAATAGAAGAAGAACTACTTTGTTATGCTTCGATTCTTTTCCTTTTAAATGCACTCAGTACACAGGGTGTCTCAAAAGACTTCGTACACAGGGTTCTGTGTTTCCCATCACCGCGTCGGTTGTGCCTGCGTCAGTGGGTAAAGTCCATCGCAGCCTTGCCACAGCTTCCTGACCCAGTCATGAGAATGAGTTCAATACCTCCTTTGCTAAATGTCTAATTGCTTGAAAAATATCCCCAGTGTATGGAGACTTTTGGGACACCCTTATATATATATATATATATCCATAGCTGTGGGTGGTTTAAGAAGATGAACATTGAAGTGCGAATGACATACAGATCCGTGTAGTTCCACAGCCCCCAGTCTGACCTTACAGGGAAGAACAAATATTTATTGTTGGGTTCCGCATGAGCTGAATTAATCAGCTTCTGAATTTCAGCCTTTTCGAGGCCATGTTTCTGAACCAGTGAAAGTGTGTGTGGCTGGGTGACAGATACTGAGACGTGGAATTATGATATTCATATTACTTTGTAATACTTAAATTACATTAAGATATTGCTTAATGTATTTATTATTTAAGATATTACCTAAACATATGTTCCTGTTTCTAGTAAGATGATGATGATGATGATGATGTCTCATTTTAATGAAGATAAGTTAAGATGTACATTTACTGTAGGGGAAAATTTAGAATGCATTAAACCACTGACAACTAACCCACTAAATGCATCTGTAGCAGTGGGTGATGTGTTTTTTTTTTTTCTGTAGCGCTGTTGAATTGTGGATTGTGATTGGTCAGAAGGTGTTGATTCATTTTCCATAACAGCATCTATGACAGTAGTGCAGCTGAAAAATCACAGCTTTATATTAATGCTCCAGATGATCCGATGTAAAAGATCTGCTTCATCACCCCACCCTGTTGTTGATTATTTTACTGAATGACAGTGTTTTATTTCTTAAACAAGTTGCCATTAGATAAGATTGTTTAGACATGAAGATTAAATCTCTCAGTTCTCTTGAAGAAAATAGTTGCACAACCAGGGGATTTTTCCTCTCAGGGACTTTTAAGGTCAAAACTATGTGTTGAGAAATAGCTGGGCCTTTTTTCTTACTAATTTACTTGTCTTGTCTTCATTATGAAGACATTTGTCTCCTCACAATTTAAATATGTCGAGTATATACAGAAACACCACACACAAAGCTGTCTGCACACAAAAAGGAAACGGGTTGCCTCTTTTTTTATTGCGACAAAAAATAAATTCAAGGATATTGTTTGGATATTATATGAACGTGGTTATTATTACACAGGGATCGCAGGTCATTAGGCTAAACATAGTTTTATTGAATAGGTGAGTGAATGCAAGAGAGAGAGAGAGAGAGAGAGAGAGAGAGAGAGAGAGAGAAATGGGAGGGTAAAAGGAAGTAAAAGTAGAATAGCAGGACTTATCTCATGTACTTGAGATTAAATCATTTTGGAAAACATCTTTCATCCTTATAATGCGTCTTTCTGAGACCAGATTTAAACCAGTACAAATCTCGACATGGCGACTATTACACCGTAAAGACAGGATGAGGGAAGAATTGTGGAGGAGGAATTATGGATTGTATCTGAAATCTAAATTCAAACATAAATAGTTGAATGTTGAGCTCACAGTAAATCCCTGAAAGTGAAAAGCGGGGGAATGAGAGTGAGACACAGAGAGGGGTTAGTAGAGAGGGGTTAGTAGAGAGGGGTTAGTAGAGAGAGGTTAGTAGAGAGGGGTTAGTAGAGAGAGGTTAGTAGAGAGAGGTTAGTAGAGAGGGGTTGGTAGAGAGAGGTTAGTAGAGAGAGGTTAGTAGAGAGAGGTTAGTAGAGAGGGGTTAGTAGAGAGAGGTTAGTAGAGA
>JAKKZN010000015.1:21638973-21652150 GCA_033441825.1 Pangasius elongatus | reverse complement strand
TTCATCAGACCAGGCCACCTTCTTCCACTGCTCCATGGTCCAGTTCTGATGCTCACCTGCTCATTGTAGGAGCTTTCGGTGGTCTGCAGCAACACAACAACTCCTTTCTATCAGAACCAACATTCACTTTTTCAGCAGTTTGTGCTACAGTGGCTCTTCTTTGGGATCGGACCAGACGGGCCTTCGCTCCCAACACGCATCAGTGATCCTTGGGAGCCCATGACCCTGTCACCGGGTCACCGGTTGTCCTTCCTTTGACCACTTTTCGTAGGCACTAACCACTGCACACTGGGAACACCCCACAAGACCTGCTGTTCTGGAGAAGCTCTGACCCAGTCGTCTAACCAGCACAATTTGACCCTCGTTCCAACACATTAACATTTTAACCTTTAAAAAAAAAAAAAAAAAAAGATTTTATGATTGAAGACTGTGTTGATAATTAAGATAAAAATACACAGAGAAAAAAACTTTTAAAAATGTAGAATTATAAAGAAAGTATAAAGAGTACACACTCCTTTGGGTGACATTTTTATTTTTTTAAAAAAAAGGATGAAGGGATGACAAAATGAGTGCTCGGTCCACTTACACACACACACACACACACACACACACACACACACACACACACACACACACACACCTTAACCTCATTTAAAAAAAAAAGCCAAACATCTGGACAAGGGCGAAACGGTCGTGCCGTTATCACACACCCAGGCGACTGACATGACCTCTGACCTGCTCAGGGCTGATCTGTGGGATGTGGGGTAAGAGCACAACTCAACCTGACACAAGCAGACCTGCTCTACATTTACCCCTTCAGTTAAAGCCAGAACACTAACATACATTAACATACATTTCATCCGTATTTCGATGGCTGAGATGTCCTTTACTCGACACTGGTGTCACGCTTACAGACCTGAGCGTAAAGTTTCCTTCAGAACAAAGGACATGCACGTTTAATACATTAATAAAACAGAATTTGCTGCACTATAACTCCATTTTACCTGCAAATATAATCATTAAAATACGTCAGAATTCTTATTTTTTACATTAATGCATGTTTCAAATCTCACACCTGACATTTCCACGAGTTGTCCATATAGTTTATGAAAAAGGTACGTTAGTGACCCTGTTACCTGAACACACGTCAACAGGAAGTTCAACAGGAAGTTGCATCATCTGAGTGTCCTGAATGATCATGAGATGAAGGAGAAGTATCTTTTTAATCTTTTTTCCCTTTATTTTTCTTTATGTGAATATTGTGATGTTGACTGACGAGGTCACTTTGAACGTACAACCCTGTTACCCACGTAAACGATCTGATCAATTTATAAAAATGATTTGAAATTATTCCAATGTCCTTCATGTTATTAGCATGGATGCTAGGCAACCACATTTTGTTTTTAAATTTCATTTGCTAATTTTATGCATTTGCTAATCCAAACACGTCCATTACTCATTGAAGAGCACATTTCTCACGGTTAAATCTGTGTCTTAGAGTCAAGCCTGGAAAATGAGTTAGAAAATGAAAGTTATAGAGTTATAAGAGCTAAACGGAGCTCTGATCCTGGAATAATCTAAACGTAGTGAAACAGTGTGTGTGTGTGTGTGTGTGTGTGTCAGAACTGGCTCCTCTCTCGACTCTGTCTCTTTTCTCTGGGTGAAGGTTGTGTTACTTTTTATTACACACACACTGTCTCCCCTCTGACCTGCTGTTCAGCACGGAAATCAAACATTACTTAAAAAAAGGAAAAAAAAGAAAAAAAGAAAAAAGCTGTCCCAGAGTGTCTGATGGGAAGTGTTTACTGTAGCCCGAGTTTCTGATACAGTATTGATCACTGAAAAGGAATTACACCACTACTTCAAACTTATTTTCGCCAAATGAACTAGAAAACCGCACACACGTAAATCGCTAACGTGGACTGGAGTTTGCTCTGTGAGCTTAAAGCAGATGTTTATTAGTGTAATATTTATGGAAGGAGTCTCCAGTGTCAGCGCTTTGTAACAGTCAGAGGTGAAGCTGAGGAGTTTACGCTTCTCGGTAACGACAGTTTACAGCTTCTATAGCGAAAGACAGAACAGGAAGTAACACAACACACTGTAGAAAGATTCATCACACTCACTGAGGATCCACCTGCAAAGCGGATGCGGATGTTATACACTGAATGAAATAAATAAATCCAGACAGGCATGTAAGAGTTTCATTCCTCAGTTTAATTTGAACCAAGTTATACGAATCGCAAGGGTGAACATTCCCCATCGATACAAAAACAACAGGCTCTACAAAAGAGAGAGAGAGAGAGAGAGAGAGAGAGAGAGAGAGAAAAGAAAGAAAGATAACAATAACATCAGAGATCAGAAATCGGCTGAGCCGCATTGTGAGCGGCAGAAAAGAGAAAGCACAGAAACCAAGAGGAAGAAAAAGGCTCAGATAAAGTGATTCATCTGATTCAGAGAACCTGATTCTGAGAAATCGATCCACAGAACCTGATTCTGAGGATCTGACTCTGAGGATCTGACTCTGAGGATCTGATTCTGAGGATCTGATTCAGAGAAAATGATTCAGAGAATCAATGACTCAATGATTCAGAACCACCCCGAACCTTTCTACAGTCCTGATGCAGGTCATTACGACTCTGGGGGTCAGACTGACCGCGGATCAGGCGTTGCGAGGCCGGCGTGAGCGTCTGACAGAAAGCAGATGAGAGAATTGCACCGTGTCGTTTGAGTGCTCGATACAGAAAAGATATCAGATATTATAGCAAAGTCACATTCAAGTTAATATTAATAAAAGAGAAAAAAAAAAAAAAAAAACGTCGACCCACGAGGCTCGCGAGCGACCGATAAAGTGCCCTTACAGCTTTTAGTGATGTTAGAGTGGACATAAATAATAAAAAGGGGGAAAGAAAGAAAAGGAAAAGTGGCAGAAAGAGAAGTTTAGGTACTAAAAACCGCAGCAGTCAGAACGTTCACATCTTCTTCATTCATGCTGTTAATACTTACAGAAGCTTTAATACATACAGTGACTCAGTTAAACGTTTGTTTTTTTCTTCCTCAATCCTCAAGAAAAAAATGTACAAACAGCATAATAATTGTAATAATATTAATATTAATATTAATAATACACTTGTGAAGGAAAGCGTCGTTTCCACGGCGACTCGGTTTTCCCCGGAACGTTCCAGGGGAGCGGGAAACAGCGTTAATTACTACGTAATCATATCCATAACACCACATCCACGCATGTTCACGCCAGTGTTCTCAGCACTGACGCACACTGATCAGCGAGTCGGCCGTAACCCCGCTCCGGCTCGGCCGCTCGCTCGCCACGCAGCATTCATTCAGCTCTTTATTCCTCTTTTTTAAACCTAAAATTGTAAACCACGAACAGTATTGATACAAACGCCAACGCGATGAGATCATCCGCATAATAACTGATAAAAATCTAAAAATGATGATTACTGTTCCTTCTGTGTGTTGAAAAAAAAAAAAAGAACGATTAAAAAAATCCCCAGCGTGGAAGAAAAGAAGAGCGAAGGAGGCGTGAGGAAGAAGAGGAGGAAGAGGAGGACTGGCTCTTCGTCACTCTTCGTCATCTAAGGTAATCTGGTGTTCATAAGACCTGATATGGGTTTACCGATTACTGCACCGTCACTACCCATAATCCTCTGTGAATAGGTGTGGAAGAAGAGACAGAGAGAGAGAGAGAGAGAGAGAGAGAGAGAGAGAGAGAATAGAAAAAAAAAATCAATCGTCTGAGAGCAAGAAAGACGGAGGGATTGAAACGAGAGAGGAGAGCTAACAAGAAATAAAGACAGAAAACAGAGGCATGAAAGATGGAGGGATGAAGGAAAGTGCAAAAGTAAAAGCACCCCAGAGACTAAGAGCGAGAGAGCGAGTGAGTGAGTGAGAAAGAGAGAGAGTTAAAGGACTGTGCTGTAGTGTAGCGTAAAGTCTCAGATCAGTCTCAAGGTGTGTTCTCTCTCACACTCACACACACACACACACACACACACACACACACAACTGATAAAAGGCTCCAGGCCTCAGATTTGACTGTGTGTGTGTGCTCTGTTGTGTATATATATGTTGAAGTGTATGTGTCTATGCTGCATTGTGTGTGTGTGTGTGTGTGTGTGTGTGTGTCTAGTCGACTCCCTCGAAGCCCTGCGCGTTCTCCACAGCCATCAGCAGCTTCTCCCTCAGATCATCGAATGACTCGTACGCCGGCAGATCCAAACGGTTAAAACTGCACACGTGACACAATAATAACAATAATATTTAATAATAATAATAATAATATTAAACACAATAGCTAGATGAATAATTGCATGTGCCTAAGACTTTTGCACAGTACTGTGTGTGTGTGTATATATTTATATATATATTTTTAAAGATATATAAAGGCTGAATAATGTTTCATCTAAGAATATTTTAATCCCCCAAAATTGATTTGTGCACATGACATCATTTTATACGTTTTTCAATTCCATTTTTAATTTGAAACGAAAAACGAATGAACGCACGCCGTTTTACCTGTTCATTTACTACATATTAATCATAAGCACAGCACACACAGGTTAAAAAAAGCAGATGATTTCTCTAACATATGCTGAAATGCAGTGAAACCCCCCTGTGGTGACTGGCATGGTAAATTCCAGCCTATGTGTATTAGGGAGAGTGGACCGTACCATGTGTGTGCACGGGGGAGTTTGTCTGGAGTCCCCCACTGCTCGATGGTAAACAACTGCGGCCCGTTCGAACCTGCAACACACACACACACACACACACACACACACACACACACACATACACACACACATAAATTTGACATTTTTTGTGTTCTAAAGTTTAAATGAACATTTTCTTCATTTTGCCCTTTTTCCCTGCACTTCAGGCGAAACACAGATATTGTTAAGTCAATATTTGTCCCTCATGCTCCCATTTCTCAGTGTTTGATCTGAGGTTATCTGGGGTTTTGGACTGTTCCATTAGTTTCACAGGGGTAATATGACAGAACACAGTGACTCTGAAAGTTCACAGGTTTTTGAGGACGTCTCAGATCAAAAATCTTAAATAATAAAGTTCGTTTTAAGGAAATTAAGGTTTCTTAAGGTAGCTGAAGTACCTCGTGTGAACCGTGAGTACCGCACGGCGCTACAGTATATTTTAAAGAACATCATATTTATCTCCCTGTCACCCCCAAAACCCTACACAGGTGGTACAGTCCAAGAAGGTAAAGGAGACCAAAGCTGCAAGTAGTACTAATTATTTCTCAATCGGTTTAAGTTGTATTTTTGTGTGGTGTGTGACTGAAATCACATTCTTTAGCATCTTTTATTCTATATTTTTGTACGTAATAATTTAAGAAATTTAAGAAATACTGACGTACAGCGTTTCGTGCATTCTGCATCTTTTAGCCGTGTGTGTGTGTGTGTGTGCGTGTGTGTTTGATCTCACCATACAGCTCGGCGAAGCCATTCATAGGAACTCTGGACGTTCCCGTGACAAACTGCAGCAGCCGGATCCTCTTCTCGGCATCCATCAACAACACGGCCTACACACACACACACACACACACACACACACACACACACACACACACCACAACAATTTATAGAAGTATATACACGCATGTGGCTGTTTCTGCTGTTTATTTAAATTGGAGAAATTGATAATTACATCAGTAAGTGTAAAAAAACAACATTTTTTTAGTAATAATCCGATCACTACAGATGAAAGACGTCTGACTCCATGGCGACTGGCAGCCAATCAGGACAGAGACGGGGGAGTGAGACTGTGAGAGAGTCAATCTAATCAATCAGGAAAATGAAGTTTCAGGAGTTTATTGAGTTTCTTTTCTTTTTTTTCAGATTTGGTGGAAAGGGAGTAAATGACGGCTGATTTATCCTCACTGTGGAATCTGTGGCATGGTCCACTAGCCAAATTATTTTAGCTAATGAGATAATGGTAGCTGGAGAGTGGATACCTAGTTGTGTTTGGTTTGTGTGTGTGTGTGTGTGTGTGTACTGATAAGAAAGTTCTGATGTGGTTCTTTCATCAGAGCAAACACACGACATGAACATTACATCAAAAAGACTTTGATCATCAGAGAACACATGCACACACACACACACACACACACACACAGATGCACGCACACATGCGCACACACACACACACACACACACACACACACACACACACACACACACATATATATATATATATAAAACCTACCTTCCAGAACCACTGGATGACGGGGTGATTTGGACAGTAGCCGTTTTTATACACGGTGTGTTGTCTCCAGTCGTTAACATCCACATCACCCAGACCACACATCAGCAACTACACAACAACACACAACACCGTTAACATATTATACACACACACGTGTGTGTATGTGTGTGTGTGTGTGTGTGTGTGTGTGTGTGTATCTTATTACCTCCAACTCGTTCTCATCAAAGATCTTAATTAAGTCGATGAGAATCAGCTCTGTGAATCCCTGCAAGATAAAAACATCATCATCAGCTCGCGCTCAGCGCTCCCTTTTCCCTCGAACACTTTCCCTTTCCTTTCATTTCCTTTCTGTCTGTGTGCTTTCTGTCTCTTCTTCATCATGTAAGTTTTCTCTTCCTTTTTTCTTCTTGCCATTTCTTTCTTTACTATTTTCTCAATTACATCTTTTTTTCTTCTTTTCTCTCTTTTTCTGTCTATTTTCCTTTTTATTTCGTTCTTCACTCTGTGTATAATCTTTTATTTCTTTTTTCATCCTTCCTTCCTTCTTTCAAGCTCCTACACTGGGAGGGAAAGTGGTTGAGGGTGGCATTGAAACAGAAATGGAGCACAGGGCAGGATTATTAAACACACACACACTGACACCTAGTGGTGAGAGCTGGTGGTGCAGAGAGCAGTGACGTCCATTACCTCCATAAAGGCATTCATCTGTTTCTGCACCCGGTTCACAAACCGCCACTGTATGACCAAACTGAGAGAGAGAGAGAGAGGGAGAGAGAGAGAGACAGCAGAGAGAGACAACAGAGAGAGAGAGACAACAGGGAGAGAGACACAACAGAGAGAGAGAGAGAGAGAGAGAGACAGCAGAGAGAGAAACAGCAGACAGACAGAGAAAACAGAGAGAGAGAGAGAGAGAGAGAGAGAGAGAGAGAGAGAGAAGTTTAGATTGTTTAGAATGTTGTAAGATTAAACACACATGTAAGTAACTTTGTACATTTGGTTTGTTAAATTTAAACAAATATTTTATTTAAAATTTAAACTGCACATTCACTGGAGCGTAAAGATGTGTGTGACGTCATCATAACCCCATCCTGTCTTTATTCATATCCCGATTCTCACAGCTCAGACACAGACACGGCCATGTTTCCTCACGCACAGACTGAAACTCCAGAAACGCGACTTACTCGATATACTCCTTCTTGTTGTCATTGGTGACGACCATATCAGACCCGCTCGGCTTCAGGTCCACTTGGTACGTCTGCAGGGGAAAAACATCAATCCATCAATCAATCCATCAATCAATCCATCAATCACATGACCAGGTTTATACTTCTCACCTATTTATTATTTTTTTATTTCAGCGTCTCCATACAACACTTTAAAGTCACAGAAAACTATGAAATGTCCGTAATTTTAAGGTAAAGTCTTCAAGGGAATTTGAACAGAAGATCAAAGTGTGAAAGAGTTTGTTTTTTTCTTTAAATGTTATTGTGTCCTCAAACAGAACAGCCAATCAGGTACCAACATGCAAATGCTGGGTGTCAACATAACCTGGATTTCTTAACACTTTTCTGCTTTTCGTTTCCTCCACTGTGATAGAGGGATTAGAGAGAGAGAGAGAGTGAGCGGTACGAGTGGCGTGTACCACGACTACTAGGTACGAGAACGTCTGGTGCTGGACGTCCTTCAGGAACGTGACGGGGTTTAAAGTGGAAGAAACGATCAAAGCATCAGGACGAGGTGAACGTCTGCTACCTGTCCGAAGTTGTCCTCATCGATACAGAAGCGCAGGTCCAGCTCCGTCGGGTCGTTCTCCAGAATCCACTTCAGCGANACACACACACACACACACACACACACACACACACACACACACACACACACACACACACACACACACACACACCATAATAAACTAACAGCCAGGAACAAAATCTGCTTTGATTTCATTAAGAAACAGAAGCAAGTCCCAGGAGGAACTGCATGAAAAGTTTATCAGATGATTTTCTTATAAAACTGCAGGACAGCTACATGAACCAGACTGATTCCTTCCTTCCCTCCTTCCTTCCCTCCTCCCTCCATCCTTCCCTCCTCCCTTCCTCGACTGGGCATGTAGATTCTACTCATTTCTAGAATTTTAAATATATCCCCCATTAGCTTTTTAAAATGTATTTTAGCTTGTGTTAGTAATTTTAGATCTGAGGACAGATTGACCTAAAAAGAATCTGTTAATTTTAGATTTATATTGATTTTTCAATAATTTATTCACAGAGAATAAAAATGCTGGTCTGTGGAAGAATCCCTGTGGTGAAAAATAACAGTTATTTTGTTTATTGTGGAATATTAGCATCAGTAGTAGCATATTAGTCTTGTGTGAATAATCTCATGTAGCTTTACTTTTTAAAGGTAAATACATTTTATATCATGATACAAAGACTCGAAAACTTGCAATATTAGGCGAGATTAGGTGTTTATGCTCCAAGACTTATGCTCAGTCTTGGAAAAAGCACTGTTAATGTTCATTACGGATTATCTGGCTGTGCTGGGCGTTTGCCGATTTCAAACGGAGATGGGGGCGGAGTGAAGAGGCATTGGGGAGTGTCTATAAAATGACTGACAGGAGGCACATACAAACACAAACAAGCTTTCTGGACCATAAGGTAGTTTTCCAGACGGGTTTTCTCAGCCGCATAATACAGTCTGGGAGGAGAGGAACGTACCACTGACTCCATGTCGTTCAGCGCGATGGGTTTTCCCAGCATCATCTTATAAAAAGGTCGGATGAAGAAACCTGTGAGATGAAACGCACCAAGAGCAAAATGAGCGTTCGGAGGACGGGCTGCAAGATTGTCAACACGGCTAGTTCAAATATTTGAATGAAAAGAAAGAAAAAAAGTCCATCCACCATGCAGGTCTGACATTAGCTACAGCGGCGTCGCGTATCGATGACCTTACGGCCCTCGCCGATTGTTCTTAACGTACCGTCCAGCAGCTTGCCGTGGTACACCGCCATGCCCGCTACTCGCCCGATGAACTTGAAGTATGAGAGATGATCCTCGTTACACAACCCTGAGTTTGGATTAATCTGGAGTGTGTAGTTATCTCTGCACATTAATAACACAAACACAACATGGTTAAACAGGGCACGGTAGCAAAAACACACTTTAAAGCGTCAGTCTGTAAAATTTACTGTCAACTATTTCTCGATCTTAAACAGTAACAGTGAAGTTTAAGGATTCCTTACAAAGTCTAATAATCACTGCAAGATATTTCTGTGCACTGGATCTTGCTGGCTATTTCATATCAGGCTTATGTTAATATCTATTTTTCTGGCCCTGAAATTAGCTCTGCCCACAGCTGGAACACAACTGTACAGCTCCACCCCATGAGTACTTCCAACCGAGAAGAGTGTGAGCTTATCAGCGTTTTCACTGCAACTGCAACTCAAATTACAGCCACCAGGGGGAGACATTACACACCGCTGCTTTAATTCAAAACAGAAATGCCCCGAAACACTGGAAAACCTTTTAAATCTAAAGCACTTGATAAATACATGCATTTGTATTTTATTATTATTATTAATACTAACATGCATCAGTGTCCCTGAGTATCACTGGATTATTGTTTATTATTCCTCCCTCTATTTTTATTCCTTCTTTCCTGTTTTATTCCTACCGAGACGAAGTGATGAAATTTCAACACACGTGTATAAATATAGCGCAGAGGAGACCGGGATATTCTGCAGCTGCTTCGCTATCACAAGGAATAAAAATAGCACGAGACGAGTGCATGAATGAACGAATGAATGAATGAATGAATGAATGGCTTAGATACTCACGTGGCTGAGTACTCAAACAGTCCATAATAAGGGTTGAACATCTCCTTAGAGATAAGGAAGAACCACTCCCTGGCCACGCCCCCGTAGTCGAGCCCTTTCTCCGACTCGAACTCGATCCAGAGGCGGGACTTCAGAACGTCCGGCCTCTTCAGAGACATGATCCGCCTGTAGGACTCCTCGAATATACTGCCTCTGTGCAGCTTCATCTCGAAACGGTTAGGAATGTCCGCCTGGGGAAAACACACACGCGCACGCACACACACAAACACACACAGACACACACACACACACAGTGTTGCAATGTTTAGTTTTCTGGATAAACGTCCAATTAAAAATTCAATCTAAAGTTTATAAATCGTTATAATGAAATATTTTAATTATATAATTTGAGAAGTTGTGTTGCATCTTACCGGCTTCTTTAACTTCTTCCTGAAGTAATCATATTTCTGTTTAAACTCTCGTGAGTACGGCACGGCCTGAGGAGGAGACAAGCACACACACACACACACACACACACACACACACACACAGTGAGTGAGAGAGAGAGATAAAGCATGAGAGAGACAGTATAAAGATAGAGACAGAGAGAAAAATAGGAAAATATAGAGAGAGGGACAGAGAAGTAAAACAGAGAGAGACAGACAGAAAGACACAGAGAGAGAGAGAGAGAGAGAGAGAGAGAGAGAGAGAGAGAGAGAGAGAGAGAGAGAAATAATGATAGAGAGACAGAGAGAGAAAAAGGAGACAGACAGACAGAGAGAAAAGCAGAATGAGGGACCAACAGAGAGACAGATAGAAAGACAGAGACACAGGACAGAGAGAGAGAGAGAGAGAGAGAGAGAGAGAGAGAGACTGACCGGTCCTGTGATTGCGGGACTCTGTAACCGAGGGTCTTCCCACTGTGTGTTCTTCGTGTCTGACAGAAAGAGAGAGAGACAATCTTTAAAGTTATGTTTAAAGCAGCACAGGTTCCAGCTGCAGCACCAACAGGAAGTAACGGTACTGAGGGCGGAGCTAACGCTAAGAGCAGACTCCAGAGCTGCACACTGGAGATCAGTGTGATGACGACTGACGCGTTAAATTCACACTGAGGCACACTCTCATGTCTCTGCATGTGTACCAGGACCCAGAACCTTTCACACAATTTGTTCAAACTCGACATTTATCTTCGACCTGCCGGAACACAGACTGATAAAGCCGCAGTGAAGCGGAGTGAAGCGGCGTCACTCTCAGAAGGTCCGAACGTCTTAAAGGTTCTCTTAAAGGTTTCCCATCAGATAAGCTTCCAAACCAGAACCCTTCTAAAGAAGCTAAAGACACGTAACTACACAAAGAACCTCTTGAAGAACAAAGGGATAGCAAGGAATTTAGTACATGAGTTTAGTACACAATCGACAAAATTACACACTTCACTGAGTCGAACCTGATTATTAAATAATACACAACACACAACGTGTTCTACATCACTCACACATCAACACAAACGGCAACACTGTGTCTCAGGGAAACATCGCCATCACCGTGTTTTATACCTGAGGAAGTAATAACAGGGCTTAATGATGTGCCTGTTAATCCCAACAGGTGTGTGTGTGTGTGCGAGTGTGTGTGTGTGTATACACAGGTGACACTGCAGTGTTGCGGAACAAACACGTGTAATGTGACCTGAAGGATCAGATAACACACCGCTGTTGATCAGAGTGTGTGCAGGACGAGAGGCTGCAGGTACAGAGCGCTGAGAGAGGCATTCTCACACCTGTGTGTGTGTGTGTGTGTGTGTGTGTGTGTGTGTGTGTGTGTGTGTGTGTGTGGTACATCGTTCATGTCAAGATCGAAGACAAAAAAGTTTAGATAACAGTTTTTCCTAAAATGAAAATGATGACTAAATAATAATAATAAACGCTCTTACCCAATAAAAATGAAACGATATTTTCCTCAATGAATGAAAATGAGACAAAAAATGCGATAAAATGTTTAAAATGCGATTCTGCAGAGGAATGAATTACGATGCGTTGAGTTTTCTCGACTGAGATTGCACACTCGGCTGACGTCAGTGTCGAGGAGCCTCAGCAGGCTTTTGGGCCTCACTGGCTTTACTCTGTGGTGAATGTGGAATAAAGCAGTGTGTGTGGTGCTGCTACAGGAAACTAATCAACACCAGGCTGGCATGCTGAAGCCGAGTCGCTGTCACCAGCCTGACGCTGATTAGTTTCCATCCTGGAGTGTTTTATTCCTCTTACACCACAGCAAATTGACAGCGATTGCAATGTATCTAAAAACATCAGACCATAGTTTTTATCCATTTATAGTTTTATGTTTCCCGAGAATCTTCAGGACAGACTTTACGCTCTGTGGTTTCTCAGAAACAAAAAACACCAAGCTGCAATTTTTTAACATTAACTTTAAGAGAGAGAAAAGTTTATATGCCTTATATCTGTCATTAGAATGAACAGTTTTATATCGATTTTTCAAAAGCGATTAGTGTCTCAGCGTGTACGAAACAGTGATCTTACTGTGGTCGATGTAAAACGTTCTTCCATCTGCATGGACTCGCTCCTCCCATCCCGGCTGCAGAGACAGACAGACAGAGAGAGAGAGAGAGAGAGAGAGAGAGAAACAAAGACAGAGAGAGAGAGACAGAGAGAGACAGAGAGAGAGAGAGACAGAGAGNAGCTCTAATAAAGTGCCCTGTAAACGTCTCAGTATATCGTCTCTATATCGTCTCCCTGATTATCAGCACGTCCCTACACACGTGTTAAACACAATCCAGCATCACACACTGATGCACACTGAGTAGATGTATGGCTTCACTACGGAATGCCTGTTACTGAGAGCATGCACTCCGGGGCTCAAAGTGCACTTGAAGTGCGCACTACCTGGAGAAGTTCCTCACACTTCTCACAGCATGGAGGAGTTCAGAGAAAAACAAAAACATCATACTGAACTCTCAGGAGTTTAGTACAGGGTCTGATGATCTTTGATCAGCTTTAACTTCATTTTATTCTTATTTCAGTAGTAGCCACTCTCTCATTACGAGATTTGAACCTCCATTTTACACACTGGGATTTTTCCTTTAGCACTAATAGTTAAAAAAGGGCAAAGTGACAA
>JAKKZN010000015.1:21566372-21580802 GCA_033441825.1 Pangasius elongatus | reverse complement strand
CACACACACACACACACACACACACACACACACACACACACACACACACACACACACACACACACACACAAGTAAAGTAACACTAATCTGAGCTGAGATTCAGCCTGCTGTAAAGGTTGTGTTTTGAATTCCAGCTGTGACCACAACTGGCCACTTTTTTAATAAAAATGCAACCAACAACAACATGAACATAAATCAAGCAAGAATTTCAGTCATGTAAATAAATATTTACAAAAATTATTTTGTGAGCAGTAGTTTAATGTTAGCAGAGGGTGTTCGGTGGTGTGAGATGGTGGGGGAACAAACAAACAAACAAACAAACAAGCAAACAAACAAAGTCAACCCAATGGACGAATGAATAAAACAATAGAGTGTCTAAAATATTTTTTCATTAAAAAAAAGCATAAAAATATGAAAATAGATAAATAAATACACAAACAACCAGCTACAAATCAAGCAATCATTTAAATAAATAAATAGATACATAAATAAATACATAAATAAGATTAATTAATTAAAGATATTTGATATAATGTGCCTGGAATATTAAAAAAAAATGCGTATAAATGTGAAAATAGTTAAATAATTAGACAAATAAATAAATACATGCCTGCTTCTTCAGGATAGGACCAAACCCACAACACAAATAATTTATTTAAACATTTATTTTGTTATTTTTATATAGCTGGATTGGCTTCCACCCTGGGAGGAAACGGTTACACACAGATGAGAAAGTGTGAAGTATCGTGTGACAACATGACAATCCAACGCATTCGGGAAACATTTGATAACTGATATCATTTCTCTTTTTTTTTCACTTTATAAAACAAATCACTCTAAAGTTAATGAAAAGTTGGAAAGTTGAATGTGTATGGGTGCACAAACTTTTGCACGTATCTGTTTATTAATAAATAGCTGAACCAGATGTCATTAAAACTGAGCGTTGAGATTTAAAGTGTGTTCTGATCACAGATCAGTGCCGGGCCAACGATCGGTACATCGAGCAGCTGAAGGAAGTTTTCGCTACGAGCGTACCCAATCGCATCGCCGCGTTCTTCGGAGAACCCATTCAGGTTAGCGCTGCTACGCATGCTAATGCTAGTAATGTATACTTTAATAGACTATCGTTTCTATAGAAACAGCTCATTCGCACGAACTTGTACGGAGAAAGCGCCACATAAACAGGAGAGATGTATTTGATTTATTTATTTGTGGAAGGAGTCTCCAGTGTCAGGCAGAGGTAAAGCTGTACCTTGAAGTTTTCCACCACTGGAAAGTCTTCAGGACAGGCGAGATTTCTGGCGAGTCTTATTAACGCTAAGAGAGAGAGGATGATGAGGGAACATCTGCAGGAAAACTGCCGTGGTATAAGAGGAATAAAACGCCTCGGAAATTGCTAGAACATCACAACAGCGCATCACGTCCTGTTCTTATTTCTTTTGCAGGGATTAGGGGGAACTGTCCAGTACCCGAAGAACTTCCTGAAAGAAGCCTACAAGCTAGTGAGAGAAAAAGGTGGAATATGCGTAGCTGATGAGGTATAAACAGACACCTCCAGTCACGATTTAGATTTAGACATTCCATGTTTTTGTGCGTACCTTACCTTCTGCGTGTTTCTCCTCTCCGTCGCTCACGTGTTGTGCGTTCTTCTTTGTCGTGTCAGATACGTGTTATTGTACAAAGAGCGTGTGATTCTGAGATTTTGTTCCTGTATCAGGTTCAGACCGGTTTCGGACGCACAGGAAGTCACTTCTGGGGTTTTCAGGCCCATGACGTTGTTCCAGACATCGTGACGATGGCTAAAGGAATGGCTAACGGATTTCCCATGGGGGCTGTGGTCACGAGCGAGGGTGAGCCCAGGTTTTTACTCTCGCCACGTCCGTTATGAAAGGTCAGGATGAAGGCTCGCATGTCTGTCATGGTGATCACGGTAACAGCGCTGCTGTCTAAGCCCTGCTAGAGCTTATCCACAGATGGCAAAAAGAGGAAATCTCTCACCATGAATAAATGAAAAAAATAAATTAATTAAAACCAAAAACTTGACTTTAATGGATTGTGCGTTGTGCCGAAGACGTTTTCTGTTCTCTTCTTGTCAAACTTTGTGAAAAGAAAGGACAAGAACATTTAATGAACTAAAGCGAAACCCTGTTTGGCCGTTTTTTGCAGAAATCGCTCGTCCCTTTGCTAAAGGACTGCACTTCAACACGTTCGGGGGAAACCCCGTGGCCTGCGGCATCGGCTCGGCCGTGCTGGACGTGAGTGCGCACTGATCCACGGTCGCTCTTAGAGCGCTAACAAAAGACTTCATCTGCTTCTGTGATTTGTTTCAATTCATCAGTCAAAAACATCGACTTTTTACTGTTTCAGTACTCGAGTGCTTAAACGTAGTAACTTTTTACTTTTAATCGCGTAAATCTTTGGCCGGACTGCTCCACTTTTAACTGAGTGAGACATTATCTACACTTTCACTGAAGTATGATTTCTCAGCACTTGTAGCTGTAAGAAACCTTTGGGTTTGGTTTGGCAGAGGTTGTAGTGCATCATCTGTGTGTTCATACGCAGTGCAGTACTCTCACTGAAGTACACAAAGTACGCAGATCAGGACACAGCTAGTGTAGTTTCCACATAAAGATATAAACATGACATGGAAAACAAAGCAAACAGTTAGTGTGTGTGTGTGTGTGTGTGTCAGGCGATTAAAGAGGACCGGATCCAGGAGAACTGTGCCGTAGTGGGAACACATCTGCTGAAGGAACTCGCCAAGCTGCGAGATAAGTACGAGATCGTCGGGGACGTTCGGGGAAAAGGGCTGCACATCGGCGTGGAGATGGTCAGAGACAAAGTGAGAATCAGTGCATTCTCTTTCTGTGCAGTTACCACAAAAAAAAATTCGATATTGTGTTTCTTCCCCTTTTGCTAATTATCTAGCATGCTAACTGACTGCCCTACTAATTAGCCACGTTGCTAATTTCCTAGCAGAATAACAGAGAAGAAGTTACAGAGGACAGATAGAGTATTCGAATACATATAACCCTTTAAACATAGCTTCATGAAATGTGCCTTATTTATTCTCCACAGCGCTGTTGAGTTCTGGCTCGTGATTGGTCAGGAGGTGTTGATTAATTTTAAAAACACCCCCCCCCCCACCCCCCACCCCCGGTACTGACTATTTTCCGATAACAGAACGACACAGAGTGTTTTATTCCTTACTTAACTGCTGAGCAAGGTCGGGGAACAGGTAAACAGGCTCAGGGTTGATGAAGTGTTACTCTCAGGCATGTGTGTGTGTGTGTGTGTGTGTGTGTGTGTGTGTGTGTGTGTGTGTGTGTGTGTGTGTGTGTGTGTGTGTTTATGAGCTGATCCCTTTTTCCAGGTTATGAAACTGCAGTTAATAATTAATCAGACATGAGCTGAGAAGAGCTTCATCATAACATTCCAGCGAGGAAATCGTTTAAACCTTAACATAAAGAAGAATTTATTTTTTGCTTTGTTATGTGTTTACTCTAACTTTAACTTTACTCTAACTTTAACTTTACTAACTTTAACTTTACTCTAACTTTAACTTTACTCTACCTTTAACTTTACTCTAACTTTAACTTTACTCTACCTTTATGTAGATATGCGCTGCAGTGGGAGTTTCAGAGCTAACTGAACTCTAACGCATCTTTCCCCACTGGATGCTCAGATGATTTATAAGCGAAGATTTTTAAGTTATGTGTAACTCATACATTTCCTCAGGAGCATTTTTTCATTTTTGTTAATGAGCCCAGCCTTTCATGTTTATACAAAAATGCAAATAGGAGCTTCATAGTGAAATCATTATACTTCAAGTCGTGATATGTGTTTATTTTTTCAGGAGAGTCGAGATCCTCTTCCTTCCGATGCCATGATTGAGATTTTAGAGGACACTAAGGTCATGGGCGTGCTGATCGGCAGAGGAGGGATTTACGGACAGGTAAAGATGAAAACATGGCTGACTGCGTAAGACTTCGGGGGTGCTGAGGGGGCGGGGACAGGCATGATTGTTGTCATGGTTACGCTCCAACAAATTCACTGGTCCTACATCAGAAGTGTCCTGATGAAAGAGAATAACCTTCCAGCCAATCAGAACTGGGCATTTTCTTTGTATAAAAACTGTGTAATATAATTATAGATAAAATATAAGTAATCTATTCTCCCTCTTTTCCCTGACGGCGCCGTTCTCTCTCAGACATTCCGGATCCAGCCGCCGATGTGCGTCACTAAAGACGATGCCGATTTCTTCCTCGCCGTGTTCGATCAGGCGCTGCATAACTACACGGAGAGGAGATGAGAGAAGAAAACAGCACCGAGCCTGACAGACTGGTTCTGTTCCAAATCAGTCCATTCCCTCCCCCCCCTCCCCTAAAACTGACAGATCTGCACTTAACGCACTGGTTCTGTTCCAAATCACCCCCTAATTCGCTTTCCTTTCATCTACAAAGGACCAATCAGCACTCAGCCGGGCTGGGTTTCAAATCAAAAGGGACAGCACTGGCTTTACAGACTGGTCCTGTTCCAAATCAACCCCTAATCCACTTTTCCTTTCCCCCTACAGAGGACGAATCACCACTGGATCTTACAGCTCAGCCCGGGCCCGTTTCCAAATCAACCCTGAACTGACACTTTCACTAGAACATTCTAGGGCTCTTTCGAGGGCTCGTTCAAATCCACCCATAACCACTTTCCCTAACGGCTTCGGCACTTAGCCTGGCCTCGTCCCGATTCACCACGTCATACAGATGGTAATAGGCTGATTTATAAGAGCTAGTGTTATTAACGCTGATTAACGCAGCTCCCGTGGTTCAGCGACTCATTTCAGTGCTGCTGTGGTTACCAAACTGAACACCGAACCTCAGTGCCTTTAGCAGCCGTTAACACCAGCGTTAATGAATGAAGCAAAACTAACGAACAAAACCTCATTAAAACCGTCAAATTAAATCAGATGTCTTTAATAAACACCGTCTACAACATCATCTTTTATTAAAGCATCTTACTGATCTAACTGAGGCTTTTTTTTTCCCACATGGGAGAGTTCACACAACCTTTCAACAAAATGCGAAGTAAAGGAATGTTTTTAAGATAAATAATTAAATAAATAAAAACAGGATAAATAGTGTGTTTAGAAAAATTAATGAAAAAAAAGCAGATTTCCCATTTCTGAAATTTTTAAATATTTTGTCTGAAAATAATCTCTTTCACATCCTCCGAGCATATTTTGGATTGTAATATTTGTTCCAAAAGTTAAATTTTTTAACCTTTTGGAATTACACACACACACACACACACACACACACACTCACACACACACACACACACACACACACACACACACACCCCCCCCCCAGAAAAATAGATCAGGCATTCGAGTTCATGCCTCAGGCGCTGAACTAAGCATCTGCATCCTAAACACACACTTTGCGTGTGTGTGTGTGTGTGTGTGTGAGTGGTGTACTATCACATTCACCTGGTGTTTGTGTGTTGTATGAAACAGAGCATTTACACTTCTCAGATCTGGTAAAAATTCAGTGAAGAAGCCGGACTCATCCGTGGAATTTCCCTGAACACCCGGAGCAGTGGGATCGTCACGCAGGCGTGCGGAGTACGTCCACGAACGCGCTGAGTTTGATCAGCACACGAGTTCAGAGTGAGAGCTCCATTCCCATCGGAAACACGCAGCTCTCCACAGTTCAGCAGTAATGTTGTGCTTTCCATCACCAGGTGAGCTTATAGAGGTGTGGATGTCGGTGAAGTGGCTTTCCGTGGAATCAGAATGAAATCTTTCAATGCGATTTTGTCCTTTTTCACTTTTGGGAAATTTCTGGTCGAGAAACGTGCAAAACGAGAAAAACATTTCAGTTCTGGAAAGTCTGTCGTTTTCAAAAAATATATCTAAATATATCCTGTATATAGGGAGAGTAAATATCACCACTTCACCACGTGAAGAGTGTGTGCTATTAAAGCCTCATTAGCGTGATCCAGATCCGCTTTTTCCAGCTACGGCTAGATTTATTCCCAATAAAATAAAAACAGTTCACCGAGACCTGATTATAACTTCATTTCTGTAGAATTAGAAAATCTACCTTGAAAAATAACAATACAGGGTGTTTAAAAACTTCAACTTCATTGGCAGAGTTTATGGATTTGGAACAACATATAGTCCAAAAAAAACCCATGAAAATTGTTTATGTATTAATATGTAAGTTATTAAAAAGGACAGTGTGTCTAAGGTGTAGAGTTTGAAGCTGTTTGTTTAGTAAAGAATAAATCGCTCGTGCTTTATTCCTCTTATTCTACAGCAATTTGCAAGGAATCCGTTTTATAGATTAAAGAATGACGTCATACTTTTTATCCAACCAAACAATAATAAAGGTTGAGAATCTCTCATTTGATGAAACATTAACTCAGGTCCTGATGAAGGCGTCGTCCACTCGACTGATACGAGCTGAAGTTCTCCTTCATGTTTGCGTTGGTTATTTGGCGAAGTTTATAAAGCATCAGCATTTAGCAGGATGTTTATCGTTTCATTTATGTTGGAGGAACATCACAATTTGTTACGTTAGTTTTCATTCCTTCGGTTCAATATAACATGGCACATCAGGAAAATACCATCCNGTCCATCCATCTGTTCTCTGTAGCGCTTATCCTACACACGGTCACAGGGAGCCTGGAGTCCATCCCAGGAGACACGGGGCACAAGATGGAGGACACTCTGGACGGGTGCCAACCCATCGCAGGCCACGATCACACACACACTCAACACACACTCACACACCCATTCACACACTACGGACAGTTTAGAGATGCCAATCAGCCTACAGCGCATGTCCTTGGACTTGTGCGAGGAAACCGGCGTACCCGGAGGTACCACTAAGCCTCCGTGCCCCCAGTGAAATACCGCATATACTGAAATAACAATTTTATTAACTCTGTACGTTCTGTCTTCAAGTCTTTCTTTCTTACTAAATATATGAAGATACGTGTGCTTTTTCAGAAACATTCTATCCTCGTGTCACTATATATCTGTAACACATACATGTACATTACTAACACACACACGCACACACACACACTGTGTCACTGAATGTGACACTCTGTAAGGCGATACGAGCTCATATGTCATGTCCATAACCGCTGATGTTGTTTTACTCGTGTTGCGGAACTTGAACCCGCATCGTTCTCTAACCCCGTGTTTACATCCAAACACAACAAGTCAATAACTCAAACAACTAAAATGTGGGAAAACACTAATCAAACGCCTAAGAATAGCTGAAAGCAGAATACGTGGATGTGCACATTGTGTTTTGGAAGTGTGTTTGGGCATCCCAGGGCTGTGTGTGTGTCTGTGTGTGTGTCTCTATGTGTGTGTGTGTGTATGTTTTTCATATTTCCATTTCTACCTCAGGGTGTGTGCCTTAGAGAACATCAGCACACATGCTGGAGAGAATTAAAGCTCACTTTAATCATCCCGCTGAGCGAGTGTGTCATTTACGCCTGGATTTCAGCTCTCTGCTGGTGTGGAAGAGTGTAACGCCTCCTTCATCACCATCATCATCAGTTTCTGTCTTACTGAACGTCGAGCCTTTTCATTTTTAACATTTCATTCAAACCTTTATACAGTACAGTCACCAAACTCCCTTCATTACTGGCTTTTATCCCACGCAGCGCTGTTGAGTCCTGGACTCTGATTGGTCAGAAGGTGTTGATGAATTTTCTATAACAGCAGCTCTGACAGCAGCGCAGGTTTATATATAATGTTCTTATGCGTTATCGTTTCTATAGCAACAGCTCATCCGCAGGGACGTATGCTGCGGGCGTGCCACTAATAATAAACAGATTTTTACAAAAAACAAACATTAATATGGTGAAGTTTTCTGTTAATTATTTATTTAATTAACATTTATGGAAGGAGTCTCCAGTGTCAGCGCTTTGTAACATTCAGAGGTGAAGCTGTAACTACGTTTTCTGATATCTTCAGGACAGAGGAGAGAGAGAGAGAGAGAAGAGAGGCTGGTGAGGGAACGACTGTTTCTAGCTGCTGTAACGTAAACGACAACAGGAATCAACAATATTAAACAGATAAAACATACGACGTGTTGTTCTTTAACAGGTAAAAACGGTTAGCGTCGACAAGCTGTTGTGGTGAGAGAGGCATGAAACACTGGGGGACGTGCTGTTGTGGTGAGAGAGGCATGAAACACTGGGGGACGTGCTGTTGTGGTGAGAGAGGCATGAAACACTGGGGGACGTGCTGTTGTAGGAAAACAATCAGCGTTGGGGTGAGCAGGAGCTCGGCTTCATCACACCACCAGGTCGTGCGGTTTGTTTAATCTCTGTGTTGTGTTACTTATTTTGTCTCAATCTTCACCTGAAAATTTGCCATCATTATATAATTGCGTGCAGGCGTGTGTTGAGTTTACTACACACACTATGAGTTTTACCCTGCGTGTGCATGTGTGTGTTTGTGTGAGGTATCAACTAGTGCGTTTAATTTTCCATTGTTCTATTTTAGACTTTTTTTTTTTTCGTGGAAATCTCGCTTCTCCGTGGAATTCTGTCGAGCTGAAAACAAGAGCGTGTTGTGACACAAACAGCGTGAAGCGCAGGGCAGGGACGCTTTGGAAATGGACGTTGCCGAGTTACACTTTATTTAAACTTTTTTTTTCTCTCGATGTTTTGTTTTTGAAACATTCTGAAATCTGAGCACAAATTTCTAACTGAAATGATTACACTGTTATCTGGGTAATGTTCAGCGAATTCTACCAAACGAACATAAACTGCGGTAAACTCCGTGCCTGCGTGTGTATCAGCATCTCCTGAGAATCCTCACGCAGATGATCGCTCTGATTCGCAGTGTGATTGTGTGTTGTGTTTTTATTCACACACACTCGAGATGCTGATACCGAATGCTGATGAATGTCGGATTCTCTGAAATACAGGACGTGCGGCGCCTCCTGCAGGCTCCAGGGCCAGAAACCAGAAACTAACTGATGTGTTAAAATTCCAGAATTCCAGAATTCCCAGAAGTGGACAAAAGTGAAAATCCCAAAAGTGATTACAACTGTACAACTGTCGTTTTATCTCTTCTTTTTCTTCTCTGACTTTTATCTCGTCTTTTCCACCTCAGTCTTTTTTCTCTCTTCTTTTCCTCTCAGTCTTTTTTATCTCGTCTTTTCCTCTCAGTCTTTTTTATCTCGTCTTTTCCTCCTCAGTCTTTTTTATCTCGTCTTTTCCTCCTCAGTCTTTTGTCACAGTGTCTGTTTTCCCACCTCAGCCAAACATTATCCTTTTTTTCTTTCAATATTTAACTTTGTTTCTGTTTAATTTTTTTTTTTTTACTTTTCGTTTTTTATTTTGTTTCGTTTTCAAAATGTGCTTAAAATATCTGGACAGAAAAATCCATTCGTAATCTCGTTTAAAAATTTGGTCTCAGTTATTGCAGGTATCGAAGCTCAGAGTGGAGTTACTGCATTTCATCACCAACATCAACTTTCCACAACAATTTGGACACCAAACATGTTCTAGCTGGAGTTCACAGCGGAAGGGGTGCCATTACTTTAACTCCACACTGCTGGATTGAATCAGCCCTCAGCTCATCTCAGACAGACCTTCAGCAGCAGAGGATCTTTATATCCTCCACTGAGTATCTCAGGTCTGTTACAGATTCAATAATAAATAATATACAGGAACTGACTCGGCTGTGAGGAATCATTTCTGACCCAAGCAGCTAATTCTGATGTTTTGTTTATTGGGACATTATTCCTGATGCTCCTTAATCATTACAGAATCATCTACAATTTCACAAAGAGTCCACAAGAGGACGCTGTCTCACAAACAACCTGAGTTTATTTCAGCAGAACATCATCTGGTGTTATTTTAAATCAGATTTGACCCAAATGAGCTCAACTGTGTCGAAATGCAACAGAAAAAAACAAGCCCAAACAATTTTTTAAAATCATATATTTTTTAATTTTTTTAAGCATTTGATATGTGTAATGCCTGAAAAAAATATTTAATATTTATTATTAAATGCCTGACCTGTTTAGGTTTACTCAGCTGTCTCTGTATGATAGTCTACTGTAACACACTTTTAATTCTATACAATTTTTATTTCAGTTTTCATAAGCAGTTGTCACTATATGAAATGTCACATATTAAATATGTTTTTGTCTCAATTGCTAAAAAACTGCAGCAGGAACTCGACCACTCGAAAGGTTGTGTTCTGTGATCAGGAAACCTGACCTCGAAATAAATCACGGACCTTTATAATCACTTTATCAAAATAAACATTTTCAGTTAATCCACATTTAACTACGTTTGAAATCACTTGATGTCAAAGAGCTCACAGGCCTCTCGAAGTTGATTATGTGAGTCAGCGTGTGGCCCCTGAACCACAAACACGCATCAAAACACTTACACAAAGTGACCACCAAACATCCACATTCACCACCAAACATCCACATTCACCACCAAACATCCACATTCACCACCAAACATCCACATTCACCACCAAACATCTACATTCACCACCAAACATCCACATTCACCACCAAACATCCACATTCACCACCAAACATCTACATTCACCACCAAACATCCACATTCACCACCAACGACTAACATTCACCACAGAAATCACAAATATCCCCCATCAAGCACTGACATTTGACATCAGAAACAAGATTTGTAAATAAAGATCATCGACATTCTCCATCAAAAAAACCTGAGACACTGAAAAAAAAATACAGAGAGTACGTTTGAGAGTGCTGTTTCTCAACGTACCTACAAAGCACACCTGAGGACAGGCCACGCCCACAAGCGACAAACTCCAGCCACCATGAGCGAGTCGCCGCTTGCTTGTGCAGCATGATGCAGCCACATATACATCACATCACACACACACACACACACACACACACATCACATACGCATTCTGTGTGTTAGTAAAACGTTTATTTACACACTTCATACATACTTATGCTGCTCAGGTACAGCTGAGAGAAAGCAACACTCAGCCTCAGGTTCATTCATTCATTCATCTTCGTACTCAGTATGCTGGGAACTGCTGGGCCAACACTGAATCTATTACTTATTTATTTATTTATTTATTTTTGTGAGAATCGTGATGTTTTAGTCCGGTGTGTTGGTGTGTTTATGCTTTAGATGAGCTCAGGAGCTGATAGGGCTTCTCAATCAGCACAGTGAGAACCCAACCTAGAACCACAGCGAGGAACGAGTGAGCGAGGAAAAGATACAACTGCAGAGAGAGAGAGAGAGAGAGAGAGAGAGAGAAATTTAATTCAGGTCCCCAACACTTTTCACAGGTTAATGTCCACGAGTGGATCAGTTCAGAAAAGATCAGATCAGATCCTGATCCAAAGCTTCAGGTGGATGTTAGTCATGTGATGTTCTTCACCTGAGATTAGGTGAGTAAATATGTGCTGACACCTGAACGTGCTTTTCAACATGTTTAAATCACGAGTGAAAACTAAATATGAATGGCGTAAAAATCAGATGTGAAAATAACTGAATTGTGACTCGTGTTGAGAAACGTTAAGTGTAACGTGAAGTGTCTAAAAACCACATGCATAAAATTCACACATGAAGACTGTGTGGATTTACTGTGCAGTATTGAATCCTTCATGTTGATTTATTATGAGTTTAATGGCTTGTGGAGTTCCGCAGATTGCACCATGACACTTACGAAGTTGAGGTCTGTGTAGTGGACGAGAGTTTCCCGTTCGGAGTCGTAGAGTAAAATGAGAAGAGGGTGAACGAGGTAGCAGGCAAAGCTGGTGTTGGACAGAGGAACCCACACACGCATGGACAAGAACTTATTCACAAAGCCTAGACACACACACACACACACACACACACACACAGCTTACTGAACAACCAGTGTGATGATTCATACACATTTATACACCATTCATGTGTCACCTGATCAACTACATCTGGACTACATTTTCTTTTTGCTAGTACCTCCGTGTCCCTCCTCACAGGCAAGGATGACCCAGGCCACAGCGAGGGCCCACAGTGAGCGATGGAGCCCCTGATACACAGCGTGACCCGGTGACCCCTGACCCCTCAGCGCGTAAGCACAGCCCACTATCAGGGCCATGATGGACAGAGAGACGAGCCAACCAGCAGCCGCCTGCCACTGAGGAAAAAGCAAAACAAATCTGTAAGGATGAAGAGCTGAGACACAGGACAGGTGTGCTGAGACACAGGACAGGTGAGCTGAGACACAGGACAGGTGAGCTGAGACACAGGACAGGCGAGCTGAGACACTGGACAGGTGAGCTGAGACACAGGACAGGTGAGCTGAGACACAGGACAGGCGAGCTGAGACACAGGACAGGTGAGCTGAGACACAGGACAGGTGAGCTGAGACACTGGACAGGTGTACTGAGACACAGGACAGGTGTGCTGAGACACAGGACAGGTGAGCTGAGACACAGGACAGGTGTGCTGAGACACAGGACAGGTGTGCTGAGACACAGGACAGGTGATCTCAGACACAGGACAGGTGTGCTGAGACACAGGACAGGTGTGTTGAGACACAGGACAGGTGTGCTTAGACACAGGACAGGTGAGCTGAGACACAGGACAGGTGTGCTTAGACACAGGACAGGTGAGCTGAGACACAGGACAGGTGCGCTGAGACACAGGAAGTGATTACAGACGACAGAAGAAGAGCTTCAGACGTGTGAGTGACGGAGTCCTCTGCTGCTCTGGAGGGCGTCTCTGCCCATGATGGATGCCACTTTGTTTTTTAGTATATTTATTGTGTCATTTATCTTACTGTTAAAAAATCAGCAATTCTCAATCCCAAATATGCCAAAATATCACGTTCCACTTTATTTGCTCGGTGTTTAAACACTACCCGCTGCTTTATGAGATCTTCTTTCTTGGTGACCATGTGAATCCCTGCGAGGACGCCGAGCAGGTACGGGCCGTATCTGGTGTACGGCTTGTTGTAGTAATACTCGAAGTAGCTTTCAGAGGTACTGAGGAGAACAAAAAAAGAAGAAAAAAAAACGCAGGATTAACGATGAAAAATAGACACGTACAGAGACACACCCAGTCACGTAAATAAATAAATGAAGTGAAGCTCGGTCACATGATCTCTGACCTGAGTAAATAGAGCGTAGTAACAAAAACGTAAAGCTACAGCTTCACCTCTGACTGTCCAGCGCTGACACTGGAGACTCCTTCCATAAATGTTAAATAAACATCTCCTTACAGAAAACTTCACCAGATCACTGATTATACATTATTGTAATTATACATATTACAAGATATCATGATTAACACATTTCAGTGCGAAGAATCAGAATATAAAGCTAAACCGAAAGCGTAAATGTTGGCACCCCTGGTTCACATTTGCACAAAATGAACGTTAGAGTATTTTGTGTGAGCGTGAGTACGTTGTGTGTGTGTGTGTGTGTGTGTGTGTGCGGTGAAATAATGAGTGTAAGGGTGTGAGAGTGTGTTCAGTGTGTTCAGTGAATAACAGCAAGGTTTGCTCACAGAGTTGTGGGTTGGTGAACGGGTAAGTGCAGAAACGCAGTGATTAAAGCGCTGGAAAGGCACGACATCGCCAGCAGAGTGAAGGCCACGCCCACCAACACACGCTTACTCCTGAAATAAAAAAAACACTATAAGATTACAGTTATGGGTGCATCGATACGATTATACCGACTACAAGGAAGAGTACGTGTATTTTCGGTACTGATACTGATACTGGTACTGAAATGAGTAACCTACTAGTATTAATCGATCAGGGACGTCACTGTACATTTAATGTAGCTAAAATGAGTTTATGTTTAAACCACAGCCAGGAAAGGTGCACATGCGCTCATGCACTAATGCTAGTAAGCTAGTTCTTTATAACATTAGTGAGTAAAGAAGATTAGCTAGCAACATTAGTTATCTGGGATGGAGCAGAGTTGCAGTGTTCATATGGCTGTAAGTAAAGTGCATCAGGATTCCTCGTCCTCAACGACGGAGCGATCGTCAAGAACAACACACTGGGTACGAGCTGGTGTTTTCACTCACCTAGCGTCATCTGTAGACATTTCGTCTCATCCAGGTCGTGTGTGCTGCTATGCTGAAGATGTTTAATCATTTATATTGTAAGAAGATGCTGTAGTTTCTCCTCATTACGTTATTTTCACCGAGCACGGTTTGCTTTGATTGTCATTAATTGTGAAATACGTCCAGATCGCTGTCATTGCATGTCATCTGCATCAGCGCAACAACATGCTCTAGGATCATGTCACACGGTGTCGTCTGGTAACGAGTGTGAATAAACGAACATGGCTTCAGTGTTATAAAACCGATACCGGTTATCAGTATCGATACATCCCTTAGAGTTATAGACATTACAGATTAACAAGGGTGGGATTC
>JAKKZN010000015.1:21542459-21555168 GCA_033441825.1 Pangasius elongatus | reverse complement strand
CTGGGTCATTTATTACTGTTTACTGCTCTTTATAGGGTTTATTAATGTAGAAACATTTAATTTCATTATTTTTGAAGCAGCTCTGCTGTACCGTGCCTAAGATCTTTGCACAGTACTTTATACACACACACACACACACACACACACACACACACACACATTCCCTCTACTCACTTGTATAATAAGTCATAAAGGGAAGGTGAGGATGGAAACGCAGGCTTAACGTATCTCATTCCACACAGCTAGTAAAACTCACCTGCTCTTTAACAGTGGGCTCCTCCATGCTGCTGGACTCCACCACTGACTTCCTCTCCGCTTCCTTAATGCCGTGCATCAGCTGGATGTGTTTCTCCAACAGCAGCCTCTTGGTGAAAGTGCGTTTGGAGTCCGGACAGTGACTGAGGGAAGAAATCGGTGCAGAACCCTCTGATCTGTAAAGTGCGTTACTACAAAACAATATCAGAGCTATGCAATTCGTTTTATGATTCGTTTTATGCAAAACCCAATTAAATCCAAATTAAAGAAACCTCCAAACGTTGATGTAACGGCAATTTCAGAACATTTCACGTGAACGTGTGAAAGAGGATTACTTCGGGTAAATGCGATTTCGTGAAGGTGGTTTAGCTGAGCTTTAAACCTGGAAATCGTAAATGTTGAAGCGTGAGGCAGTAGAAGACATCTCACAACAAGACGATGAGCTACAGTCTCTTCTTTCTAAATAAAAATAACATCTAACGCATCTTTAAAACGTTTATTTTATTTAATTTGTAATGGCTTTCATAGATTTATAACCATTTCATCGTTTGTCAGTCTTTTACATACAGTCTAAAGCACTTTGAGATTCTGGACTTGGAATGAAAAAAAGCTATATTTTAAAAACAAACCTTTCTAAAAATATTATCAGTGGAGCCATTTTTTCCCCCATCCTTAAAAGATTAAAAACGGGTTACATCCTAATTTTGCTAACAGTCATTTTATTCACACAGACGAGCAACGGGCGGACTCGGTGATACTCACGGACAGGAGTAAACTTTCCGAACGCCTTTATGTTTGATCCGGTTGTGTCTGCAGAGACTGTGTGAGGAACTAAACGACTTGTCGCACTGACGACACGGATGCTTCTTCAGTTGCTGCAGAGAGAAAAAGGTCATTTTAAACACTCTGCTGTATGGATTACGCTCAAAAGGACAAATGTACAAAACATTCGAATAATATTTCTCATTAATGCTCACAGTGGGCGTGGCCTTAATCAGCTGCCTATATATACAGTTTATAAAAACACTTGTGAAATCTGTTTTTTGTGACAACAATAAACCTTCCCTGCTGTTCAGCCCTCGTCCAGACCGCACTGGCACCGTAATCACTTCACTGGGCGTTTTAAATTCATCAGCACACGCGTCACGACTCGGCTAACCCCAAGACAAAGTGTGTTATTTCCCTTTAAAGGGCCAACATTATCCTCCTCACAGTGTTTCTGACTAAACTGCTCATTTACGAACCATTATTTCTGCATGGAGTCCACTTAACCCCAAGAATTGTAGAGAACTGTAGTCACATGTTCCCTCTTATGGTTGTTGACTTCTGATTGTTGCAAATTACACACGCCACTCTGAACGGGCCGCCGCTATTGGTCAGTTATATAACCGCGGCATCAATTCGTGACATGTTTCAGCTGACAAAATGTAAGCAGTGATGTGGAACTTGAGGAAAGTGTAGGAAAAGGAAACTGCAAATCTAAAAAAAAAAAATCAATGTATAGGACATATGGTGAAGTTTTCTGTAAGCGGAAACGTGTTTATTTAACATTTATGGAAGGAGTCTCCAGTGTCAGCGCTTTGGAACAGTCAGAGGTGAAGCTTTAACTTTAAGTTTTCCGACGTCTTCAGGACAGAGGAGTTTTCTCGATAACATGACAAGCCTCATACATTTTTGTCTTATTCACTTCAAGAGAGAGGATAAACAGAGGCTGGTGAGGGAACGACCGGTTATCGCTGCGATACCGTAAGTGACACAACATGAAATGTAGCTATAAATGGATAAATATATGTCGTGTCATTCATTATAATAAATCAAAAATTGTAACTGTTGGAAAATCGCTGCGTTAAAAGAGGAATAAAACACTTCAGGGTGGTAACAGTTCGGGGACAGGGAGTAACTCCGCTTCATCACACCACCCTGTCGTTGATTATTTTCCCGTAACGGCATGCTGCAGAGTGTTGAATTCCTTACATAGCATTTGAATTGTTACTGGAGGATTTGGTTAACTATATGAATAGCTATTGCCAATGAACTTTTATTAGCTTGATGGAACACTGGGCTTCCTCGCTTCATTACCTTCCCATGCTCTCTCTTCATATGAGCGATGAAGACTTCTCTCTGTGTGAAGAGACGGTCACACTCCTTACACGTCCAGCCGGGGCACGAGGACGACACGGATGACGAGACGGGCTTCTTGTGGATGTCAGTCCCGTTACTGGGTTTCTTCACAAGAGACAGGGGCTTCTTGTCCCCTTTGTCCAGGCTGTTTACAGGACCCGAGTCTTTGCTGTTGGAGTTCGGGGTCAGGGAGTTGATCGGCTTGCTGCTGAGCGGCAGATTAATGCCAAGGTTCGGGGGCCCGTCGATGGTCTTAAGCGTCCCGTGTGTTGACTGTAAAGAGAGAACGGAGACACGTTTTGGAACAGTGTCCTGAAAAATAAACACTACACTGATATGATTACTATAGCAGGGACGATACACTGAACACAAAAACAGAGTTACTGATATCCAGGAGGAATCTTTAACACTGCAGCACCTTCATTTCCATCATCACCTTAATATGATCCAGCATGAGCTGCTTTTGGGCGTAGTGCATGGAGCAGTCCGGACATTTGAAGACAGACACCTTCTGACTGGAAAGGTGCTGGTCAAAGTGTGTGTAGAGCAGAATCTGCTGGGTGAAGACTGTATCACACATGGAGCATTTGTAGATCAGCCTACAAAAAAAAAAAACATGAAAAAGTCACCATTATGTAAATAATAAAGCACATCAGGTGATCAGGTGTGATGTAAAGTTACTGTTCCCACCCTGAAGTTAATCATTTATTGTATTTTTTTTATTTTATCCATTAATGGTTACATTCAATTCTCTGGAACGTCTGTGAAACAAGTTATGTTATAGCAGAAACCTGCATTATAGCAGCTATAAGCGTTCCCTCACCAGCTTCTTTTTTCTCTCTCAAAGTTAATAAGACCAAAAAAATAAATAAATAAAAAACACACAGCTTGTCATGCTACCAAGAAACCACAAAGAAACTCCTCTGTCCTGAAGACTGACACTGGAGACTCCTTCCATAAATGCTAAATGTCAAATGTTAGCACTATTATTTTAATCATTTTAGTGGAACTATCATAAAAGCAATTTATGCCACCATTATTAATATATGATGAATGTTTTAACGTCACATTGTACTTTAAATGATTAAATAACAAATTCCTCATCCATCCCTGGAATGAATTCCCGGCTACGCCACTGGGTAAAATTAGGATGGTAATATTTAGGATCACTGCTTACTAATTGTATCCTAAAGATAATAATTTAAGACACTCATATCCTGCACTATTTGAGAAAATGATGTTAATGTGTCTGAAATGCAGCTAGTAATAAAACAGGAGAGACTGAAAGTTAAAAAAAAAAAAAAAAAACCTTGAACAAGCCGATTGCTACATTGCGGAAATGACAACATGTCGAGCAAATATAGTTGAACCGGACAGGATATGTCTCACATCTGTTATAAAGAGGAATATTCCTGTCACTTAACGTGGACAGAAATGGCCGTATTGACAGACGTTCAGTCACGTGTCATCGAGAGTCAATACACATGTCACGGGGCTTTAATATGGGCTGTTTAGTCGGAGTGTGATTATGTTTCCTGAGAGTCACGCTGAAGAACAAAGGAGCCACCTGCTCTTTTCATTAGCGAGTGCTGATTAGTGGAGGAGAAGCTGGGTGTGGAAAAAAAATAAATCGACAAGCTACTGTGGATAATTCGTTTCTACTCTGTCACTGTTTGGGAAGCAAAACATCACAGGAGGAAGCGGGTGTACAGGAACCGATTTGACTCGCTGATTAAATCGCCACGTAAAATCTGTGCTCTATTTATAGAAAAAAAAAGCTTTGTTAAGTGTTAGAAACAAAATTCACAAGGGCAAATTAGCATTTATATTCTTCTTCTCCTCAAATGAAGTCTTTAGATGACACATGTGGTGTAAAATCACACTCATGTACAGTACGTATGTGGAATAAACACGAGACTCACTTAGGCTCTCCGATTTTCACGCCCGGGTGCTGAGTGTAGGCGTGGGAGTGCGTGCCCGGAGCAGATTTGAAGGCCATGGGGCAGATAGGGCATTTGTAGAAGATCTCACAGTGGGAGCCCTGGGTATGTGACTTGAGAGCAGCGACATCAGCAAAGATCACGCTGCAGTGGACACATCTGAGGATGAGCAGAAACAGAAAAGGATCGGACCGTATGCCTTCAAATAAACATGACTGCATCTACGTCAACGAGGCGACCATAACGGTGGTTACATCTGTAATTTCAGAGCACAAAGCTTGCTGAACAGGGTTGCCAGGTCTGCATGATTTTAAACAAAATAAGTAAGGAATAAGTGATGTGCTTTTATAGGAAAATAATCAACAACAGGGTGGAGTGATGTGGAGATTCCTCTTAGATAGCACCCAGTCCACAAAGTGTGTAATTCCTCCTATACCACAGCAATTTGACAAAAATTCATTTATAGTTACATTTAATGTCATGGAATGTTTGTGAAACAAGTTAGTTCCTGTTCTCACTTACGTTATAGCAGCTATAAACAGTTGTTACCTCACCAATCTCTCTATTTTCTCTTTCTTTTCTCTCTCTCTCTCTCTCTCTCTCTCTTTTTTAAACACCTCTGTCCTGAAGATGTCAGAAAGCTTAAAGTTACAGCTTTACCTCTGACTGTTACAAAGTGTTGACACTGGAGACTCCTTCCATAAATGCTGAATAAACATCTCCTTACAGAACAGTTGTTTGTTTTTTAATCCATTTCTGTGGAGCGAAGTCCTTGTGAATGAGCTGTTACTACAGAAATGATAACGTATTAGAAATAACGCATCTGTTTTCAACAAAATTAAACCTCTTGACCAGTCAGAATCTAGAATTCAACAGCAGTACAGTAAAAACTGCTTTTACAATTAAGCAACATTGTGAGATTTAAAAGTAATGTCATATAGTACATTTTTTACAGTCTACATGGCCAAAATTGATCACAAATTCTTAGATATATTGTCATTAATAAAAAAATACCTGTGAGAATGAATACACTGGATCGCTGAATTAAGGTTCTGTGTTTTAATATACCCGAACCCAAACCCAAACCTATGGACAAAAAAAAACAATCTACCCACAGAATGAAGTTAGTAAAAATAAAACCTCAGACCTGGCAACGCTGCTGCTGATGGTGCAGTCATGACCAGTTAAATGCTTGCTCAGTACCCCTACCTCATAAAAGTGAGCTGTTCAGCAAAATGTACAATAAGAGCAAAAAAGCTTCTGTCACCAGACAATGATACGAAGTGATGAAATAATGAAGTAATGACCACATGAGCTGATGCGGGGACTGACCGGTAGCCCACTCGGCGCGTGTAGTGCAGGCAGTTCTTGGTGACATGTGATTGGAAATGGACGGAGCGACAGATGGCGCCGCACTCTGGGCAGATGTACGGAGACTTGTGCTGATGGATTCGCTGATGAGAGGCGAAGCTGCACTGGTTTGGCAGCAGCATTTGGCAGATGGTGCAGGTTTTCTGCAGCAGAAGGAGAATAAAAAGAACGTACTGTAAAAGAATATAAGCGCTATACATAGAGATCACATTGTTTTGTTTTCATGTCCTGTGTGTATCATACTGCAAGGCATGCACATTTATTTCAGGCTGACTTTTACAAAGCTTCAAAGATCACATAAGAATGGATCTATAGTGTTCGAACATACTTGTCCACTCGACTCAGCAGCCTGTTGATAGTGCATGGCCAGAGACGACTCGTCTTGAAACACCTCGTTACACTCCAAGCACTTGAGATTCGATCGACACACTCGGGAAGCATCTTCATCCAGGGGCATGGCAGCCACTACCGGAGCCGAAGAAGGTGCTGAGATCACTGTTGTTTCACTTTTCCCCTGATTTCCTGCAGAAGAACCGTGACCTGTAGTTGAAATGGGGGCACTAGAGGTCACCGATGGGGCCAGGATCATCTGATCAGCAGGGATGGGCTTTAAAATAAGGTGAGAACACTGCATGACCACGCCTTTGTCTTTGTGTCCTCTGGCATGGGATAAGAGACTGCACTTGTTGTAAAAGACCAAGTTCTTGGAGCAGTGGTTGCACGTGACTTCAATACGAACACTTCTTCTGTCATAATGTTGAGTTAGACTTTTCTCAAGAGCAAAGGCGTCACCACACTCGAGGCATTTATAGCCACGGGATGGTAACGAAATACAAGCTGAGGAAGGAGGGCAAAGATTGGGAACATACACCGGCACAGGGTTGATGCTGCTCAAGACCTTGTTGAAGGCCTCAACAACTGAACTCTGTGAACTGGCCAGCACTTGCACACGGGACACTTTCTTAGTAGGTTGGCTGGTCATCATGGCTTGTTTGATGGGTTGCTGGGGTTTAGACAGAACCTGGTGGAGCTCAGAGGCTGATGCAGCTTGGGGCAGGAGGTTCAAGTTGGTAAGATGGACAGTCTTTGGCACAAGTTTGGTGCTGGCGAGGCTGGAAGCAGGTACCACAACTGTTTGCTGCTGAATAGCATTGGCAGCTTTGAGGATGGCACTGCTGGCACTTTGAACAGATGCAGCAGGTATGACTGTGGCTTTTACTGTTGTATTGTTGGCCAATTTTAAGTTGATTACCTGGGAACCAGCAGTTTTTACTGCAGACACCGGTAGAAAGGCAGTAGCGACAGGCTTGATGGTCATTTGCTTCGTGACTTCAATAGTTGAACCTCCAGAAGTCGCTACCACAGTGGTAGGGAGTGCTGTTCGGGTAGGAGATGACAAAACAGAGTTTGATGTGGGGGAAGACAAGAAGGAAGATACCACAATGGATCCCGAGTCGATACCCTTCTTCAGACCTTCAGGGTCAAACTCCGGCAGCACCCTGGTGACAGTCCTCTTTATCTGGCCTGAAGACGTCTTGATGGTTTTAATGCGCACTTTAGGAATGACAGGGGTGGATCCCGCAGGGGATGATGGAGACCCTTTGCTGCTGTTCTCGCTGGTAACACTACAAGGACTCTCGGGCTGTTTGGAAAGCATTTTCTTGGCAAGCTCCAGGGCTGACTCTTGCTCTGGGATCTTTTCTGTCGCCTTTGGACTCTCCTTAGCCTCTTTTGGCGAGTCCTGTTTATTTACGGTGAGTTCAGCAGCTGTCAAGTCCGTGCTGGCCTTTTTTGCACTAAGAGCAGCAATAGCAGCAATGCAGGATGAGAGCTTGGCAGATGATTTAGCCTTGGCTTGAGACAGGTTGGTCATACTCAACCCAACAACTGGCTCCCGTGCTTCTTTTCTGTCTTGGCCGTTGAGCACCTCTTTGAGGTGGTCCTCTGTTTTTCTTAGTTTTGGAGGATCATAGGTATTTGGGTTTCCTAAAGTACCATTGGTATTAGTTTTTTCAGTTTTTGAATGGCTGTAATTGCCATTAGTCCCCATCTTAGATGGACCATTGCCTGAAAGATTAGAAGGAAGCTCCTCTCGCTTAGAGCTAAGTCCTGTAAGAGGATTTGGTCTGAAACAAGGTAAACTGTTTTGCCTGTCCAAAGGGTCATCTACTTCAATCTTGTCATCATCATCAAACTCGTCGGCACTGGAAATGGGACTGAACTGGTTATACCTGGAGCTAGTCACTTCTGTTCCATGATTTCCACCTTTTTGAAGCTTGTCACCATCTTTGCTAAACCGGTTGCTAGGCGACATGGCCATGAACCCGTTGTGCATTCCGTTTCCAACCGAAGAATGGATATCTTTGTCTGAAAGTGAGTGATCGTTGGCATCAATGTTTCGAACATTCTTGACAATAACGCTCACTCCGACATCTGGCGTCGATGGAACGTGGGAGTCCTCATCGTGGTGGACATTTTGTTTGAGCTGCCCCTCGTGGTCATCATGGCCGGATTCGATAGCGGCCTTGGGGTCGACCATATCAGGAATGTCAAAGGCCGCAAGTAGATCATCAAAGTCTGGGGTTTTCATGTCGCCCATGGTCTTATGAAAATGAGCTAAAACCCTTTTGAAAGAAAAAAGAGAAAAAGAATAAATATAATGTTAATTTGGCATCAAAACAATTACATCCTGCCTTAAATTATACATCACCTTAAAAGACATAAAAATTATAAATGGACACTTTCCTTAGAGAACCACATACGGTGCAGCAGCATATAAGGATTAATATGTGCCAGGTAATTTACTGGATTTTGAAAAATAACAATTTTTACTGTAAAGTAATATTTTTACCACAAAAAATACGAGAGCATTTACCCATCTTGTTCAAATTTACTTTGATGGAAAACTTTATTATGTGGAATTACAGATAATCTTTCCATCTGAACACGAAAAGCACTGCCGCGTCGCTTCTGTCGAATGTTTTGCATGAGGTTTAATGTTCTGGAAATACTTAAGGCTGCCTTTCCTTCGAAACTGTGTATAAATCTACAGCTGTCCAGGAACTCCCAGCAATTATAAAGGAAACGTGACTGCAAGCACAACACCACCTGCATTAGCTTTGGGCATTTGATGTATTGCATGCTATTATGTATTGTACCACAGCGTTGTTGAATTCTGGATTGTGATTGGTCAGAAGGTGTTGATTAATTTTCTACAACAGCAGCTCTGACAGTAGTGCAGCTGCCAATCACAGGTTTATATTAATGCGCTCATTCTAATACGTTATCGTTTCTATAGCAGCAGCTCATTCACAGAGAACTTGCACGGCGGACACTCCACTTTAGAAAGGGATTGAAAAACGAATAATCTTCCTGTAGGTAGATATTTATTTAACATTTATGGAAGGAGTCTCCAGTGTCAGTGCAGGTAAAGCCGTAACATTTCCGACATGAGGAGTTTACGCTTTGCAGTTTCTCGGGAAATGTGACAAGCTTTTTTTTGTCGTATTAACTTCAGGAACGTGAAGAAAGAGAGGCTGGTGAGGGAATGACTTGTTTATAGCTGCTATAACATAAGTGACAACAGGAACTAACTTGTTTTGTGGACATTCCTTGACATTAAACTTAACTATAACAGGATTGTTGGAAAATTGCTGTGGTAGAAGAGGAATTAAACATTTTGTGCACTGGGGGCTGTTGTAGAAAAATAATTGACCACGTTGGGGTGGTAACTATAACTCCGCTTCATCATACCACCCTGTCGTTGATTAATTTCCTATCACAGCATGATGAACAGTGTTTTTCTGTAGGCTAAAATCGAAGTACCTTTTATGAATGTAGCATAAATTAACCTAGACAGATGAAACTGGTTTAATCTGGTTTAACTGAGTTCCACGATACGTTAAGATAGATTCAGGAGCGCAAGCAGATTTGGCCAAACATCCTCCTAAACAGTGTTGTGATACGAAATATGTCATGGGATGGAGAAAAGATCGAATCCAGAAACATGAGGATGGGCTAGTCAGGTTAGCCAGCAGTGCTAACCCCACTGCTGCCTGTATTCTAGTGGTTGAGCTCACTGCAGCCAGCCTGTCCTCCATTACTGTTATTAACATCTGCACGCTCTGCACAGACAGGGCCAAAATGGCCTTCTCCCTCCTCCTCCTCCTCCACCTTCTCATTCTCATTCTCCTTCTCCTCCTTACACACATTCATCCACACTCACAAACATGTTACAAAAACAGCAAAAAAAAAAAAAAAAAGGAGGTTATGATGGAGAAACGAGAGGCAAAAGGCTTAAAACAAGGCCTCACAATAAGCCAGTAAGCAAAGCTACCATGAAAATCAGATCACATAAAGCAACACAAGCTGATAAATTCAGTCAGGGATCCTGACACACACACACACACACACACACACACAGAGTAGTGAAAGCATGCAAATGAAGCACTCCTCACCCTCGCTTCCGACCATTTTTACTGCAAAACAACCTCCTTTCATCCTTCTTTCCTTCCTTCCTCCCCCTCAAACACACCACTCTCGCACCCTCTGCCACCACCAAATACCTCCCTCCCTCCTTCCCTCCTTTCTTCCTTCCTTCCTTCCTTCCTTTCTCGCTCTCTCTCTCCACTGAAAAAATCCCACTTTCCCTCGCAGCACTCATGGGTCACATTACGCCTGACAAACAGCAGCTCGGCCCAGGCAGCCACACTGATTGTGATATCGTGACCCAAAAAAAAAGCTGCTAACGTGTGACTTTTCCCTCCTCCATCATGGCTGCTTGTGCTATCCGGCCCTGTCTCGAACATGCAGGAACCTGCGATGAGAAGGAGAACCGTATGAAACCCTGACATGACCCTGCTAACACACACTGAGGCTTCTTTTGCTCCCTGTTTTTTTTTTTTAAGCCTTGCTATCTGCCCTGTAGCACAGTGACTGCATTGTTCCTCATCTGCCTCAAACCGGTTTCAACCGGTTCCGGTCCCCTCACTTAATGTGTGTGCTGCAGTGCAGCCTCGCAGGACGGACACACACACACACACACACACACACACACACACATTTCCGTCAAAACTGGAACATTCCTGTCAAGATAGTCAAGTTAGGTCAGATTTTTTTTTATTGCCAGAAACCCTGATGTCATGAAACATCGAGTGTTGACGATCCTGGTGTGACCTGCAGATAGGATTACACGCAATTACTGAAAATAAATGCTGAAATACAAGCAAATGCGTCTCAGAGTCATTCCTGACGTCATCTACGTTAAACATGGATGAAGTTTTCATGGCCCGAGACCTCGAGTGCTCCTCTGAAGAAAGGACTAGGCCTGAAAAACAGACGTGAACGCTCGTGGACAGTGAACATGCACGCGCCAGGCTCGGGAATGGGTTTATATGGATGGATGGATGGCGTTAAGATGGAAATGGAAGCCGAAAACAAGCCAGAAACGAAGAGCATCGTGCACTCTCTCTCTCTCTCTCTCTCTGTGTCTGTCTCTCTGTCTCTTTCTCTCCCTGTGTGTTTCCTGAGAAAAGAAAAAAAGCAGATGAAGGAAGAGTAGTAAACAGTAAACACGGCTCGGTACCTGGCCTCGTTTTTGATTCTTGCCTCTCCGTTTCTACCCCATTCTGCAGCACTGGTTTTGCTCTTCCGTTTTCCTGCTCTACCTCCCCCCTCACTCACTCTCTCACTCTCTCCAGTTCATGCTCCTCTCCCTTTATCCAACGTCCCTGCTTCCTCTCCTTCCTCGTCTTCTCCCAGAACGAAAGAGAGAGAAAGAGAAAGAGAGAGGGGGGGATTTCTGTCAATTAAAATCAGCTGTCTTGTCCTTCAGTCCTGGGCAACCTAAGCACCCTGTCTTCTCTAACTGAGGGAGAGAAAACAAAAGGCCATAAACACATGCACACACACACGCACACACACACACACCAATGCAAACATGCATGAACCGGTGCCTACCCTAAATCTCTTTGCTCCCTCGTCTACTGGGAATCTTCCATGATTCCAAAATCCATGCAAACGCTGCATCTCGATCCATCCAGGCCCCATTCTGTTTCTGTGCGTGTGTGTTCAGTATATTCAGTGTGTATGTGTGTGTTTTATTATTTTGTTTTTTATTTCTTCTCTTCCTCTTGTCCTGTGGGTCACCCTGTGTCTTCGCAGATGCAAAGGAAAAAGGGGGCAGTGTTCGACAGGCAGCTCTGGCCTTTTGTCTACGTGTGTGTGTGTGTGTGTGTGTGTGTGTGTGTGTGTGTGTGTGTGTGGTGTGTGTGTCAGAAGAGACAGTACTGGCTTGCAAACTGCGGAAGCCAGAGAGCTGGGGGGCGAGAGGAGGTTGGAAATAAACAAAAAAGAACGAAAGGATTAGAAGATGGGATCTTGTGTACCTTCAGAGGAATAAAAAAAAAAGAACAAAGGCCCATCATCATGGCGACTGGGGAGCTGCGACGGCTCTGCAGGGGTGGTGTGTGTGTGTGTGTGTGTGTGTGTGTGTGTGTGTGTGTGTGTGTGTGTGTGTGTGAAATTAAGGCCTGGTCTTGAGGCTCACCGAGCTGCTGGGTAATAATATATAATCACACATCAGTCATTAGGAGGTTTTTGTGTAGAGTGAGTCAGAGGCCAAATAAAATATTAAATGATGACGATGATGGATTGAAAAGGCAAACACACCAGGACAAATTTCAGTGACGTTTAAGGAAAAGTATACAGCAATATATCGTAAGAGTGGAAAAAGTAATAATATATTTTCTTTTCTTTTTTTTTTAATTGCTGGTATCATCTTTACTCCTATAAACGCTGAACAGTTGCATATTTAATTAATAAATGAAGTATACAGAGTGTGTCATAGGTGCTGTCAAGATATAAAACTAAAAGTGCATCGTAACGAGGAGTTGATCGGATATTAGGACATTTTATTTTCTATCTTTACACTACATGGCTAAAGGTTTGTGGACACTTGATCATCATATTCATGTGTGGTTCTTCCCCAAACTGTTTCCACAAAGTCTGAAGCACACAGTTGT